>JANPWX010000085.1:1936111-1950387 GCA_024734555.1 Trochalopteron elliotii | reverse complement strand
TGCTCACCCGGCACTCATTAGCAGCACTGAGTTAATGTGTTTGTTGCTGCTGGTGATGATGTGCAGGGACACAAGTGCTACCCCTCGATGTCTGCTGTAATAGGAGAACAAGGAGTGCAAGTTCAAGATTTACTCTCTCATCTCAGGGATCCCACAAGGATGCTCTTCACTGTTTCTGAGTGCTAGAAGCATTTCTAGCCTCCTGAATATTAAACAGACAGTAACCCTCAGGCTTTTTATAGAAGAAAAAGTCCCATATATTCTGGCTAAAGCTTTAGCAGGCTCTAAACAATTTCTACAGTGAAATTGCATCTACAATTAATCTTTTTCCAGCACAGTTGAACCTGGCAGCACAGTAAATATTGCATGGGCCATAAAGACAGTTGGGCAGTAGTTGCTGGGCTACCACTGTGCACATCAGAGGCCCCTAGTGCATTAGTTTGTCTACTGGGAGGCGTGAAAGAAAGGACTGAAGTTATAGCAAGCCCCTCTGTAAAGACTTCCAGATTTCATCCCTGTTTGTAAATCAACCAACACAGAACCCCCAAGAGAAAACAAAATAGTACTGCCACTTCTTTCTAGTGTAAGAAATGAAGGCAGAAAGACCAGGTACTTTTGGTCCATGAGATGTACAAAGAGAACTGAAGGGCAGGTCTCTACTGCAGGCCTTTGTGCAGAGACACCACGTGGCTTTATGGCCCTGGATTCCTCCAAAACAGATGTCTTGCTCCATGCTGAGTACTAAAGTGCCACATCTAATTTAACAGACAGTACCTGAATGAGGGACTTTAGCATTAGTTCCCATTTCTCACCAAATCAGCCTTTTGCTTGGTGTGTATCAAAAAGCTCTTGCCCAAGAAAACAGAGCAATTCTGAATCTCTCTGAGACTCTCCAAAAGAGCTCACAGCTGCAGCAAGGGAATGCAAAAAGACCCTTTTCAGTTCTCTGCTGCAAGCCTGAGGATCCTATGCTGACAACAAGGTCATCTATCTCAGATTAAGGTTTATTATTTTTGTGAAACTCAGATCACTCAACACCTGGAGGCAATTTCCTAAGCATCTGCACTTTTACAACGTGAAGCCAAGGTGGGATGAAAGGGCAAAACCCAGTCAATTCTCAGAAAATCTGGCACTCCTGGGCTTTGCAAGCTTGCCTTAGTTGAGTAAAGTTGCCATTTGCAGGATATCCATGAAAAGCTTCTGGATTAAGTGAAGCAATGCTGTGGTTGTGATTTTCACTTCATTATATGGAACACACTTATTTTAGAAAATTTCATTCACATTTCATGCTGGCCTTAAAATATTATGTTGTCATAAAAGGTGGATATAACACTGACAAGCAGCTCTCTGAAAATATGATACAAATACATGCATGAGGTGTAGAGAGGCCCGTGGTTTGGCCATCACTCATCCCAGGCCAGCTTGTGCTCCTGCAGTCACAGCCTAGGCACAGTTCAGGAGCTGAACCCCTGCCAGCAGGCATTTAGGATAGGGCTACTCAGTTTTGGGGAGAAAATTGCTTACCTGTGTGGCCATAGGGAGTGCCATAACTCTGGGCCATGGGGCAGAAAGATTCACAGTGGTGCCATTTTAAGATTTATCTTGCCAGGACATGAGAGGAAAGGAGCAAACAAAGCTCTCTGAAGCAATTCAGACATCAAGACTTTGCAGAAAAAAGTAATTATTAAATTTATTACATTAAGTTTAGGTGTCTACATCTAAGTGTCAACACATGAGATAAAGGAGAAGTTGTTTTTATCACCTGAGAACTTCTTGGTGCTCTCTCTGGCTTCCAGACAACAGTGCAAACATCTTAGGGACTGTGGGACTGTCAATTCCCACAGCACCACATACAAGTCTTGTGCATCTCAGGACACGTGTCTGGCCAATGGTGCTGAGCCCACAGCCCCTCTTTATACAGAGCTGAAACCTACCCTGAACTTCCAAAGGATTAATTTTTAAATTTGTAATAAATGTCATTAATTTAAAAAGATAGATGAATAAAATTATATATTGGTCTTTTAATTAAGATCATTATAAAGACTGAAATACTACTCAGTTGTTTTATTCAAAGCATAGAGAGGTATCATAGATATTAAGGGCTACCAGTGTGCATTTCTGTACTTTGTATTACCTCTTCATTCTGCAGTTTTAGGTACTGAAATTTTGCCTGTATGCAATAGCATTTTTCAGAGAAAGTAATGGGTGGATCATGTCTCTGGATGCGGCACTGGACTCTAGTGCTTTTTAGTATTTTTATAGAGCATAGGAATCAAATGTGGGGATAAATTCGCAGGACACAGCTACACTGCTACTGCCCCCTCCATGACAGTGAGAGTGAGTTTCTCAGCCTGAGGCTCTGCAGTGTGAGAACTTCCAAAAAACAAAGGGACAACAGCAAGAACAGAGTGGTTTGGCAAATAAATGAGTAAGAGACTTTATTGGGCACATTCAGAGTTGCCAAACTGAGCCTGAATTCATGACCTGTCAAGACATGTCCATGTCCAGCCTCATGAGGGACATGTTGTCAGGCAGGCCAAACCTAGCTCAGAGATCTCCACTCTGCTGGTGACAGTCTGCTGTATGATAGGATCACAAAGTATCCCAGGTTAGAAGGGACCCATAGCTGGGTTATGGAATGTCTTGAGGTGATGAGAGATCCTGAGAGCATCCCTCACCTCATCCTTGTCACCCCTTTTTTTTGGTTTTTGTGTTCTTACTTCTGTAACACTTTCAGCATGTGCTGCTAAGCTGGGTCCAATTTTGAACCACATGTCCTTGGAAACTGGAGCAACACTGTCTCAACCATACATTCAGAAACTTGGGATGCTAAATGACTCCATGCACCTTGGATTAGGCAGTGTTTCATCAGTCACAGCAGCAAGATTTAGCAAAGGGTTTTAAATGAACAGAACTTTATTAGAGGGAATGGAGGGAAGGAAACAGAAGGAAGCAACAGTTGGGGAAATCTGAATTAACATCCAGCCACCCCCAGGCTTGTCCCTCAGCAGAGTTATAAAGGAGTTACCCTGGACTCATCTTTCTGCTTGCAGCTGTGACAGTGCCAAAGGGACAGCACTGCCCTCCTGCCTGGTCCCATTCACCTTGAAATGTGCCTGTGCTCAGGCTGTTTCAGTGGGGTGACTGCTCTGGCCATTTCCAGGGCTCTGAGTATCCCATGGACAATGTTCCCAGCCCTGCTGCTGGTGTCCCCACGGAATCATCAGGCCAGGCAGGTGCTCCTAGTTGCCCCAGACTGGTGCCCATTAGCTTCCAAGCCACAGGTTTTGCCATGGGGTACTGTGGCTCATGCAATACCAGCTCTGGCTTACAGCCAGGGACCTGCTCCCCTCTGCAGTCATCACTTGCTTAGGTCACCTCTGGGCCACCCACCCACAGCCCCCTTGAGAAGCTGGGGATGCCTCTCCTTCAGGCTCCCCAATGGAGCTGGTGAACTCTACACCTTTTAAGACACACAGGATCATGTTTACAAGCCGTGTGGGAGCAGTGGTTGTCTCCTACAATGTGTTTTCACTGTAGCAAGGCCAAAAAATGTAAAGTTCCTAGCTATTACTATTGCAAGTGACAATGATGGTTTCCATGATACAATAATACATGGTCTGTGAGGGGATTGTAACTCTACCTAATGGCCAGAGGTGATGGGAGTGCAAGGAAGGATGATATCCCACAGCTCCCTGATGCCCAAGAAGAGGGATGTGTGCTCAGGTACAGGAGGAAGAATGACACGAAAGGAGGTAAGGAAAGAAAGCACAGAGAACAAGGGGAAAAAAAGAGTGGGCAGAGCACGTGATGTGAAACAGGTCAAAAAAGCAGGATGAGGTAGAGAAACAGCCCATCTGAGACATGGCGCAGCCATTTCCTACTCATAATATTTCATTTTCCTGAGGATACCCCAGCACTTTTCCTTCTTCTCCTACAAGTCCTCACTACTGGCACATTCTGTGACCTTGGGGCTGCAGGCCAGGACACCTCCTGCCTGGACAGCCACAATGGTCCCAATGCTAGTGACATCCAAAAGAGCCTGGAAATACTTGTTTCCACCCTCAGTATGTTTAGCACTGATATTAGCCTTGAAGGCTCTTATATCAAGAACGAAATGCATTTGGTTTAGGTTTGCCAAGGGCTGTTACAATCCATATTTTTATTTCTCCAAAGCCTTCCTACCGGGTCCCAGGATATATTTTCCCTCTTATTACATGTTACAGAAACTCTCTCTTCATGTTGTCTCCCCTCCCTGCACACACAGTGAAGTAGGGGGTTAACTGAGTTCATTGCAATGCTCAGATTTTTGAAAAATGGGCCCTGTGCATTGTTTCTTTCAGTGTGCTCCCACCTGTGCGGAGGCATGGAGCTGGAGTGCGCCGTGGGTGGCGTGAGGGACAACGGTATGAGGGACGTGGCCTGAGGGACATGGCGTGAGGGACACGATGTGAGGGACATGATGTGAAGGACATGGCGTGAGGGACACAGCGTGAGGGACATGATGTGAGGGACACAGCATGAGGGACACAGCGTGAGGGACACAGCATGAGGGACACGGCATGAGGGACACGGCGCGAGGGACACAGCATGAGGGACACGGCATGAGGGACACGGCGTGAGGGGAACGGCGTGAGGGACGTGGCATGAGGGACACGGCATGAGGGACACGGCGTGAGGGACACGGGTGTGAGGGACATGGCATGAGGGACACGGCATGAAGGACATGGTGCAAAGTTCAGGCTGCTCTGACTCCCTGGTAGCCACAGCTGGACTGTGGGTAGTGCTGCAGCCCCAGCCCAGGAGCGGAGACATGGTGCTGCTGGGTTTGATCAGGGCCTGTGAGAGAGGATGGGACCAAGACGGCAGAGCGAGCACCCCTCTCCCAGTGCCCCCGAGCCAGGCTGCCTTGCTCCGGAGGAGCTGACTCACGGAGATACACTAATCAAGGGAAACGTGAAATATTTGACATTCCTCACAACCTCTCACAGCAAAAAAAAAAAAAACCGTAATCAAGGGAAATGTGAAATATTTGACATTCCCCGCACCCTGTCACAGCCAGAAATGCACTGGGTTTCATGCCCTGCAGGCACCTCACTCCCAAATGTCCGCGTTCCTCAGAGCATGGAAACGACCCTTGGTGTTTCACCGGAGAAGGGAAATACCTGAGCTGTGCCAAGGACAGCGTGGGATGAGGAGGAGAAGAGCAAACAGCCCTCAGCACCCGGGGCTGGGCGAGGCCATCCTTGAGCCGGGGATGTGCTGGCAGCCCCACGGGCACCAGGATGGACTGACAGTGCCAAGTTTCTCACAGCCAACAATGAAGAGTTGTGAGATGAAATGGAGACTTTCCATGTGGAAGAGTCCTGATTCACATTGAAAAAAAAAAAAAAGATCAGTCTGCTGCCACATGGCTGGTGTGGCCCCATTACAATTTGTATGCGATTTTTGAGCATCCCTCCCCATGGCTAGGGCAGGCATCAGCCATTTTGTGCTTAAGTACAAATTAAAGGATGTCTTATCTTTGTTTTCCCATCATCTGTCCTCTCTGTACCTCATACAGCTGATCTTTTTTTATATCCTTACTTTACAGGAAAGGGCAAAACGCCCAAGAATTCACTTGTACTGCATCGAAGAGAATGTTTCAAAAAACCCTAAACAACAAAACCACAACCCCCCCGCCATCCTGCCTCTGTTCCTCCCTCCGTCCCTCAGGTGGAGATTTTGGGACTTGCAATATCAATCTGGCAGTTTGGGCTCCCGTTTCAATGGAGTGTCTGCATGCAAGAAATCTTACTGAAGTCTTCTTCTCCATCACCAGAAGAACCACCCTGGATAAATCCCACCTCTCTCGTGTCTGTCAATGGCTGTGATGATCTCACTCACCTGCACTGGATCTGCATGGCTTAAAGTTAGCAACAATGTAGAGAAATAAAAGTAGCATTTTTACCACTTCTTTCTTGGATTCTCATTTCCTGATTTCTCTTTCTTACCTGCACAGGAGAAAAGAAAGCGAAAGCCTTTCCGCCTGTGAGGCAATTAATTCCTCTTTTTAATTATTAGGATGTTTTGCCATAAATGTGGTTTAGCTTCTACGCAGATTGTCTTCTACTTCTCTGACTACTTCTCAAAACCTTTAAAATATATAATGTGTTATAGCTTCATGGGCTCATTGACTCCCATATTGTACTGGAATATGCTCCCATAGGAACGCCTATTAAGTCAAGCTTTTTAAAAATTAAAGGGTCTTTAAGCAATCTTTCTCCCTGCCAGTCCTGACTGCATTGCTGAGGATAAACAGGGCTGAGGCTGCCTCTGCCCCTTCCCATGGGGTCTAGGTGGCTTGAATCCCTGCCTCCCTCAGCAAGGCTGCTTTTTTGGACCAATTTCTTCATTTATCACCCCTGCAACAGCTGTTTCCATTGTTGAAATGTGAAAAGAAATCACCCCACAAGTACCCCAGCCAAGTAGAGAGGGTTAAACATTTCCTACAGAAACTGCTATCTTAAAAATTTTGGTTAATATGAACCAAAATTATTTTTTAGACTATGTGTATCTGCTTTGGAGGGGGAGAAAAGGGGAGTGATTTTTTGTTTAACACAGGAGAAAATTATTGCAAAAAGGTTACTAAGAGATCTTTGCCTAGACCTTTGCCTAGATCAGAATTCAAATGTTCTCTCTACAAATAGCTGGACATGAGAATAGGGACTTGACTTTTCCTCTACAATCTATATCTGAGTATGAAAACAACATTTCCTGTTTAGGCAGAGATTGAATAAACAGAGGAGAAATTTTGCCTTAGGTTGAACAAAGAAACAGAGGTTTGGAGTTTCTGGAGATGAGAAATGCCTTTGTAAACATCTAAGATATTCTTGATCTAAACCAACATGTCTCTTGGGGGAGATAGAACTTAAACCTTTGAAGGAGTTTTTTTGATAAATTTAGGATAATTTTAAAATTCAAGATGGCTTTCTACAGTGAAAAGTAAAAGCTTTTGTTTAGCAAAAGCCAGGAAAGGATACCAAAGTAATTTTTTCAAAAAATATGCCTCCATTTTGAGGGTCAATATTTTTGGCCAAACCTAACCCAGATTTATAAGTAGATTTATTCTTTCTAGAGGTGTTTTGATTTTGGTGGGGATTTTTTGTTTTGGGTTTTGGTGGGTTTTCTTTTTTTTCTTTTTCAGGAAAAAACATACTGTTCGTAAAACTAAATTTAGAGAGCTTCCATGTCCTCTCACCACATCTGGAATAAGGATTGTGACCATTTAGTTATGCTGAAGTAGGTAAGAGGCTTCTCCCTCACTCCTATTATTTTTTCATCTCTAAAAATAGTGGTTTCCTCCTGTGGTGAAACAAATAATCAGTTTTCTATTCGGATTTCTTGCCAGGCTGTGACCAGTCTCCCAGGGGGATGAACTCCACTGCAAACCTTCTTTCTCATTTAATGCCTGGTCAAGGCATGGGAGCAGCTTTGAACAGGAAGACTGTCAGCAAACCCTCATGCACTTTCCAGTCCTCTGGCATCTCACCAGGCTGCAGACAGAGAAAGAAGTGGCAGAGGAATTATCTCAGGCAGTGGCACAGTCTCTTGGCAACTAATTCCTGAGGGAAGAAAGAAAAAATTGTCCTCCAAGTGTGAGGCTTTTACTGTCCAAGGAAGAGAACAAAACACTAATGCATTAGTTTTGGTGAGCTACCTGTAGGTAAAAACATGTTTAATTTCTTGAGCTGGATATCAGTTACACTATTGTGAGTAATATCATCAGGATTACAGTGATTTTGCCACTCCTGCAGTCAGAGGACGGCAAGCTGAAATTGCTGCCTTGATCTGCTCTGCCTGTTTGCTCTTGTTAAAAGGCTAGGGACTGGTTTTCAAGTGGGGCAGGTTTTTGAGGGCTCACTGTCAACAGCTGTAAGTGCTTTCAGCACAGCTCACACCCAAAGGCAGGTCAGCAAGCACTATTTTTTCTTCCCTTGGAAATGTACCCAGCAATGCCAGAGATGCAATTTTATGTAACGCAGTGGTGTGGTACGGCATTCTGCAGGCAATTCAGGGGCCTTGGGATCTACACCAGCATGAAGAGGCAGGGTTACTTCAATAAATGCTCACTCCTGCCTCCACAGTATCATCAAAACAAAAAGTTTTCCATGACCTCAGCATCAGGCATGCTGGTTTTTAATGGCAGCACGGTGCACTGATGCACATGGCAACTCTGGTTTCACAGCCAAAAAATGTGCCACAAATTAATACCAAAAAGTTTCGGCTTCCCCTATATTTGTAGGAGCAAGATGCTGCCATGCATATGATTATATCCTTAGATTTTATGACAGTTTCCTTCTGTGGGCAGAAACCTTAGAACCCCCAGATTAATATAATTAAACCAAAATAAATGCCAAGGGAATAAGGGCTGCAATATAAACTGCCTAAACTCTGAGTCCTCAGTGCATACCTTGCTTTTATAAGAACCACCAATTCAGAGTATGACCCTGAGTGCCCAGCCATTGCCTCCAGGCTGTCCTGGGGAAAGCAAAGGCTCACCTTGCCACCTGCTAATTCCCGAAAGTGAGTCGTGAAATACAACATCTGAAAGGGCAGGACTGAGCTTTACATCACTTTTTAATTCAATGTCTCGTTCATTCAAATAAGATTTACAAAGACATTATGCAATTTTGCAGGACACAGTCATCAGGGTTGTGTAATGAATATCTAACCTGCAGCCTGCGAGCCTTAATTAGATGTAGATCATCTCATGACCATGGTTGGGAAGCAAACGGGCTGTGCACCAATTGAGCTTGTAAAAATGTGTTGAAGTTTCTGACTCAGTCGTTGTCTTATATAAAAGAGAAATGCTACAGAATTGTGAAACCTTGTGAGTTATGCAAGGAGGGAGTTTAATTACTATTATTGAATTTGTACATTTTTTGCACTGCTAGTAGCTGTTAATTATTCATTACATTTTGAGCACTTGACAATTAGAAATAAGAACTGCAGGCAAATTTGTCCTTGATACTGCTTTTAGAGTAATGGAAAGTTAAACCTATCCATACAGCTTATTTTACAGAGATATTTTAATTCATACATGATATAATGAAAAGGAAAAGCTAATAAAAATCTTATTCACTCGTTTCTCCCTGAGAACTTGTCAAAGAGATTAAACATCTCTCATTAACAGTGTTTTAACTTCTACTAAAAAGATTTTCCCACCTTGAATGACTCCAAAAGCATTTTTTTGTGTTACCAAAAAGCAATTCTGGAAGTTATAACACACACACATCTATTCTCTGGCCTGCAGTTTACTGGGAATGTTGACATAGTTTCTTGCAAACAAAAGATGTAAAAAAGGTAAAAATACAATATTTATTGCTAAATGTATGAAAATCTAATAATAAAAGCTTGACACAATTAATTGGAAGAAAAAACTATTTATTTCTCATTTAAAAATTGTAAATGTATCATCAGGAAGGAAAAACAGAAACTTAAGTATGCTTCATTATCTTCCAAAGTTTTTGAGTGCTAATGGAGTGAAAGACAGAATGCTTTGAATTTTATTTTTTTTTTTTACATGGACATCTACAACCATTTTTATAGAAAATATCATCAGAAAAACAAGCAAAAATGTATTTGATAATGATTCCTACTTGCACTTGTAAACATGGCATAAGCATGGACATAAGGAAATGAACTTTAGTTCTGCAGAGTTACGGAAAGAAACATAATGTACACTAGGCCAGAAGAAATATGATTATTTCAAATAACGCTGACCTCGGTCTCCCTTGTCCCTCAGCATAGTCCCCATGCCCATGGCAGTGACAGTCACTGGACTTAACTGAATTCTCAGTTACATTTCTGTTGCCACTTCTGAGTTTAATTTACTTATTTTGTTTATTAGGTAGTTAATGACTTGTGTGAATTCTAGTGTCTGTGATTATCAATACCAGTATTGCTCAATACTCAGGATTGAGTCTCCATTGATTTTATTATCCAGCAAGAACTACAGAGCCTAAATTGTGGTAACAGGGTGGGAAAAAGTATCACATTGGTGTCCCTGTATTTTTATAGTTATCATTTTCCACTTATTCTGTGCTCTGCACATCCTCAGGGTTGCAGCAATTCATTGTGGTGTCTGATCTCAGTTTAGTAATTTAATTTTTTTGTTTCTCATGTATCAGAGTTGATGGCACATATAAACAAAGCATGTCAATTTGATTTGAGTATTTTGACTTTTCCTCTGACATCTTTACAGCATAAGCACAACAATAATAAATCTTTGCCACTATTTATTTTTTGCACCCAAAATCCCTAGCCAAGCTCAGGAGATGAATGTAACTTATTTCTGCACAAAAGTGATGATTAGATTTTTGCCCTAAAGGCTCAAGGTGACTATAAAAATAATTGAGTCGCTACCCATGGAGGTATTTAAAAGACATGCAGATGTGGTGCTCAGGGACGTGGCTTAGTGGGTAACAGCAGTCCTGGTTAATGGGTGGACTCGTGAACTTAGGGGTCTTTTCCACCCTAAAAGATGCTATGATTCTGTGAATTAGCATAACTTCAAGGTTTATTCCCACAGCCAGGCTTTCCTGGTGGCCAGAAGGAGATGGCAGGACATGGAGGGTGTTTTGGGGCTGGATGTGCCCAAGTGCTGCACAGGACAACCAGGTCACCCAGGCCAACACCCCGACAGGTACTGGTGCCTGTGCCTGGACCTGTGCCCTGCAAGGCTGGAGTTTGCTGGTGCCAACATGCCCAACAAGGTCAGACTTCAAGCCCCAGACACCTACCTGGAGCAGTTACAAAACAATCCCCAAATTACATGAAGCTCATACAGCCCACCAACAGATATTCATTTAGTCTTGCTACTCTCAGGCAAAGTTTTCAGCCGGGTGGTGAAGAATTTGATGCTAAACACTGAAGCCAAAAACCCCAAAGGCTAAGAAGCAGTGAGAGGCAGTGGGGCAGAGCTGCGGATCCCAGCAGCCTGCGGTGCCCCTGGCTCACCTGCCCCTGTTGTGGGTTACACAGTGTGGGTGACTCAGCCAGGGAGAGGGAGCCCCAGGAGGAGTTGGAAATAAATGTGTTTGGAGGAGGAAATTGAAGGAAGAAGAGTTATTTTCTGCAGGGAAGTAGAGTGGTATGTAGGGCTGCTCGGTGGAAATCCAACATAAACCTTGCACAAGCCTGACTGCTATGATCCCCACAACTGTCTTCTCATTCTTTAAGTAATTGAGGCCTCAGCTCAGCAAAGCATTAAAGCTCAGGCTTCATTTTAGGCTGTCAGTAAGTGCTTTGCTGAACAGGGGCTTAAAGTATCAAGCTCCTTGCATGAGATTTATCCCACCTAATTTTAGACATTTGCAGTGCAGATATCTATACCAGAGTTAGTAGCCCCAGGCTGTCCCCACTATGAATGAGGACAAATAAGCATCTCTGGGGTGCTGTTCATCAGGCCTATTCTACCCTAGAACAAGAAACAGCACTCATAGAAGTATTTGCAATCAGAGCTCAAAATAGCTAAATCAGATGTAAACAATACAATCTGTGTACCTACATTCACGCACCTGAACCACAGCAGCCTCTGACGACAGATGAGTAGGAAAAAGCCATACCAGTCAGGAGAAATCAGGAAAATGCAAACTGAATTTTAACAGAGAACGGAAACTGAAAATTATTTTCTCCCTGAGAAAGTTGCAGTTGGAATTGTTGTTAAGACAAACAGAGGAAGAACAGAATAGTCCATTGTTATTCCCTTGTTCAAGGCATTATTTCTTTCATACTTGCATTGTCTGAGATTGCTTCCCTGCCTCCATCGGTTACTGGGGGTTCCTGCTCACTCGCCTAACTTTTAGAAAGCTGTAGTTAGGTGAGGTTAATCTCCTCTTGTGTCAGACACATATTTTTGAAGGAGGAATCTCAAATATTTGAGATATTTTTACAAAGTTATTTGATTTAGAACTCATGTTTCTCTGAACGTTGAAAACCACTGCTTTCCCTGCGTAAGCAACTGCGATGTAAACTTCTGGGAATCACTGCAAACATGGGAATGCCTGGAATCCCTCTGGGAAATAACTGGAAAACCTTTAATCCCTGTTATCTCTGAGAGCACATATTTTTGTTTGCTTGATTAGCAGTGGGAGAGGATGAGCGATTGGCGGGCTGGGCAGTAAAACCTTGTGCTCTTTCTCTGCTGCTGCCTCACGCTGCCTCGGGGAAGATGCTGGTTCCTGGGCAAACACCCCTGAGCAGAAGAGCAGCAGCTGGGCTTGGTGTGAAGTGGTGGGAGTCAGGGAATGTGTGGCAAATACAAAAACAGCAGCAAAAACTGCAGCTGTTGAAAGTACAACACAGTGACCAGTACTGCTGGACTTAGTTGGTGCTTAATCACAGGATCACAGAACCACAGAATGTCTTGGGTTGGAGTTCCAACCCTCTGCCATGGTCAGGGCCACCTTCCTCTAGACCAGGTTGCTCAGCATCCCATCCAACCTGGCCTTGAATACTTCCAGGGATGGGGCACCCACAGCTTCTCTGGGCAACCTGTTCCACTGTCTCACCACCCCCACAGTAAATAATTTCTTTGTAATATCTAATTAGGGAGAATATCTAATAAATGTGGTCTGACTCCTAAGGCAGGAGTTTGGGATGCCCATTTAAGCACTAAATTGAGACAGTAAGTTAGGAGTAAAATTGCTTGACATTTCCTTCTGTGAGCAGTGAGGACAGGCAGCTCCAGAAAATAATTCACCCTATCCTGAGGATAAAATTCAAAATTTGTGGATTGAATCTCTCTCTGAATACAACAGTCTCTCTTTCTAACTGCAGGAAAGTCATGAGATACTTAACAGTGGTGGATAGTTCACTCCTTAAACATTGCTAATACAAACACTGCTAATACAGAATCTTGCCACTGGAAAATTCTTTTTTTCTGCACTTTAATATCTACTAAAATGAGGACCATGCTGAGATTACTGTTTCCATGTGCTCTCACAGGGCAGCGGATAACAGAGCTCTGGGCTCTGTGAAGCCTGCAGAGGGAAAATTCATGTACAGGACTCCAAGACATCTTTCTATTTTGACATCTAGAACTTTCTGACTAATGTGAAAGCTTCTACCAGAAACCTGGGAGCTATGTGGGGACCAGTTCTAGTAAAGAGTGTATTTTACTTGGGGACAGATTCTGCCTGGGTGTTTTGTGGGACCCAAAGAAGAGGAAATGATTCACTGACAAAGGGGGGAACAGATGCCTTGACTCACAGTTTCCTGCTCTAACCACTAGACAATTCCTCTAGCAAATCCTTAGTGTATCAAAAGGATGGATTAGTTCCTTAATTCCTTAAACATCATGAAATGGTTTTCCAGTATTATACATCCAGGATTACCATACTGCCTACTGGAGGAAGATCTTTAGGTTTTATTCTGTAAGTTTGTAGAAAAAGTGCCAAACTAAGTGTACTTGCCTGTCCAAAGGCTAATTGCTGATGGAACCAAAGTGCCAGGTCTGCTGTACTGCTTTCCTCATATGTATAGGGCTGGGGACTATGGGGTTGATTTACCCATATCTCACTTCATGAAATTCCAAACATAACAGAAGATATTTTTTGTGCCTAATTCAGTAAGATTCTGGATGATGGTTAAAAAACACCAAAGGATTATGTTCACATAAAAGCAAATTTAAGACGTTAGTGTTCAATTAAATCATTCTGGGGTTTCACTCTTTCCAGTAAATAGAATTTCTTTGTATCCATGACCACTGTAAATGGTTTCTAGATCATACAAGGATGATCAAAGGAGTGATTTATCAGGCATGGATGCAAAAAGCTTATACTTACACTTAAGCTGTCAGCTGCACTTGAGAATCTTAAACAAATCTCCACTACTATCAGATTGTCTCATATATGCATTTTCTTTTATAATTATTTCTTCTAAAGAGAAAACAAATATTTTCAAAACCAGTATGCTTAGGCTGACAAATCCACAGGATCCCCTTGAAGGAACACTCAGATTCACAGTCCAGGCGGTATTCTATTCCCCTTGCAGCCTGATTTTAGTTTTAGGACTGTGCCATCTGCTGTTGGAATTGCAGATTTCCCTGCGTCTGCAGAGTCTGCAGCAGTCAGCTCCGACGGCCTGGCCACACATGACTGTGATTTGTCCCAGGTGAGGGAGTGTTGTAGAGTGACTGCCATCCCTGTCAGAGGCTTCAGCCTTCTCATTTATTTCAGTGCTTTGAAGGGCTCTGCTTTGGCACAGACATGTAAGGGCTTCCATTTTCCCCT
>JANPWX010000085.1:1883258-1921882 GCA_024734555.1 Trochalopteron elliotii | reverse complement strand
AGAGTGGCAGTCCCTTGGACCGAGGGGCCGTCCCGGGACCCCCCCGCCGCCGCGCCGCCGGGGAGGCGCAGGAGGAAGAGGAGGAAGAGGAAGAAGAGGAGGAGGATGGTCCCGTGGGGGCCGGCGGCCGGGCGGCCGGGGCGCTGCCGGCGCGGCAGCCGGAGGAACAAAGGCGCACGGCGCAGGTAAGGTTAGTGGAGGGGGGGTCGCGCCTGGCCCGCTCTCTGGGACGGGACGAGCATCCTTCCCTCTTTCCTCCCCGGCACCTTTTCAGGGCAGAGAACAGCCCTGCACCCTCTGCATCCGGCCCCACCGGGCTGCTGCCATCCCATCTCAGCCTGTCTCATCCTGTCTCATCCCGTCCCGCCCACAGACGCACCGTCCCGAACCTCTCGGTGTGATTTAGGGGTGAGGGGGCTCAGCATTCCCCGCTGACCCCTGTGGTCCATCAAGATGACGGTGCAAGGCACCAGGTGGCCCGAACACCTGGCTGGGGGCTGCTGGCACTGCCCTTTCATCCGCCGTTTTGTCTGACAGCATAACTCCATATGAGATTGATCTTCTTTGCAAGGAATTAAAAAAAACTCCAGTTAATATCCATCATATTAAGAAGGAATATACAATAATAATATCCATATTACTGTGTTAATACAATGTGCTAATTATGTATATTTACTCCAAATCAAAGCTCTGTTGTTATTGCATTAATACATGGCTGTGAGCTGGTGACCATGGCCACCCTGTTGAATATATGCTTGAGTTTGATTTGATGCACAGTGTTGAAGTTCCTGCATGACATTGTCATGACTCTGTTGCTTTGACATGCTGTAAGCTGTCTGTAGCAGAAAATCTCAGTGTAAATTGCAGAAAACAATTTCACTGAGGCACTGCAATATGGAAAGTAAAGCTCTCAGAATAACTCACTGAACATAAGTATGTACTTAAAATTAATACATCGAGCTTTTTTTAACATTTTAATCTGTTACTATTCTCTCCTAGGTCTCATTTCTGAGCAAGACAAATAAAATGAATTTGCAGGATTTTTTCTTTAACTGTGTCATAAAATAAGTGGTTTTGCTCCTCAGGAACAGAAATGTGTCAGGCTTTCCATTGTAACACTAGTTTTCAAGGGTTTATTATTTTGTCATGGAAGCTTTAGCTTTTACTTGTATTATAGTTATCTTTTAATAAACTATTCCATTTTAGGGCTTTTTTTTTTTTTTAAATCAGTCAGTGCAGAATCTTGACCTGGCAGCACAAGTACCCCTGAATTAGTAAAGAACAATTAAATCCAAAAGCAATCTGAACAGAGCTGGCAGTCAAGGGGTGAAGAGGAATTTCAGTAACAATTTTATTATACCTTTATAATCAGCAATACTAGATAAGTAGAGTTACCTGCAGAACAAATGAAAATTTTCCAGAGCCACCAGTACTGGAGGCAGCGTGGGATCTGTTGCTATTATCTCCTAGGTCGCATTTCTGAGAAAGACAAACAAAATTAATTTGCAGTGATTTTTTTAATGTGTGCTATAAAATAAGTTGTTTTGTTCTTCATGAACACAAGTGTGTCAGAGGCAGTCCAGGTGCTGTGATGGTGGCCAGGTTATTAGTTCAGGCTGAAGGCGTTGATTTGAATAGATACTTTCTAGTCAGAGATGCTGCATCTCACAGGCCTAAGTAACAGAAACCAAAGAAGAGGAGGGATAAACTGAAGGGATACATTTGTTTACAGTCATGTGCAGTTTCTGCCATCTTTTCCAGTGCTGAGCAATTCCTACTCTTTAGGGACTGGGCTCTAGCAGTTGCATTTACACAGTAGCATCATCCTCTATATGAGACCTGCTGATTATCGTGCAGACTATGGAAAACATGGTCCTGAGGAGGTGGGGGATGAGAAGAGGGTGATCAAGAAAAATAACTTAAAAGATGCTAAAGACAGATAAACCAGAGAAAACATCTTGCACACCAAAATGAAAAATGAAGGCGTGTCCTCCCATGACAGTCCCGTGCCCTTTCCCTTCTCTATTTCGCTCTTTTTTTTTTCTTTCCCCCACCCTGCCTTCTCCACTGCTCCTTGTCATTTCCCAACAGGTTCTCTCTGCCTTTGAACATCATATCCTTGAGGCAAAACCTTTATCTCCTTACTTAAATGTAAGATGCTGCACTGCTTTGGCACTTAGCTGATGCTAGGATGCCAGAACACCAAACACCTTTGACATTCTGAAATTTGCATATGAAAATCTCCACCAAAGCAGCAGCAGAGGTGTCATTAATAACAGTCTCCCATTCATAGACATGGCCAACGTGATAAGATGGGGTGTGCAGGTCTTACAGATAGGAGCCCCTCTCTGCTGCCTGTTGAGGTATGAAAAAAACAAAACACAAATTGCCTCCAGTGCTCAGGTGTGTTGATACATCCCGGCAGCCAAACATCTGCATATCCTGGAGTGGTGGATAAGTCAAGATCTTAATTAAAAGAACCTAGGTGGTTAATTATTTTTTCAGTTTGGGAATGCATAGTTGCCAGTTATTCCCAGTTGCTGCCCCATGGGTGGGCTGTCAGGTTGCCTTCCCATGAAATCTGCTCTTACTTGGCTGCAGGGTGATGTAGGACTGATCTTCTTCCCTTTGTGTGTCCCTACTCCCCATAGGAATAGGCAGTCAGAAACTGTCCAGGAGCCACAGTGCCCTGTTAGACGCAGACTGAGTGGCTTCAACAGCCCATGTGAGATAAGTCTGGTGAACAAACTTTCACAGAATCACCAAATGGTTTGGGTTGGAAGGGGGCCTTGAAGATCATCCAATTCCAACTCCCTGGCTGTGGTCAGGGACACCTTCCACTAGACCAGGTTGCTCAGAGCTCCATCCAATCTGTCCTTGAATACCTCCAGGGATGGGGCACCCACCACTTTCCTGGGCAACTTGTTCCAGTGCCTCACCACCCTCATGATAATGAACTTCTTCCTAATGTCTAACATAAACCTCCTCTCTTTCAATTTGAACTCATTCCCCCTTGTCCTCTTACTCATGCTCTTGTAAATAGTTTTACCCTATTTTTCCTTGAAGCTCCCGTCAGGTACTGGAAGGCCTCAGCTGGATCACTGTCATGGTTTAGGAATGGTAGTCCCCAGTTTAGTGGGTCCGCCAAGATTCTCCAAAACCACATGCTCCTCCCTCCTGCTCCCAGCTTTCCCCCTCCCACCTGCAGTGGGATGGAGCTGAGACTTGGAGGCACAAAGGGTGAAGTTCACAAACTGAGATAAGATCAATTTACTGGAAACATCAACGAGATAAGAAAACAAACAGGAACAGGAATAATACTCATGACAGAGGGTACAAGAAAAGAAATGATTCACACAGAAACCCCTTGAGAATAGACAATAACCAGACTGGAAGGAACCCCTTCTCCCCAAAAGAGAGTCCCTTCCCCTGGCACCCCTGGCAATGACTGTAGGGTGGGATAGAATAAGCTCCAGGTCCTGGCCATGCCCCCTCACAGTCTCTGCAAAAAATTAACCCTGTCCTCTCCAGAACCAGGACAGTCACCCTGAAGTCTTCTAGTTTGCAGGCTGAACAACCCCAATTCTCTCAGACTTTCCTCATAGCAGTGGTGCTCCATCCCTCTGATCAACTTGGTGGCTTCCTCTGGACTCCAACAGGTCCATGTCCCATATGCTGGGACCCCAGGGCTGGATGCAACACTGCAGGTGGGGTCTCACCAGGGCAGGGCAGGGAAGAGCAGAGGGGCAGAATCCCCCCTCACCTGGTGCTTTGGGTGCAGCCCAGGACAGGTTTGGCTTTCTGGGCTGTGAGAGCACATGGCTGGGTCATGTCCAGCCTCTCACCCACCACTTTGCTCCACTGGATACATGGCCTCCACACAATCATACAAGCACATTTTGAATGTGATCTCATTATGCACAGAACAAAACAAGTTACATTCTGGCTGTTGTCACACAGCCACACACACAAAAAAACCCCAACCAACAAACAAACAAAAAAAAAACCCCTCTAGAAATTATGTTGAGAGTGTTTAGTCTTTTTCAGAATTGGCTTTTCCCTAATTTTGGGAAATTGCTAATGAGACTTGCTGGAAGCCAGCTGATCTGAATGGGACAGCTGTTGAGTTGGGGGGTTATGTTTATTCAAAGTTTTTGGGCTGTTCTTCAAATTGATCCGTTGTAAAGAAGAGCATTTTTTACAAATGCTGTGAAATCATCTTCCTTAAGCAGCTTCTAAAAATATATGCTATCTGATACATTCCAAAAGAAAGCTTTCTGTTTTTCTGAAGTGTCTTTATAAACTGGAGATACTTTTTGCTTCTTGCAGGATTGCTTAACAGTACCAGAACTACAGATCCATCCCTTCTGCTCCAGAGTTTTGCAAATGGACCTTTTCTTTTACCTTTTCAAGTTACACAGTATTTTTCATGCCACATAACACAGTTGCAGTTATTCTTATACAGATATCTTGGATGAGAATTGATTTTTAAAGTATCCTGGAAGGTGTTGGAGTTTTGTAATTGCCTCCTTAAATGGAGCCCTTATCCCTTGTTGAGATGGTGCTCTAATTAATCAGAATATAAGATCCCAGGAAACTGATTTCTTCATCCCTCCTCACAACAGTAGTTTTAATCTACTCACACTGCAGAAACTCTTTCCCCAGATACGTATTTTCCCCCTGATGATGAGAGCAGCTGAACCAAGGCAGGTATGTGTCAGGCCCTTGTGTTTATGGCTGCTGTGTGGCTTTTCACGTGTCCAGGGAAGGCTGGTCAGCAGGAGGACATGTAATACAGGCAGCATCATCTTAAGGATGTTTCCCTAAATTTTCTTGTGCAATTGCTTTTGGATATGAAGGCTGCATATGCAGTCCTGGCTCCCACTCCTTGTCATCAACCTGTGTTTGTGCTCAAGGGGTCCCTATGGGCAACTTCATCCCTGGGAATATGTGCAGGTGAACAGGTTTTCTGTGCTCATGGCCCAGATCCTTTTCCACAAGGTTCTTGGAGCATCCATTTGATGGGAGAATTGCCCCTTTCTTTCCTATGTTAGGTGCCTTAAGGGAAAGGGGAGAGTTCACATATTCCTAGTGTGTAGTTTTCATATAATTCTGTCTGTTCATTGCATGTGTTTCCCATGTAATTTTCCTTTCCAACAGATTCTTCATTCCTACTGGGAACACATCTGTCTTGAAGTTGTTTTCCCAGGGAAAACTTTGTATTACCACATATCAATAATAGTTATTAACAATAAGATTATTAGTACTTACAATATTGATCAAAACCCAGGATTCTGCTTTCACTTACCTCCCCTTTGCAGCTATGTCTCTCTAGTGTTGTGAGTGGCCATGTCCCAAAGAAGTTCTTTTATGTCCTTCTGCCATGCATGGAGAGCCACTCAGTTTCCTTTGCTAACAAACCCAACATTTTTTTGGCTTTGCATTGTTACCTGAGCAGAAATTGCCATTGTGTTATCCTTTCTCTAGCTGTTAGAACTGAATGAGTAATTTTCTTTGAAGCTGGTACTTTCCTGTGTCTCTGATGGCCTCTGCCTAAACCCCATCCTTTCTCCTCTGACAAATGCAGGCTTGTCTTCTCCCATTCACCTGGTTCCCACTGGTTTAGGGAATAGGTCTCCCAGAGCAAAGTCCATCATCAGGACAAGACCATGTGGCAAAGCCAGACTGGCCAGGATGTCTGCTTCCATTTATGAAACTGTGAATCAGAATTAATGAAACCCAGCACTGCTTTATTTCCCAACACATTTGTCTTGCTGATTGCTCTCAGTCTGTGGATGGAGAAATGCAAGTCCTTTCTGGCTGCAGCAGCAGCAGCAGCACTTGGGTTTGCTCACCCTGTGGCCCAGCCCCTACCTCTGTGCACAGGAGACAAGAACCCACCTGCAGACAGCCAACACTGAACTGCAAGGGGTGCTGCAAATAATGTGACTCAGAGCATGGAGTGTAGGGGGCAAGGACCGGATCTTCCAGAGAATGCTGAGAGGGATGAAGACTTCTGCTCACTTTTCAGCTTGTTGAAGATCTACTGAGAAAGCTGAAAAGTGCAGTCATACCTTGTTCAGTCGTAACAGAGCATGTTTAAGGGAGGTTATTTATTGCCCCGCTTAGAAAGTCCCTTTCTTTTTGTTCTTTTCTCCCACCCCTTCCCTTATTATTTTAATTTAGTGCATGTTGGTGTTACTTTTGTCATACCATTATTGCCTTTTGGGCTAAATCCACCACATTTTTCTTGTGTTGTAACATAAAATGAAAAAAAACTTCTATTTTTTTCACTGGAAATGAGCACTAAGAAACAATTTAATTGAAGTATTTCTTAAATCTGGAAATGGTTTTGTGTTCACAGACCCCCTACCAGAATGGGGTAGTTATGCTTCCTTTCATTTCCAGTGTCCAACACACTTAATTTGAGTTTTCTGAAAGTGGTAGCTGAAAACAATTTTCTGAATCTTTATGCATGCTCTTAAATGAATTCCCTGATTTCCAATGTGTGAAGCATATAATAGCTCCCTTTGGATTTCATAGGCTGAGTTTATTTTGTCCTAGTATCCCTCTACTGGGCAAACCTTTCTATGCCTTCCCAAAGAAGGCAGTTTTAAGCACCTTCCCCAAGAAGGACAAAGGGCAGTTAGTGAACCTAAAGCTGATATTCACATAATTTTTAATTAATCCTCTAACCAGTTGGTGGCACTGAGAGGTGAAAGCAGGCTGCTTGATCTGATAGACACTTACAAAGGTACTGGGTTTTATAAAAATGACTAGTCTAACAAAACTATTGAAATGCATAAAGGTAAGTGTCTAGGCCTACAGCTTTATGGCTTTGAATACAAGTTTTATATACTAAACCCAGTATTTTTTAGCACTTGGAAATGTATCACTTTGCCTCCTTTCTTTGTCACTTTATGTAGAACTATATTAACAGCATAAAATAAATTAAACACTAGCTCAAGAGAATCAGAAATTGCTAGTTTCAGAACAATCATCAGAAATATCCCCTTAAGTTACATAAAAAAGGGAAAAAAAGGCAGGGGGTGGGGGGGAAATCCTGTTTCACTGGGTCACGAACCAAATGGCCATGAACTAAAAATAATCTTTCTATTGTTCCACAGAATGTGAGTAGAAATTAATATGCTAAGTCTGATTCCACTAAAAGTCCCAATTCTGTTTCTCTGCATATATTTGATGTATTGCGAATTGCACTTAAGACTTAATATAGTCATTTAATGTGGTGGATTTAGATGTGTTTTCCCTGTACAAAACTACATTTTTCATTAAGAAAAAAATTTCCACTGACAATATTAATTTCTCTTTAATGATTCCATTAGGTTAAATGAAATAAAATAATGAAAATTCCTTTTTCCTTTTCATAGTGGCCAAATGGCACGATAAAGAGGCATGACTAATCCCCTACCCTAAGGGCTTCAAAAGGGAAGAATAGGGTAGGGTGGGGTTCCTCAGCCACACAGCCAGCTTACTGCCTGAAAAAGGGTTGGATAAGGGCAGGATTTAATACAAAAGGTCAGGCTAACATAATACATTTTCACTGAAAGGAAGTAGAACTCAGTAAAAATTCTTAGTGATGAAAGGAAGGGAGTTGCTGGTATCACTGAAGGATGGCAGAGAAGCAAGAGATATTTCAGATTTGCAAGACAAGCATCACCACAGTGGTGGGATATTTGCTGAGCATCAGTCAGTGGTCAGGCTTGGGTTTTTTTTGCACTCAGCTGTTCATTAGGAAGGATGCAGCTAGCTAGGTTCAGGAGTCCCAGGTGGGCACTTAAGGCTGAACAGCCACTCAGTCATCATGAAGACCCCTGAGACATAGTAAATGATTGTCTACAGTATATATTTAACCTCCTAGTCAGTGATGAAGAGAGAGGGGGATGTTTATCTAGCCAGTGAAATATCACTTAAGTAGCAAATGTTGTGCTTGTCTGGTAAAAGCATGCAGCAGTCAGGTTGGCAAAGCACTAGAACAAAGTGCTGCAATTTTTCCAGCTCCTTGCTTACTGTCATTTATATGGAGAGAAGGTCCAGGAATGTGATCCTGCCCCAGCTGAGACAACTCTGTCAGAGCCAATATTGTTTGCATCTTCCCTGATCCTCTATTGCACTCAACACTGTCCTTCTGGAGTTCTCCTTGCCTGTGTGAGGGCTCTGTACAGCCTCAGGCTGTGCTCGTTTACACCATCCTGGGGGAGGAAGGCAGTTTCATGTCCTTAATCCTGACATTTCCTTGTCTCTGCCTGTAGTCCCTCATGCTTGCAGGAGCATCTTGATATAAAGAGAAGCTAGCAGGAGGTGGGATGTCTCCTATCTGTGTGTGTCTGAAAGAAAGCAAAAAAGCATCCTCCTCTTTGCCTCCTAAGCTGGTGTTGCCGTTTCTGTGCCCATGGTGGCAGTCTTGCTCAAAGTGCCTTCACTTGGGAGGTCCGTTTCTAAAGCCTTTAGAAAACAGTGAAGATTTCATTATGAAAACTGGGAAATCACCAGGATTTGATGACATCAGGAAGGAATATTCCACTTACATGTTATTTGGCTTCCCCTAATCATCTCTTCTTGCATTCATCCGATAAAATTCAGTTTTCCTGATGTTCTCTGTCATATAATGGAAAGCCACTCCCTAAGATTTTGTACTGCACAGGAATTGTTATCCACTGAGACAAGATCTGTCCCCTGTCCACTGAGACAAGATCAATCTGTATTTTCACGCATTTAAATGGACAGAAACATATGCTGAGAAAGAAAGAATAAACTCAAGATTTTCCATATTTATGTAGTTCAGATTTTCACCAAAATGTCCCTGGTTTTGTATTTTATATCCCACACTTTATGTGAGAGGCTGCTTCCCTCTCTGCTGCAGGTGGAGTGGGATTTTTCCCTTGAGCAGAGCAGGAGATGGAAAATGGTTTGCTTTGTGGTGGAGTTTATGGGGTGCCTCTAGTAAATGAACCTTGAGAGTCTTAGAAGAGAGCACCTATGGGAAAAAACAAGACAGCCTTGCTAGCTACTAACAAATGTTGCTGGGTTTTAACAGAGAAGTAATTATTTTACTAATGTTCAGAATAACATAGTTGTAAACAATTATATTGTTTGCATTTGACAGCTGAGGGAGATGGAGGAGATTTTGGCTTAAGCTTATAATGTGAACCTGGTGGAATTACTGATATAACAGGCAAGGGTTTTGCCTCCTGCTACTGTGGTGTTTATTTAATAGTATTTATTTAATATTTTTTATTTAATAATTTAATTTAATAATAATTTAATTTAATAATTTTAATAATATTTACTGTGTGCAAAGTCCACAATTTTGGGGCTTCCTCTCCTAATAATTGTGGAACTTGGGATGAACACCATCCTGCTGGATCCATGTCCACCATGGGCTTGTAACTGGTCTGGAATTCCAAGCAAACACCTCCAGGGACGAAGTGTTTGCCAGCATACAGGTTCCTGTCATGCACTTCAGACCTTTCTGAGACCTGTGAAAAATAGCTCTAAAGTCCCCAAAATATCAAAGAGGTGACCATTAAGAGTCTGAAGGCCCATTGGGTCTGCTGGGGAGAGGCATGGGCAGTCACCCACAGGCTTTTATCTGCTGGTAACTAATCATGGCACAGTGTCTCAGGGACAGAGATGACCTGTGAGAGTGGGGAGAGGGAGGAAGCAGGAGGAAACATCTGCTGCCTTCCCTTCCCCAGAAGACCTGGGCACCTGAATTCAGCAGGGATCAGATGGGTTTTGCTCCAGGCAGGGCTGCCTTTACCTGCCAGGGATCCCCTTGCCCCAGGCAGAGGAGGAGGAGGAGGATGGGTCAGGGATTAGGGTGATAGCCTGAATCAGGCTCCCTTCTGGGAGATGTGGGTTCAGCTGGGCAGCCCAACAGGTCTGATGGGCTGAAGGAAGCCTGGACAGTGCTGAACAGCAGCTGCCCTGCACAAGGAGAGCAACCTGGATAAGTCAGAGAGGTGCCATACATCCATCAAGGAGCTGCTGTGTGCATCAGGGGGAAACAGAGGCACCTGTGGAGGGAGCTTCAGCCTTGCCTTGGATGCTGCTGGCTCTGCACAGTGTGCAGTGGCCCTTGCTGGCACAGACCTTGTGGTCTCAGCTGCAGATTTACACCCTCCTGTCCCTGTAGCTGGTGGCTGGCAATTGCCAGGGAATTCTGAGACAGCTGAGACATTAATTAAACTAAAATTTGAAAAGTCCTCAAACATTTATTGTTTACTTTACTAGATGTAGGTAGGATAAAATCTATTCTTTTAGTTGTTCTGATAGACTTGAGAGGGAATGTAAGGTCCACCCCAACTGATAAACAAGAATTAAAATAAGCCTTCTCATGTCTATGCTGTTTTTTTAAGACAGGTTTACTCTATGTGAAAAACAACTTTGATCCTAGACAAATCTTATGATAAACCATAAATATGTCTGCTTTGGAATAAATCTTCGTGGAGTTTCTGGATTTACATTCATAAAGGCTTAGCATACACTAATTAATTTGGAATAAATTACTGCAGTTGGAACAAGGCCACAAATTCTAGGCCAGATTTGTACAGGGGGTTACTTAGCTGTATCTTTCAGGCATTACATTTATTATAGGAAGGCACTGAAATAAATATATATATATTTACACATACACACACATGCATGTATATGCACTATAATGCATTTTTTTATTGACCATCTCTTAGGTTCCAGTGAATGGCCATCTGATCACATCAGTCAACATCAGAGAGAAAAAGCTCCTCAAGGTACTGGCAAGAGTTTTAGAGTTTACGTATTATCCTTCAAGAGACAGTTGTTCTAAGAATGTTCCTTTTTTTAAGGTAGTTTGTTCTTCCTTGGTTTGCTGCACTTAAGAGATGATGCAGGAATATAAGACCATGTGATTTTGTGGCACAGCCACACTGTAGTGTTTGTCACTGCCACCACAAGGGGGATGGTCTCATCATCCAAGCCCAGAAGTGGGTGCTGGAATCTCCTGTATTTCCATTCCAGCTCTGACAGGGACATTTCTTTGGGTCTGTTTAAGGGTTTTACCTTGAGTATTGAGTACTGGTGTGGAGGAAGAGGCTGATGCTTTAAAGAGCTTCCAGGTCTTTACAGAAAGTTCCAAATTGCCCAGAGAAGCTGTGTCTGCCCCATCCCTGAAAGTGTTCAAGGCCAGGCTGGATGGGGCTTTAGGCAGCCTAGGCCAGTGGAAGGTGTCCCTGCCTATGGCAGAGGGGTTGGAACTGGCTGATCTTTAAGGTCCCTTCCAAACCATTCTGTGATTTTGTGACTGTAAGTGAGGAGCTGCCCTGGAGCCTGGGCAGGGAACTATATTTCTGGCAGGGTTTTCCCACCTTGGAAAAGTCAAGAACCACTGTTTAATCTAGAACATTCAAAATTTGTGGTTTAAGGGTAGTGCTACTGCTTCATCAAGCTGTATGAAAATGGCCTCAGCTACTGCTGAGCCCTTTCAGACTAGTGTGAACTACAGATACCTTCATTAAAAATAGGCTGTTCCATGGTTTGAAGCAGGGGGAGAGGCTAGGGCTTTTTGTTAAGCATTGGCAGGGTCCTAACACTTGATTATAGAATTCCTGATATTAAAGGAGGTAAATACTTTAGACTTACTTTCCTCCTTCAGAAGGACATTAGAACTAAAGAACAATGAATGCAAATCTTACTAAAGAGCTAAATTAAAATGTGAGTTTTCTAATCTACCAGATGAGATTTGTAGGTCTGAAGCAATAGCATTTATTAGTTTGGAATTTGCAACAAAATCTGCTCAGGAAGACTTTTGCACACACTTAAAAGACTCCAGCAACCCCCTACTCTCTCTGAGTACCATGGGTTTCCTCCATTTTGCAACTACTGCCCTAACTTTTTTTTCTTCTTGATGAAACAAATCCTTGTTTTATCTTTCTGCTCTCTATCTCCTCTATACTGTAGCCTAAGAAGAAGAGGAAAACCCAGTGCTCAGACAAGGAAGTGCCAAAAGATCTGCTTTCTGTGGAAAAAGACAAACTGCAAGAGGAAGAGGGTAACAAAAGATCTGGTTCTTCTGTTATCTGATGCACATTACCAAATAATAACATGGGATGAAATATGTCAAAAGGAAGGACTTCTCTACTATTCTAGTTAGTGTTAGTGGGGAAATCTGCCAGTCTGAGAGTTATTTCTATCACCTGCTCCTTCCTACGTGTAACTACGTGGACAGGTGCTGTTGTGATCTGGTTTAATTACAGAGGGGTAAAGAAAACTCACTCACTGTGAATAAAACTGATTCAATTCTGAGAGAGTTGAATATACCCAAAAAACCTGATTCAAACCAAACAAGCTTAGATGTTGATATCAAAAAATCAATTATTTTATTTAATAGTAAAAGAGGCAGTGAGATAGAAGGAGAAAAGAAAGAAAGAAAAATAGAAAAAGAGGTGTGTGGGGGGACAGAGAGAGTGACAAAGATTAGAAATGTATCACCCTTCCATGGGTTCCAAAGACGCATCGTTGCTTCCCTCCATCTGGTCTTCTTGGTCTTCTGCCTAAAATATAGAGTCCCATGGATTAGTATACATTTGGACAGGTGAGAATGCCCATGTGCCTCCCCAGAGGGGAGCAGGTTTGACACTGTCCCTTGTAACACTGTGAATCTCTTGTATCGTGCAGTGCTCTGGTGCAGGGTCTGGGGACTCCATTGGGAGGGGCCTTTGATGGGCCATGACACCCCCTTTGCTGTCCCTCACACTGGATGTCCCTTAGATGTGGCGTTCCTGGGGTGAAGGGGCCCACAGCTGAGCTGGTCTGCACAGCAGAGGATGGGTGCTCACTGCCATGGCTCTGCCACACACCCAAGACCTTTCCTCCTCCCCCTTTGGTGCAGGGTCTGTGCCAGCCTGGCAGCAGATAAACCTGGGGCTGTGGTCTCCATCTCAAAGAAGGTGCTGTGCTGGGCTGGGCTGTGGGTGCTCTTCCAGATGCTTTCAGCAATAGTGTCACTCCCCTTATCTCAAGTTGCCTTAGGCAGTTTAACTCACAGTTCTGGGTTTCAGTCAGGAGGCCCATCCAGGGTGGGCTTTGGTGCTGCAGCTTCATTATATTTTTTTCAATAATGGGCAAAAGTCCTTCATAAAGATGTTTAAGCCATAAACCATAACATTTCAGTCTCTGACAGGGGCCATGCTCTTTCCTGCCACATTCCCCAGGTCCCGACCGTGGGCACAGGGAGGGCAAATCTGCAGGTCTGGAAGGATCTCTGAAGTGGTCAGAGGCCAGTGGTCAGTGGGGTCCTTCTTCATGCTTTTCCCTTAATGCTGTGGCCTCTGCCAGGCTGATACACAGATAGAGCAGCACGTTATTGTACCCATGACTGAGGCTGGTAAAGGTGCTGGGGAAACTCACAGCCAACTTGTAGCACACCTGTGAGCAGAGCCAAGACCTTTGTTTGCAAGCAGATCTGCAGGGAAATCTGGCAGAGAAATCTCAGGCAGCTAGAATTTCACTGGAAAATACATTGCATCCCATGAGCATCTCTCTGCCTCCCCCCAGCAAGGGTTACATTGAAAACAACAAATTCTAAGCTTTTCTGGGCTTAAAAGATTACAATGTGATTAGTGTGGTGGTGAGAGCAAGAGAAGCCCTCCCTGCTGTTGGACCAGAGTCCTTCCTGGGGCCCCTGGGGCTGCTGGGGGAGAAGGGGACACAGCAGAGGCTTTCTTCAAATGGATCTGTAATTTTTTGAATGTATGAGCCAGCTGAACCGTTTTATGTGTTTTTTGGGGAGGTTTCATGTGTTCTTCAGGAACGCTTCAGAGAAAGGAAGTGTCTTGGTCAGCTCCAAGGGCTGTGTTTTTTCCTTCATTAACCATTTTTGCCAGCACCTCCTCTGACTTCTTGGGTCATGGAGAGCATGGATGGACACAGGATGTGGCCCCACAGGTGTGAATGAATGTGTGTGTAAACCAGCTGAGTGGGAGGGAGTGTCCACATGGCAGAACAAGACTTAGGGTATGTTCAGGGCTAGAGGAACCCAGTAAACTGAAGTCTTATTTAATGGTTAAGATTTTCATTAACTTTTCCCCACTGTCAGACATATGAAGTGGTTGATGCTCTGCTGTGACATCTCCCTCAAGGGAATGGGTGTCACATTGGGCTGACACACAGGACAGAAGAATATGTGCAGTTACGTGAGTCAGGACACAACAGACAGGTCTGTGATGGGGATTTCTTATGTAACACATCTCTGCAGAGGAAGCAAAGGCTGCACACAGGGGACATGCTGCACGAGATATGATGCCTCTTTTACAGCCAGCATCAGAAACTTTCAGATTGCTGTTTACCTTGGTGCTAAACAGTAAAGGCAATGAAGAAAGTTCTGTGATAGCTTAAAAATGAACTTTGCTCTGTGTTGTAGGAGTTTGGCAGACCAAGATCAGCAGCCGTGAAAAGAGACACTTAAGGAAGGAAAGGCTGAAACAAAAAGGTAAATGTACAGGCTCAATTCACACATCTGATCTGGCTGGGTTTGTTACCCCTCCCCACAACACAGCATCTTTCTGTTTGCTCTATTTATCATTTGGCAGCAAAATCCAAGCACTTACTGAGGCTATTTACTTAAGAAAAAACAGCTTTGGGAGCTTTTACTTGGTAGCTTGCCTTTTACTCCATGCTCTCATTAAAACATGCAGCAGAGCACACAGCATTACCCACGGGACTTTGAAAGCAGATGTCTGTTAGATCGTAGATCTGCCAAAGGCTCAGTGTCACGTGGGCTTGTTCCTTTTGTGTGGCTTGACAGAAGTTTTCTGATAATGGACGTATAAAAACACGCATAATTTGCTCAGTTCCAAACAGGTTCTTTAGTCCAGGATTGCCCAGACTAAAGAACTGTAACAGGAATATACTCTTATCCTAATGAGATAAAATGAAACAACACTTTGTGCTCACTCCACATTTTTCCTCTGGGGATTTCAAGGTGTCTGCCATGCACTTATGCCTGTATACCTTTCTGCTAATGTTGTATGTAAAAACCACTATTTGAAAGCAGGTCATGGAATTAAGACATTTGGAAGTATTTTCATTTTCTGTGATAAAATGATCAAAATAACCTTTAGGTTTGTAATCTTAGAGTAATTTAGAAGCTAAGATAGGAGTTTGGATATTGGAGAGACATAGTTGGATTGGGAGATGTAGCTGGATATATGCAATAAGGCTCTTAAAGTGCTCTCAGATGCCTTATCAAAACTGAAGGGCAAGGAAACAGGAAATTTCAACAGAAAAATATACAGACACCTTGGGACCACTTTATCTCAGGAAAGGGAGCTCAGTTCACCAAGCCTCATTTGAAGCACCAGAAGGCTTTGGTGCAATCCTGCAGCCTGGGCTGTGCAGAATGCTGAACCCCATGATCATGTTAGCATGAGCATTTACAAAGTAGTGAGATCTGATCTTCTAGGAAGCAGCCCTAACCCTGATGAGTGCTGGCTGCTGTTCCCTGGCAGGGGAGAAACAGCAGCATCACCATTAAGGTATGTGAAGGTGGAGTTGATTTCAGCTGTGGTCTCCTCCTCACCAGAGGAGGTTTTGCTATTCTGAAGGCTGCAGTCATAAAACACTCTTTTTTAAAAATATTCGTATGCCTGCACTGATTTCTCTAGCAGCCTTGAAATACCAACATCCAAGAGGTTTGCTCTCTTTTTTCTTGGAGGCCCAGCTGTTCTCTATCTCTCCCTTCACTGCTCTGGGCCCTGGCAGGACTCTGGAGGCCTTGAGCCTCCCTTCCAGGGAGGGATGCCCAAGGCTGCTGTGGCACTGTCCTTCTCACATTGGCCTTCCTGTTTTCCACTTCAGTATCCCATCCCAGGAGCTCTGCTTCACTGTCATCATATCTGTAAATAATTTCAGTTGGCAATAGTCTGATGGGTTTAGATCAGGCTTTGTTCTGTTGTCTCTCCTGTACAAACTCTTCCTTGTAATTAAAAATAATGATGATCCTGTGGTAATGTTTATTCCCGAGAAGACCCCAGCAGAGCATCCCTGGGTAGCTCGGTGGCTGAGCCAGCCTTTGACTGGGATGAGAAGGGAGCAGTGTGGCCACTCACAGAGGACCCTGGTGGTGGTGGAAAAGGTGCTTTCTTTGCCAAGGCAGAGTGTGGGACTGTGCTGAAGGGCTCAGGAGCCCTGCGGGAAGACTCGGCACCCTCCAGGTCAGAAGACGATGTTTTCTCCAATGTAGGTGAGTGTTGACATTCAAACATTGCCAAAGGGAAGCTTCACAAATTGCTGGGTCCTCATCAGAGTGCAGCCCCACCGATATTCATCCTACACACACAGTGTTGTCCACCCCCCTTGGAACCTGCTAGGTGTCATTTATTTCCCAGCAATGTGGAAAAACGGGTCCTTTTGGCAAGAATTCCTCGTGTTGTAGACTTCCTGCTGAGTGCAAGTTGTTTTCTACCCATAGGTATTATTTGTGTCCTTTACAACCAAAGCCTTGCCTTCTGAGGATGCTCACACATAGTCAGAGTTAGGCTGCAGGGTATATCCATGTATTTCAAAACAGGAAAAGGAAGGGTATTCCTAAATCAAAAGCATTTCATTTTGACTTCATTCTCCGTGATTAATTGAGCATGGTGGCTGAATTGTATGGTATATAAGACCACAGGATGACTCACCTTAGCAGCAGTAATCCAGTAGTCTGATGATTCAGAAAATGCTCTTAGGTTGCCCTCATGTGACTTGCCTTCTCTGCTAGAGTCCTTTTCTTGCAAAGTACAGGGTTGATGGGGTAGGACATTAGTACCATTTTTACTCTACTGCTTTCAAAAGGCCAAATTCCAAAAATTTCAATACATGACAAATTTCAGTACATGACAACTTCTGCCAGCAGTGCATAAAGGGGGCATCAGTTCAGTTGAGTGAGGAATTTAAGTGCAGAGAAGTGCCATGTTGATGTGACATGCACATTGAAAGTCTGAGAAGGTGTATGTGGTGATGGGGCTTGACTCTCTGTCCATAAAGGTGATTTCTCCTTGTTTGATGCTTGTCCAGCAACAGCAGTGGATGCAGGCTTGGAATGAAGAGAATGTGGAAGGGCTGTAATCAGCTTGGGAGCATGAGGTAGAAACTGTGAACATGACATCAGATTTACTGTTTGTTTTCATTTTAAATGCAGGAACCTGGGATATTGCAGATGTAAAATCCTGTCCTGTGACCTTTGGGACATTGTCAGATCTCTCCAGGGATTTAGGTGAGTAGCCTCTCGTACTTCTATCTGAATTCTTCTATCACTTTCTTAGCTGCTTGGCTGAAAAGGGTTCTCATTGATCACACATGGGTCTTCTCCCCTGGAGCCACAGCAAATTAGTCACTCTCCCTTGCAGAGCTTGCTTGCATCTGCAGTCCAGCACACCAGTGTTTAGGGAGTGACATCAGAACCTTTTATTGAGCGCTTTCCAAACTCTGTACTCATCTTGGAATAAATAAAAAAAAATATTGCCTCCCCTGCAGATTCTTTTCGTTAGGTTGACTCACACTGAAGATTTCTGTTGTGCTCTGATAATCAACAAATTCAGAGAATTTCAGACTGAGGGAGGGAGTGAATGTGCAGCTTGGAAAGGCTGTGTCAGAGGCTGCCTAGCCAGCAGCTTCTCATCCAGCACAGTGAGGGATTTTCTGCTTGAGACTCTCCATGCGTGGCCTTGAGAAGGATGGAGCATCTCCTCATTGTGCACTGAGTTAAGCCTCCCTTCTGGCTTTCACTTTGCATCTTTGTAACTCTCAGTCTTCACTGATTGACTGCAAGCACCCCTGGTTCATATATTCCCTGCCTACCAGAAATTCGCATTTCACTGAAAGTTTAGCTGGATGATAAATGCAAAGTCTGGCCCTGAGTCTGTTAGAGATGCTAAGGACAAGCATAGATACATATAGATATCTGTGCACAAAACACTGTGTGTGATATTAGCCAGAATGCTGAAATTAGCTTCTAAAGCCAGATAAGGCAATTAATATAACACATGCCATATTTAACCATCTCTTTTCCAACACTTTGTCAGTGGATTCAAGAATTTCCTAATGTATAAGTACTCAACAAGGGGAAATATTTTTAACATCTGCATTTATGCAGCAAGAAGTCAAGTATTTTTTAACATCTGCATTTATGCAGTCATACACAACTGCACAAACTTCAGAGCTCATTAGGTGAAAGGAAGAAAGAAAAAGTCAGAGATGTGGAAAAAAAACAACCTTGATTTATGAAAGATGTGAAGAATACCCTAGTCTGTTATGTACAGGCCTTAGAAAGGGGCTAAGGAGAGTCATTCAGGAAGGCATGTGAATCCTACTTGCTGCTTTAGTTATTGTAAGTAACCATCAAAACAACTTTTTCCTCCAGCAGCTCTTTCACCTATGCTCTTTTATGGAGCAATTTGGTAATTATGGTTTTTTTTTAGCTTGAGCAGAAGCCTTCTCACTGAAGGTGGTGGGAGTTGGAGCTGGATGCTCTAGGTGTGGCTTTTGTTCTGCAGGAACTACAGCTCCTTCTTTAGGTCCCCAACAGAGATGTGCCAGAAATTTACATTTCTGCATGTTGCTAGTGTAGCCACTCCTGAGTGAGTTGTTTTTAATAACTTATGCATGTAGTGTCCTCGTCCAGCCTTTGTTAATAAATCCACTGTAATGAGAAGCATAGATTAACATGTGGCTTAAATTATATAACATCCAGGCATCGTGACATAGCAAGCAGACAGGCATGATAAATTGGTTTTAATAATGTGAATATACCTATGTGATTATCCTTTAGGCTTGAGATTTGGGCTTTTTTTGGTTTAATTTTTTAATGAAGATGCTTTCCTATGTGCAGATAATGTGAAGAGTAAATCATCTGAGGACAGTCCTTCCAGATGCTGTTGGCATGGCAGCTCGACTTTCCTCCCAGCAGATGATGCGTGGCAGGGGCAGGGTACGTCTCTTCACCCTTTTTTTGTAGACAAACAAGTGCACCAATGCAGGAACTCTCTTCAGTCCACTCCCTAAGCCTCAGACATCAGGGTCCACCTCCCATGTGGCTCATTTGCTGGTCAGGGAGAAATCCCATGTGGGTCTCGTCTTGAGGAGGTGCCCAGAGCTGCTGTGAGCTCAGTCAGGGCAGCAGTTGTCCACGTGGAACCCTTGAGAAGGGCAAGAAAGTGCATTTTATTTGTTTTCTCTCAGAAGACAAACAAATAATGCCGTAGGTACAGTCTGTTTTGGTGCATAACATACCAGTGCAAAGTGTAATTAGAGCTCCTGGGCAGCAGCACCAGCTGTAGGGGGCTGTCTGCAGGCTCCCGTGTCCTCTCTCCAGCAGCTGCACTGCTATCAGCTGCGGGCAGATAAGCACAGGAACAGGGCAAGCACAGGGCGATCCCTCCCCGCACCCTGCAGAGAGCGGGTCAGGGACTTCCTGAGCCAGAGGCACCAGGATGGGCTCTGTGTTTCAAAAAGCCCCACGTGTTACCAGTCAACTCAGATTAGCGAATTTGTGAAACGAGTTCAAAGCTGTGTTTGGTTCTCGTAACTGAAGCATTGTGTTTCCCTCCCTCCCATCGCTGTGTGGGAAGGTGGAGCTGAGTGAGCCTTTTCCAGGCAGCTGCAGCCCGGGCTCAGTGGGGTGGCTGAGGGAGAGCCGTGGGAGGACAGGGTGCTTTTCAAGCTCCATGTACCTTTGCCAAAACTTTAAATCTCCTTGGAAATGCCCTGAACCCAGATGCAGACTACAACTCCAGTGCACTGGGACAATCAGGTTTTCAGTCTTTTTATGACTGGTAATGGGTATTTTTTTAGTTTTAAAAGAAAGACAAGCATGGGTCCTGAGTGGTTGGAATAATTTGGCATGAACAGTGTGGATATTAGATGGCCTTTTCTCTTGACCTTTTGGTCAGGATCGAGTGAAGTATTTATATATACCCCTGTTGTTGGGAGGCCTTTCCCTGCTCTTGCAGGAATGATAGCTGTTGAGCTGAGCAAACCTCTTTGTGCTGTAGCTGCTCTGATTGCTTAACTGCAGGAGAACCCAGAGGGGCGGAATGCATTAAGGAGAAAAGACTGTGGTTGTCTTGCTTCTCTGCCCAGCGGTAACTGAAGCTCTGCAGCAGATGCATCATTTTGGCCATGATTTTATAAATAGCACAGTTTGCTTTAAAAAGAATAAAAACAAAATCCCCAACCCCGAGCCTTCCCTTTCCTTGGTGCTGTGTTTCTTTACCCCTGCATTGCTGCAATGGGTGCCTGGCCATTTCCAACTTTGGAGCCCGTCACACCCACACTGGATGGAGGGAGGAAGTGTGGGCAGCAGTGTTCCCTTGCACAACATTTAGCACATGTCAGACTTGGCACACTCTGGGCTTGATCTGCTCTTGCAAAGCCAAGCAGAGCTCTGCTTTTGGAGTTCCATATCTGTCTGAGAGTAGAGCGATAGGAACAAATTCAGCAGCTTGCTTCTGCAAGCATCAGAGCAGAAGTGTTTAGAGGATTCTGTCTGTCTTACAGCTTGCTTTTTTGTCCTGGTATTTTTTTTACCTTTGAATCATCAGCCTTGATATTGATGCAGGGGAGGGGTGCGTCAGGAACATGTATTCCCTGAATTTAGATGAGGTAATGGTTGGCATTAAGGTCGGCGCTGCAGGCAAAATGAGCTCTTAGACAGTTAAACGTGGCCTGTTAGCTCTTGCAGGCTTGGGAACTAAAAAAAAAAGCCATTCATAGCCTAAATATGAGCTGGGGTCATTTTATCAAATCCAGAGCAGTACATGTAATGAGTCTCTTTGTTCTGTGCTGGGCTGGTGCAGCCAAAGGAGCTAGATGCTGGACTCCTGCCTCTGGCCTGGCTGGTGGAGCTGCCTTGGCCTGCTCCCTGCTCCACATCAGGTTATCTTTTGGTGAAGTACCAGCAATAATAACACCCTCACTTACAAAAGGCTTGAGGTTTAAGTGTTGGCACAACTGAAAGCATATATACATAGAGGGACAGAGGGAGTTAGTGGTAAAGGGAACTGGGCAGTCACTTTTGGAATATTTAAGACTCTCAATCAGGCTGGTTTCCAAACAACACACTCCTGTGTTGACATTCATTAATGATACACGCTGCTGGTGGTTCATTCTTAATTATTATTATAGGTGGTGGTTAATTCTTAATTATTGTCATATCTGCAGTCCTGTGTCCATTTCTGGGCTCCCCAGTACAAGACAGTCAGGGATATAGAGGAGAAGGTCCAGCCATGCCTGTGCATGAGCACCTGAAGGGGTCATTGCCTATGGCTGGCCCAGAGAATGAGGAACAGGCAAATGCGTAAGAAGTGAATTTCCTCTTATTCATAAGTGAAAGCTTTTTTTTGTGGTAAGAGTGGTCAGGCAACAGAACAGGTTGCCCAGAGAAGTTGCAGACTCTCCACCCTTCAAAATATTCAAAACTCTGCTGCATTCCTCAGAAACTTGCTATAGCTGAGCCTTCTGTGAGCCATGAAGTGGGACTAGAGAATCTCCAGAGGCCACTTTCAACCTCATTGATTCTGAAATTCTCATTCTGTCATCAGTCATTGTCTCTGCATATTCAAACAATTAGTCCTTAGCAATCTAAGCCTTTGTTAGCTGGGGCATTCAGTATCTTGGAGTTGAAGCCACATGGTCAACACTGATGGCTGCAGTCCCACCAGCAGACTGAGGTGGCCAGGACTCTGCCATGAGGGAAGGGAGCCCCAAAGTGGGAGGCTTTGTTTATCAGTTTTCCCTACTCATCATTAATGTTTGCATACTTTTCATTCCTGTCACAAAGAGAAAGAAAGGGGGCTGAACCACTTCAGGTCCTGACATAATTCACTTTATTTTTGAGCATGGGAAGTGCTTTGCTTTAGCCTTTCTTGCTTCTTCTGCAGGGTTGTTCTTGATCCTCCTGAATCTGCCTTGGAATATTTACTTGCATGTGGTTCCTAATACTCCCTTTGTGTACCTGTGCCACCCATCTGCCACTGCCCCTTTGGTGACATTTATGTACTTCAGCTTTGCTGTCCCACAGAATGCATTCCAAGCTGTGGCTGGTTTTGCTGTTATAAAACATGCAACCCACACAGTGTGGCCTGCTGGGCTGTTTTAGGGCACTTTTGTCTGATTCCAAGGCAAGGGAATACTAATTTTATCCCATGCATCTGCTTCCAAGTGCAGTGGACCTGTGCTTTGGCAACAGTGCAGTGCAATCCCAGAAAATCCACATTCTGCTTTGCAAATGAACATCTCATGACCACGAGAGTCACTTTTTATCTGTCTTGGCACCCTCCCAATGAATCCTTCTTGATTGCCAAAGCAAATTATCCCCATAGCCTTAAGAAAACTGCATCTCCTGACCCTGTCTCCTGACTTCCAACCTTCCTTCTGTTCCAAAGTTAAAATCAACTTTAATTCCTTTGTTTTATGGGAATCAGTAGCTTTTTTCCACTAAAAGAAGTCTTCAGTCTGGGTTTATTTGGTATTTTGCCTCTACTGAATTATGCTGAAGGAAGGTGCCAAATAAGGGATTCTTCCACCCAGCTATTGACCTGTAACACAGAAATTCAAGCTTTAAACTGGAAATTATCTACCCATTTCAACTGAATGTATTACACAAGTGATGTCTTGGCAAGGATTTGGGTTAGGACTGTGTCATAACACAGTAAACTGCCCTTTGCAAAGGGATGGGTTTTCTACAGCAGCCATAGTAAAGCTCAGTGCCATGGACAATATGCAGCCTACTGAGGGGTTTGCCCTGCCAGATGAACCGCCCTTAAGTTTCTGCTGCCCATACTTTGGGACAGCATGCCAGGAGAGATGATGGTAGATTAGAATCCAAATGTACAACTCCAGATCAGAAATTTTTTAATCCCCTTCTTGGTGACACAAGACTGAGTTTTGCTGCAGTACTTTCCAGTTTCATTTTCCAGGCCAGATAATTAGGTTCAGCCTGTACAATACTGTACTCCACCCTATCTATCAGCAGGCACAGAGAACCTGCTGATTGTCTCCTTTGACCAGATCCTGCTGCTGTTTGCCTGCTCCCCAACAGCCCCCAGGGCGCAGCCATCTGCTCCCTGTCTGCTCCTCGTTACACAGGAGAGAGTCTGGAGACCAAGGGCATTCAGGTAGTTGGTGCTGGAATGGATTTTTTGCCTGCAGAGGTGCTGGCAGCACCCCTGATTTCTGAAGACACCTTCAATGTTGTGTCTTTCAGGATCTAAAAGTGTTTTCATTGCATGGGGTACAAGGAAACCACCTTGGCCTTGAAATGCACTCTGCAAATGTTTGCTGCCAACAGAAGAATACAGCTTTGTCTTGGTGCAGTTTGCTGGAGGACTAGGGTGGGTTGCAAGCAAGAACTTAGTTGGAAAATGACATTTAACAGCATTGCTTTTGTAAAAATAAACAGCAGGGAATCCCAAGATGTTGGTCTGTGTTGGTGCTGAGAGAGGTATCACCTCTGTCAGGGCTAAACCCACATGGAGAGCAGGAGGACATCCTGCTGCACAGCACATTCCTTTTAGTGTTTATGTTCCCAGGAATTACAGATCAGTTTTAGCCTGTGAGAGAATTGATGACCCAAGGAGAATCAGATTTAAAAAAAATAGAGAGTATTCAAAGTTTAAAGACACTGTGGGAGATGTCACTGTAGAAGGGAAATATGCTACACAACAGAAGAAATTTTAAGTCAGAGCTTTGGGATAAGTACATTTAATCAGAGCTTTGGGATAAGTACATTTAATCTGATTTCCCCATCAAATCCGGCAAATTGTAAAGAATCTTATATTGCCCTTAATTTTAGTCTGAGTTGATTTTAAACACCCCTGGGACACAATACTTTGGGGAGAGTAATTCTGAGATGAGGCAGAGTCACTGCTGTCTGGCCAAGTTTCATGCCCACATGTGACAAAGGTGAAGCATTAATCTAAACCCATTGCAGGCAGTTTGCCATCAAAACTATTTTCATGTTTAGAAGTATATACATAAATGCACTTTTTGAGATCTCAGAAGTTAAAGAGGTGAAAACAACAGTTGTGGCTTTCCAAATGTTAAGTTATGTTTTGCTTGCACACCCACAAGAGCACCCATCAGCAGAGCTGCTGCCTTGCAGCTCAGGAGACTGAATTCTACTTTGGACTGGAATTTTATTGGGGAATGCATTCAAAATTAGTGGTTCCTCTCCCTTCTGAAGAAGACATATTGTCTATATAGAAGGCATGGATTTGAAACTGAGAAACTTGAACAATGTTTATAATCATGTTTATAACATTTGGCAGCAGACTGGTCAGAGCAACTTTTTGGAAACAGTTTTATCATTCCCAGCATGCTTTTGGTTTTGGCCCTGCTTCAAGTAGAAGTTTTTCCATCCAGCTTGGGATTTTTTTTTTTTTAAGAGAAGTAATCAGCAAAAAGTTATCATTGTATGTTGTGGTTTTAAGTTGTTCTTCTTGTTAGGATAAGACTTAAAATTATTACATTCAAATTGTTAAAAAATAATCAAGTAGTCCTTTCAACATCTTATGCTGATTTATCTGCTTTTTTGCACCTCATTCAGTTTGGGTGAAGGAATTAAACTGGTCTGTTTTGCCTTCTTGACTTAGGACAGTTTGCCAGTGCTTTGTGGAGAGGCAGCTGAGAGCTTGCAGCCAGATTTTCAAGGGTACCAGATGCTGAAAGATAGAGAAACCTAAAAGATTTTGAAAAGTTTTTTGCCCAGTTCCCATGAAATGATCAGAATTGATGCAGGGTAGGTGTTACTTATTTTGTGCCTATTTAGAGTTGTATCTTAAGGAAGTTTGGAAATCAGTGCTGGGATGGTGCTTTTCTGGTTTACATTCAAGAAAAGAAAATAGAAAAGGAAGATGAAGTTGAGAATGTACTTGGTTCTATTTTTTGTAAGAAAGAAAACACCAATGAGAGCAATAATGAATGCACAAATCCTTTGTTAATATTGCTCTTCCATATGAATAATTGCCCAGAGGATGGTGTGTTGCAGTGAATGCAAGAGCCTGTTGTGTCTGCCAGTGTTTCTGGATATGCCTCAATCCTTCCTCATAAAATTAAAAGGAAATATTTGACAAGCCACACTATTAGTTTTGTAAAGCTTGTTTTCTTGAAGTGCAGGCTGGAAGGGCTTTGTTTTTGTATGTGCTTTTCTCCCCTTCTCTCATTTTTCTCCTGTCCTGAAGAGTGCTGTCACTAATTGTGAATTGGCAGTCAATGTATATGTCTTAGTACATTTTTAAAATAAATCTGTAAATGTTGTAACACATTTAAGACATGCATACATGCACATCTAAATGTCACATGGGCAAGCAAGAAGACATCAGGTATTTTTGCAGCATTTGTGTTACTCATGTGAGGCTGGGAAGCAGTATGGATTTGAAGGTAACTCATTCTTATGCTTGCCCTGATAGGTGACCCCTCAGTGACTGACCTGGACTCTGACTGGAAGGCTCCCACGGAGGAGTGGGGAAACTGGACTGGAGATGAGGAGCATCAGACGAGGGATGAGAAGAAGGTGAGGCAGGGCTATTGATGGCCAAGGGAGACCTTGCTCCTCTGGGGTCAGTCTCATCCATGCTGGGGTCTCCAGTCCAGCCCTGGAGCCAGGCTCCTTTGGTTGGAGGGGCTTTCTCATGCTGGGAGGAAGTGCTTGGCATGGTCCCTGCCTGACCTGTCTGAGAGAGCTGGAGAACACAGCTGCAGGAGGCATGAGGTGGGCTGGGGAGAGTTGGCTGGTTCTGGGAGTTCATCATGTCCCTGCTATTGCTGTCCTAAGCAGCAGACCCTGGGTGTTTGCACCCTGCTGCTGCTGACCTTCTCAAATACCCAGGCCTTGAAAGAGGTGTGGAGTCCAGGGCTGATACAGCTTTCACAGCACCCAGGACATATTTATTTAAGTTTGCTGATAAGAGGGTTTGGTGACAGCGATACAGTGGTATCTGGGTGGAGATGCAGAAGCAGAAGTCTTACTGTTTAAATGATTTCTAGAAGCCCAGGGAAATGTTCCCTTTGGGCAGCAGTGAGAAGAGAGTGCTGAGCTTTTTGCAAAGAGATGTATTTACCTGAGGTGTGCACCCTGTTCAGAGAGAAAGCCCTGCTTGTACACTGTCAGCACACACTCCTGGAGGTAATCAGTTTTCCTGAAAAAAAACCCCAAATTAGCTGTCCCCAGACTCCTCTTATAAAATTTCTGATGCTTTCAGGATGTGCCAAAAGGCAAAGCAGGCATTCGTTTCTGCCTCTCTGGACCCGAGAGCAAAACACAACGGAAGAAGAAGAAAATGGAAGTGAAGGAAGCAAGGGGTGGAGCTGTACTGAAGCATGTGAGTATTTTGTATTCCAAGAGCAATGCTTGGTTTTCTGTGAGCAGAGGGGGATTCTTCTCTGTTAGGATGACCTAAGGGAGACTTTTCTTCCTCTCTGTCTTCTGGCTTTCTCTTCTCTTTTGTTCCTGTCTTCCCATAAAAAGAAGTTATGAGCACAGTGAACAGTGGACTTTTGCAACATAGTATTCCCTAACATATTTTCAAAACACTTTGATTTTGCAGTACAGAATGTTGTGCACTAAACTTGGAATGCATCTGCCTAAACATTTTTTCATTCATGATTAAAACCAGATGCACTCCAAATTTAGTGTACAATTGGCCTGTGTTTCATCTGTAGCTGAAGGTCACCCAGAGATATCAACAGTAATGAAAAGGTGGTTCCCAAAAGTCAGTGAAGATAAAACAAAGCCACTGTTATACCACTAAAAAGCTTATTGAGAGAAAAATGTCTCAGACTGCAACAGAGAAAGGCTGTGGATAATATCAGTTCATTTGGAATGGGAAGTGCAAAGGAACAGTGTTGACTGGCTTTTGGACCAGTCCTTGCCTGTGATTGGTGCTCACTGAAATGAGAAATTGTGGGGGGGAATGCCCAAAATGTCCAAATTGTATTTCATTCACTTGTCACAGAATATGTTTTTCTGGACATGTATAGCTGGTTTTTTTAAAAAAATCATTTGACTTGCCCTCACACCCACTGTTGTCTCTCGTGATCCTTGAGATGATTTTGCTCCCAGATCTCCTGATGCTTCCATTCTAAGGGAAAGGTTTTAACTACCTCACATTAGGATATCCTATGAGTTCCCAGAGTGCTGCCATACCACTCTCTTTCTTGTACATCTAATTAACTGGTTCAGCTTTGTATGTACCTTCATGAATAATCATAACAGTGCTGTTCAGATTCCTCAGGACAGCATTGCTTCTTCTGTTTATGATGGGCAGAAGAAGCTCATGTTGCATATCAGCCCCAAATGCTAGTATCTGGTACCCCAAATGCTGCTGTGCAAGCTCAGCCTTCAGATGGACATAAAAAATGGAATTACTTATGAAGCCAGATCCACAAAGTTGCTCATCACACTCCTTCTGCTACCTCCAGTGTTTCTGTGGATTCAAGTCATTTAGCAGTCAGTGGGCACATCTTACTCTTCAGTGTCACTACACAGTGCCAGTACTTTCATCTCAGTATTTCTTGCTGCTCATGTGTTCACTGGGGGAAGCAAGGGGAAAAATAACACTAAAAGACAATTTCAACACTTTAATCCCCTCTAAAACAAATAAATAAGAGGTAGGTAGAGAACATGGCAAACTATTCTAATCATGTAAAAATTAATTCGTCCTGCAGTTTCTTTAAATGCCCCACAATAATGACATTTTCTCTCATATTTTGTACTTGCATATGCTTCGTTTAACTCGTATGCTTAGTGAAGCATATTGTTTCAATTAAGGCCCAGCAAGGTTTGCAAGCAAGAATGGAAGAAGGCCCCAGGGACTTGATATCTACAAAACATAGCAGTGATACAGTTGGTCCTTCCTTTGAAAAATCCTTGGACATTGTTAATAATTCACCCAATAACGGTAAGTGATTGTTTCTTGCACATCTGATGAATTTTCAGAATAATGTGTAATCTAATAAGTGTTCACAAATGCATTTTAAGTGAATATGTGAAAAGCTTCTCCTTTAGCTGCATATTTAAATTCTTTGAGAGGCTCTATATTACTCAGAGGCTTTTCTGTGACAAATATCTGTTCCTGTTCCTTTCAGAGTTACTGAGCAAAAAAAAAAAAAGCTACTATTGCATTTAGTGACAGTGATTTTTGCACAGCTCTTTTCAACATGAAACACAAGCAAATATAAGTGAATCAGAGCCCACTAAAAACATTGAGTCCTCCCCATGACTTTGAATTACCCATGAAAATAGGTGGCCCTTGTAAAACACATCTAAGAACCCTTAAGTCCTCTTCATCAGGCAAAAAGCCAGCAGTTCTCAGGGATGCAATTACACGTGGAAGGTTTGTGCACTGTCCCTGTTGTTTGTATGGCAGGCGTACCTGGGAAAAAGGAGAGGAGGAAGAGGAAGAAAATGAAGAAAGAGACTTGAGGGAGCTCTGTAGCTGCCAGAGTGCCAACCCGATGGGGCAGACATGCCAATGAGCTGCAAGGATTCTGCTTTCTGCCATGCCGCCGAGCCCCAGGCAAAGAGAGGCTCAGGAGACCTCCCAGTGAGAGGAAGGGAAGAGGAGCAGTGAGCCAGAGAGCGTGAGTGTGTGAGAGAGCAGAGAGAGGGAGCAGGCTGTGCACAGAAGGTGGTTTTGAAACAGAGTGGCTGTTCATTGCAAGCTGCTGCCCTAGATCAAAAGCTGCTGAATGGGGTTTGACTGGTTGCATTAAGTCCTTTCAGTTTTTTTGCTGTCATGTTGTTTGTCAACTTGTAGTGTTCTATGCCATTGTAGAAATAGTCGGGCTGTACCTGACTGTGATTGTGCTTTGGTCCCATGGAGGATCCACCAGCTGGTCTGATCTCCTTTGGCATTTTTGCAGAGATGCTCACTGACAGGCTAGTAATGTACAGAAGGAAGCACTGTTCAGAAACAAAGGGAGAATAACATGGATCATTCTCCAACCTCCTAACTCTTTTAAATCCTTGGTGGCTGCTATTGTCAGACTTTTGACTCTTACCTTGCCATATTTATACTTTTTACCCCACAACAGACTAGTCTGCTCCTCAAGGAACATTTCTAAAGGAGGTTTTTAACTTGTTTGGAAAGATGTTCTAAATGCATTTTTCTCCCTGGATTTCATGGTGGGCTAAAGTTTAAAGTTTGTATGTCCAAAGCATGTTGCATTTGTACTTATAGTAGACTGAAGTAACTTTTAAAAATAATTTTTCTTAATCTGATGTTTGGAAGTTTTTTATCATTTTGTCACTTGAATATTCTAATATAAACTAAATTTGTGAATGAAGTTTTTAAGTCAGTTTAGTATTTATTGAAGGGTGTGTATTTCTCCTTGTCAGAGGGCTCATAGTATGGAGGAGAGAATGTGTTACAATAGAATACTGTGGTGTATAAACAATGCTGAACTGACACCACTAAAAGCAGAAGCCCTTTATCCCCAGAGGAGCTGCAGCTTTGGTGGTAGCTGGGGGGGGTCTTCAGATCGTCCTGAGACTGTGCCTGACCAATCTCAGAAGTGCTGCCACGAAGGATGAGATAGTGTTTCTCAAATCTCCATCTGCATTTGACTCTGTGCCTTTGGAGATGGAGGGGGACAGTTACTAATGCATGTTAAATGTGTACATTTGTAGGCTTTGGGCTGATGCTGTGAAACTTTTTCACTAGGACAGTGAACAACCAGGGATGTCCGTGGCTTTACACTGCCACAGCTGCACTCCTGTTTGCATCATGGAGCCAGAGGAGAGCTCTGTGCTTCTGCCATTGCATCCCTGATCCCTGATCCCAGCTTGTCTAAACTTTACCTGCAGCTCAACACTTTTCCCTGATGGCCTTCATGTGTTGTTACATAACTGTCAAATCAGCTGTACCCTTCAGAGAAGCAATTAACTGCAGCAATGTATTTGTGATTAGAGTTTAGCTACTATATGTTGAAGGGCAGTTCTCTTGTGCTGTGATTTTGGGGGTAGTTAGCTGTACTGTGTGCCCTGAAATTTAGCACAGTAGGCTTGTTTCAGACAGGCAGGGGAGGGGGGTAATCTTAACTGACACCACTGAGCAGCCCACTGTTGAGGATCTGCACATGTTGGTGTTTGTGTCTCAGTGTAGGTGAAATATTGGCAGTTTGTGAATGGACTGAACAGAGCAAAAGAGCTTTTATCAGGAAAGTAACTGGCTTGGAATAGCTGCATAACAAGAAAATACATGGCCTCGCTGGAGGAACAGGTACAGCAAGTTTAAGGATTTAGAAGATGTGCTAATGAGTATGTGGGTAATGAACCAAGTTCTGCTATCTCTGAAGCCATTGGAAAACATTAATTGACCTCACTGGGGCCAGGATGTTGCCCATGGCCTTTGCTTAGCATTGAAGATAACCTCTGTCATCCAAAAAAGAAAGAAAGAAAAAAAAAGAGATAAAGAGAAGCTCACAAGATTGGTGGGCTACAGATTTCTTCTGCTTTTTTCTATATCTGCTTGTAAACTTTTTGGTGTCTTTGTAATGATGCTTTATTTCAACATTTTTCAGTATTTCAAATGTCACTGTTTTTATAATTAAAAATTAAAACTTTTGTCCAAAGCCCAACACTCATGAGCTGTTTTATTTAATTTGTATGTGTGTGAATAAGAGCATGTATTTTTTGCTAGAACCACTCAATTTTTAAGCTTTTTCGAGGTACTGTAAATTTTTTAAGAGTTTCCCTTTCATCTGAACTCTTTTGTATTTAGGAAATCCTCATGACGTTCTTTTGTTGTTGGGATGAAAGAACAATTCAGACTTACAACACTGACAAGCTGACTGAGGTGCTGATGACACGGAGCAGACAATGATATTACTGTTTTTCTGTCAAATTCTTCAGTACTCCTCTTCCTGACTTAAGTGGTGTCTGAGGCCTGCATTTTCCTTCTGGCTTCATTGTTTCACCTCTGGGAAGTCATCACAGTAATACACATGGGCTCAATAGTTTACAGCAGCGTGTTATTTAATACCACATCTAATGTAGGCAAAAAAAATACTTCTACAACTAAATATTCTTGATCATAGGCTTTCCTAAATTAATTGAAAATCACCCTTCAAGGTAAATGGGGTGGCAATGTACAGCATTCTTGTGTGATCCATCTGTTTTGTCAGCAGTTAGGGAAGGGTATGTTGGTTGTTGCTTGTTTGATATGGCTGTGGCAGTGCCTGGAGCCTTCCTGTCCCACATCCCCCAGCAGTGCTGCTGCACAGGCTCCCAGGGATGCAGAAGTGTTCTTCAGTGAGAGAACTGAATTTACAAAAACTACCAAACCAGAACACAAAGCTCTAAGCAACTCTTTCAACTTCCATTCTTCCACTTCGCAGCTGTCAGAGGCTGAAAAACCATCACAGAGATTAATAAATGGTCTCTGCAGATGCTTTGAAAATCAGACCTTTGAGTTCTTTAAGAAACTCTCCTTCATCACCACATGTTTAGTTTAGTCCCTGGTTTCTGTGCTTTTCGGACTGAGGGTCTGCAGATCGTCACCCTGCTCTGCTGCTCCTGGCTCCAGAGGGTTAAATGGGTGTGCTGGATGTGTGCATTCTCCCAGTGCTTGATCTTTGATAGCTGGAGATTATTGTAAATCCTCAGACAGGAGATTCAACATCCCCCCAACATGCTGAGGCATTGTGTGAGCTATAAATGAATGTTATCCCTTAGAAGAGTGAATCAAGAGTAGTTCTCTCTGGTCATTCAATAACCCAGTGTAGTCTAATTGCCAGTTCATGGGCCAGGTCCAGCTGGCACCTCCTGCCTTTTCCCTAAGCAATTTATTAGCTGCTTGAGAGGCACTTGCCTTAGGAACAGCCAAAAGCTCTCCACATGCCTGCAAATGGCCCAGTGGCTGGAAATGAAGCCTCTGGTGCAGCCACAGTGTGGGAGGTGGGATGAAGTGTGGCTGGCAAACATCTCTGGTCTGGTTAGGGACAAGCAATTAATTGTTACAGCCGCAGCTGTAAATGATGAAATACAAGGCTTTAAGTTCCCGCTTTCTCTTAAACTCAGTCTGCTCTACTTTTGTAATGATGCTCTTTCTTGTGGGCAGCCTCTTGAAGGTGGAAGATAGGCTATATCCCTAATAAAAGAGCCATATCCATATGTGATGAATCCACAGTATCACAGGGATTACGATGTGGCTGATTATGTAACTGACAAACTCCTGACCTACAAAGTTGTGTTTACTTGCAGGCAGACAGCAGGATACACATGCAGAGGCTGAAGCTTTGCTTCACATTCAAACCATGGTGTAACACCACCAGGGTCAAGACAAGCAACCACAGAGAGGAATTTGGCCTGCTGTTCCATAATTACCCATAACTGATCACTGTAATTGTCTGTGATTATCAAGGTCCCACCCAATGTGCAGATCAGGGACATAGCCAACGTGTGCACAAGCTGACTGGCAGGTAGACATGCTAATTGCCTGGCAGGAAATAATCTCTTTATTGTGCTTACAACATGGGCCTACTCTGTAACACTGAGTATTTTCTAAGGGTAGCTGGATGTTGTGAGAGACGATTTTCAAGTCATGGGTCACAAAAATCAGATCTAGGAAACCTTGTCCTTCTTTGATTGTACTGAACCAGACCCAGGGGTCTTTTCAAGGTCAAATGAAGTTTCCAATATGTGCCATCCCTGACATTCAGGCCTGCAGGTGTTCCTGCAAAGGAAAGGTCCTCCTGTACTGACTGAACAGACATTGTAATACATTGATCTCAGGAACAAACTCCCTGTGTCTTCTGGGGAGAAGGCCACTGTAAGAGTAATTGACCCCTGTGTCACCCCACCAAGAGAGTATCAGAAAATTGGTAAAGGTTATTTTCCATCCAACTTTGATTTCACTTTGGACACAGAATTCTCCTTTGGTGGTGGTTCTGTGCAGTGACACATTACAGGAACTCAGGATAAATGGCTTTATGGAGCTCTTCTGGCAGCAACAGCTGCTGCCACAGAGCTCCTCCTGGAAACCTGCTGGTGTCCCCAGCTGCAAAACCAGTCAAGGAGGCAACATGTAAAGAAATAACCACTGGAAGGTGGCTCCCTGCTCCCCTGAGAAGGTTGTGTTCAGGTCCTCAGGCTCCTCCTGTTCACCCTGCCAAGATTCATGGAGGGGCAAGTCCAGGCTGAGGGCTGGAAGGAGGAAGCTGCCAGTGAGTACAGGAGGTTTTCCATTTCCAGTGCTCACTGTTGTGCATGTGAAAGCACTGAGATATCTGAAATTGCAAGTACCATTTTAGATCATGTTATTTTTAGGTATTTTCATAGCTCCTCAGCTGTGTGGAGGCTGCCATAAATGAACCACAGCTCTTTTAATTTAACAGATTTTGATTCTCTTAAATGAATTTTTATTCGGTGTTTGAGATTTAGAAAACCTCAGCATGCAGTGAATAACTCAGAAAGAGTCCTGGGCTTAGAGAAATTTTATATGTCATGCTGTCATATTTTAGCTTATTTTGAACCCTGACTTTCTGACCCATTTGTTATGAGTTTAAAAGTTTTGGAACTGAGTTAAACTGACTCATACTGGTAAAAGATAATTCATATTGTTAACAGCAACCAACTAGAACAAATAGTGCAGAAGCTTGGAACATTACATTAGGAATCCCAAAATGAAGTTGATTAATTCAGTAAACAAGAATAAAATTCAATAATCACAAAACTCATTGTGATACATTCTTATTACTTTCTAACCCTTTTTACAAGAAGCCACTGATCATCCAAATTAAATTGTTTTCCTCCAAAATTCATCTTGGAGAAAAAGAATGGTAAAATTTGTTAATGCTGACTTCAGGATCTCTATGATTTTGCTGTATGAGTCACCAACAGGAAAGTTTGCTCCTGACTAATTTATGAGGGTTTTTTTTCCTCTCATTGATATGTTAATGCCTTGCTTTTACTGTACTACAGTCTTATCTTTTTTAAGGAAGCAAAAAGTCAATCCATGCTTTCAGCCTGGGTATTTTTCACACCTTCTACACCAGTTCTAGGGATTTTTCTAAATTCTATTAAGGGGATACAGTGTTATATATTGCAGTTTCTATGTAAAGATATTACTTCCTCTGTGATGCTGAAAAACTACTTGTAATCTAAAAATGTTTGTACAGCATGGAAAATAACTGAGTCTGAGGAGCTAACTAACCTTTTCTCTTTTTTTTTGTTTTGTTTTGTTTTTCGTTTTAGAATGCAGAGTAGCAGGCACATGCATAAAGTTATAGGAAAAAAAAAATAGCAGTAGCTTGTTCCTGCCCTCATGCTCAAGTGCCTTCCATTTGGGATGGAGGAGCTCCAACATGTCCAGCACTGTACTTTTTATTTCCTGGCAAAGAAGCCAACAGACAAGGTGTTCCCAGAGCTTTGACTGACCTGTAGTAGTGTTGGTCAGATCAGTTCATCTCACTGTGCCTTCGTTTCTCAATTCCCATCAGGAAAATATTTTCACTACAAAGTGATATGAATTCTGCCCGAGGTTACACAGAGTTATCAGTTCAGAGTCTGTAGGTTTCCCTTCACACAACACAGCAAATGCAGAACAGCACCTTATTCTTCAAAATATTGCCATCCTGGTGTGTGATTACAGCATTAAACACCATCTTCTAGCCAAGGACAGACTGAAGAACAACACAAAAGGGAAAAAATATGATATTACAAAAATTAGCAGGTATTACAAAAATGCTGCATTGTTCTGACATCTTGCAAGTGTAGGACTTTAAATTTTTGAAGAAGTTGAAGCCTGGTCTCTGATTTACCTGGTCCTGGCTGTTTTGCTGTCATCTCGTTAAAATATGATTATCCAAAACTAATTTGTGTTTGGTAAAACACTGCCAGGCTCTCTCAAGACAGGAGTGCAAATCTCCTGTCTAGACATGGGTTTTGAAAGCCCTGACTAGTTTGGCTAATGAGGAACACCTCGGTATCAAACTCTCTCTACCTGCTGAGAGGGAAGGAGTTAAAATGTCATGCTGGCAAAGGAATCCCAATCATTCTTTTGCAGCTGCTTCTGACTTGCAGATCTGTGGACGGCTTCCTGCTCTTACTGCTGTGGATGCTTTGGTCCTGCATGCCGTGGTCTTTCTGCTGTTTGTGAGGAAGTTTTATCAGTAGCACTCACTGACTGAGATTTTGCTCGGCCTGTCATGACTGTAAGCTGAGCCCAGAGTTTTTAATATATTTAGCCTCACAAATCCTCTTTGAAGTAGCAAAAAGGAGAGAATTAAGGCTGAACGAGAAGGAAGTGTCTTGCCTGAAGTCATCTGGGCTGAACTGGAGTTTTTCACAGAGGGTAGGACTAAAATCGTTAACCTATTACCTCTTCCCTTAAGTACAAGAAGCAATGCAATCATTCTCAAAACACTCTTCAAATCTTTCTTTTCCTTCTTTTTTTTTTTTTTTAAGGAAGGAAAAAGTGGAGAGGTTTTTTAATGAAAATTCAATAGTTCCACATCAGCCTATCCTGCTGTTGAAAGCTTCTTTGTGATGTTAAATGATTCACATTATTCTTCCCAGTATCTTTGTTGTTTGCAGAGTGTAACAAGCAGTGAAGCTCAAGGGAATCGCATCAATTTTTATTCTGAGTCTGGCTGACAAAGATATGAACACTTAATTAAGATTTCTTTCATCTCATGAAAATAGCCCTGAAAATCCGAGCCTGACGAGAGCTTGATCTTAGCGAAGGCAAAGTGTCCAACTGCAGGATCTTAGCTGGAAAACTCGCCCTCACCGATCATTTGAACTGGGAGTGAGATCTAGAGGTTTCCAAATGGATGTCCAGACTTTGAGGGAGGGGCTCCTGCTTTCATTTCTGACTCATTCTAATCCTGTGAATTCCTGTTTCACCCAGGGACAGACCAACAGGAAGGAGAATCCCTCAGCTCCGCAGAACAATGTAATCAAATTCAGGCATGCATGAAGCAGGAATAGTTGGCTTAGGCTTCCCAAAGTACCATCTGTGAGAAAACCAATTTTTTTAAATGATCGATTACAACAAAATGCACATTCTTTTTTCTATTTTTTTTTTTTACGTGGACACGTGTATATTGATTAAAATGAGTCCCTTCTTGCTACATGAAATCAGAGTTGATAATTCGGCATCTGTGCACAGGGCTGTGAACATTAGGAGTACTAAAGAAACAAACAATAGTTTATAATAGGATCATTACAGCCATCTTAGCAGCACTTACAACATGTTTATTCAAAAATGAAATATGCCCTAAGGAAGAAAAAACACCAGCTATGGAACTCTGGGGATTTAAAATAAAAAGGTCACTTTTAAAGCCCTTAAGTAAATAATTTCAAACAACTCAGCAACAGCTCACATTAGAAACAGACTAAGCAGCTAAAACAATAAAATGTGCTAATTGTATAATCTGGAATGTATCAAAAAGACAAGCACTGTCACCCTCATTACCTTCTCATTGTTCAAAATGAAAAAACTCAGTATTAATACTGACATACCTCTTGGTGTATATATGCACAGCAAATATTTATGGCTCCGTGTCTCAGACTGTGCACTGCCAAGAAGGAAATACTTGCAGCTGCAAGTAGAAGGTTAAAATAAACTGTGTGCATTTCTGCATCAACAGCTCAGGTCTCCAGAAATCATCGGGTCAGGGGAAGTTTACAAGTCCTGCTTGATGTGGGAACAGAACTGTGTGCCTAACTGGTGGTGAAACTTATCACACTAATGAAGACAGCACTTGGATCTCCACACTTTATTTCTAATCAACATGTTAAAAAGTGCAGCACCCGCAGGTTTCGGTGCAACTAATGAAGCATTTCCATTACCCACTCACAAACAGGGGCCCGAGTGGGGCTTGGAGTGACCAACAAAGTAAAGCACTTCTGTGGACTAAATTTCACCTCTTCTGTTTTCCCTCTGATGGCATATCCTCTTAGCATGTAATACAATCTTAATATTATTCTTTAATCCAAGGAATTAACTCAGAGGAACAGCAAAACGGTTCATGTGAACTAAACCTTCTGCAGCACCGGGTGAATTTCAGCGAAAGCCGGGGGATGTTGGCAGTACCTCAAAGCGGATCCCTTCAGGCTGTGCCCAGGTGTCCCGGTTTAGGAATGATACTCCCCAGCTCAGGACCCCCACTGAGCCTTTCTAAAACACAGATTGCTCTCTCTCACTTCCCCTTCCCTTCATCTTTCCTGCTACACTGGGATGGAGTTGAGACTTGGAGGCACAACAATGTACTGGAAACATCAGTGAGATAAGGAACCTGCCCCCGCTCCCAATACACAGTACCAGTCAGCTCCTTCCTCCATTCTTTTCTCCATAGGAAGAAACAAACCCCTCTTCCCTCTGCTCCTGGCAATGACCAATGATGTGAGGTGGGACAGAATAACCTCCACATTGAGCCATGCTCCCTCCTGGCACCTGCAAAAATTAACACTGCCCAGCTGGAATCAGGACATCAGGAGACATTACTTACTCACTACTATTTTGGAATTAAGGGCTGTTCATACTCACAAAATCAATTAGGTTGGAAAAGACCTGTGACATCATCGAATCCAAACCATAACCACGTTAACCAGACCATGGCACTAAGTGCCATGTCCAGTCTTTCTTTTAACACCTCCAGGGATAGTAACTTCTGTTCCAATGTCTAATTACTCTTCCAATGAAGAAATTCCTCTTGACGTCGACTGAACCTCCCTGACGCAGCTTGAGGCCACGTCCTCTCAAGCTGTTACCAGTTACCTGAGAGAGGAGGCCGATCCACGCCTGGCTACAACCTCCTTTCAGGAAGTTGTAGAGAGATAAGGTTCTCTCTGAGCTTTCTTTTCTCCAGGCAAAACACCCTCAGCCGCCCCTCATCAGACTTCTACTCCAGTCGCGTCACCAGCTCTGTTGCCCTTCCCCGGACATTCTCTAGAACTTCCATGTCCCTCCTAAACTGAGGGGCTCAGAACTAGCCGCGGAACTCGAGCCGCCCCTCACCCGCGCTAAGTACAGGGGAACGCCTGGAGATTTCCCCATAGGTTTTCGCTGCCTCACGGGCTACCAAGTTCCGCCTGGTCAAACCTCCTGCAAGCTACACCCCGTGCTCCAGGGGAACAGGGCAGGACTTCCCCACCAGACCTGCCTGAGGGCCGGCGACAGAGGCGGGCAAAGCTCAACATGGCGGAAGCAGCACCGCCCCCACCTCAGGTGCGGCCCCCACCGCCGCAGGTGAACGCGGGGCGTCAGTCCCAGGGCTGTTGTGATTGGTCCATGGTGCTGTCAATCACTCGTCGCCGCGGTAACACAGGCCCGCCCCGCGACACTCTCCCGGCGGTTGATTGGTCAGGGCGGCTGTGACGCGCGCGCTGGGGGTTTTTCGGCCCTCGGTATCGGGAACTGTCCGGAGAGGGCGGGTGGCGGGTTTGGCGGTTGGAGCTGTGCGCCGCCGCCATGACGTTCAAGCGGAGTCGTGACCGCTTCTACAGCACCCGCTGCTGCGGCTGCTGCCATGTGCGCACTGGCACCATCATCCTGGGCACCTGGTACATGGTGAGAGGCGGGGGCGGCCAGCGGCTGAAGGGGCGGCGGTGGGGGCCGGGCTCAGCGCGCGTGCGCGGGGTGCTC
>JANPWX010000085.1:1867994-1882858 GCA_024734555.1 Trochalopteron elliotii | reverse complement strand
GGGTTTCCTTCGGGCTTACCAAGCCCTGCTGCCCCTCGGCAGCCTCCCTTGTTGTGGCTGGAAAAAGAAAGCGAAGAGAAAATTCAGAGCGTTTTAATCTGCGTCTCAGAGAGATTGTGTTACTCTTTTTTTTGGTTTAAAGGAATTGAGGCTTTAATAGAATACTGAGTGTGGCCTTGGTAAGGGAGGAGAGTTGGGGGAGACTGGACTTTGGGATGTATAATAGGAATAAGATGAGGTACCCGTGAGTGGTGCGTAACCTCTGCGAGGAAGATGAGTGTCTCCAGAGTGAGCAAGAGCTTTGTGGCAAGGGAAGTAAGTTCCTGGTTACTCCATACTCTGTGCTCAGCACAGTGATTGAAGATCAGTGGAAACAAATTTGGCTTCCAAAACACCTCCTTTTTTCTAACTGGCGAGTGCTTTCTTTCCGAGAAAGAGCTGTGGTAATGAAGATGAAATATTAGAGGTAAAGTTCCAAACTAGAGTGAAATAGAAATGGGAAAACAGTACCAGCAAGTTAAAGGCCTGGAGCCACAACTTCCCTCGGTTCTCTTAAAGGGGCCTCAGCTCCCCTTCATTGAAGTAAGTTCCTCGTCTTTCCTTCCCCTTACCCTCGTGGGCAGCAAAAATGAGAGGATAGTTTACAAAAGTTGTATCGTAGCCTTTCTGTTCTCCTGAAGTTGTAATCAAAACCTGTATTCTCCTTTGCGCGTCTCCGGAATGTAAGAAACAAAGAATGCTGAATTTTTGTGCTGTTATGAAACAGCCCTGCACAGAAACTGCCTTTAGCGGCATGGGGATACGATTTTGGAGACTTCATGGTTTATTTTTAACAAGTATGTGGAGATCCTTATTTTTATGCATCTTGGTCCCTCAGTTGGCAAAAAAACGTACAGGCGAACAAAGTCGCTGGAGCGAGAGGATCTGAGGAAAAGGCAGGGTAGGGGCTTGGAAATGTTACAAAACTTTAGGGAAAAGATATCTTTTTCTCAGAAAGAAATTGCACAAAGGCTTGGTGCTGATTAAGTTCTATTATTAGTTCATTTCAATGGAAAAGGTCCATTGTAATATTTAGACTTCTTTTGAAAACTTGCAGACCACCCTGTGCTGACGGATGGAGTTCAAGAATACGCTTCTGGTCCCTCAAGTAAAAGGAGAAATCGTTAGCAGTAAGGGGGACTGTAATCCCTATTCCAGAACAAAAGCACCTCGTTGCCTTCCGCGCTGCGATTCCTGTTCGCGTGAGCGACTCGAAACGCAGGGACTTGCTGGGGGCGGGGGACGGGGAGATGTTTCCGTGGCCACAGACCTGGTAGCGCTTCCAGTTTCTACCTCTCCTGCTGTGCTTATGTTTCCTCCTGTTGCCTGGATGCGGCCCCTCTTTCTTCTTTCCGAACGGGCGCTGGGGACGGTGGGAGCCGCGCCGGGTACCCGCGGCCCTGCGGCTCCAGGGGCGGAGTGCGGCTTTGATCTCGTGTACCCACACACTCGGTCTGCCAGGGGAAAAGTAGAGCTGAGTTCAAGGTAGCAGGGGCCATGCAAAGTGCTTCAGAGGCGCGGGTTTTTGTTAAAAAAAACCCTGTATGTCGAACACTTCCTTAAACCTTAAACCTTGAATGTTTTTTATTCAGTTCTTAGCTGACACCTGGGAAAGGGTGAGAACTTTTTAAGTCTGGCAACAGTTGGCTGTTTGAGCTGAAATAAGTTTATAACATGAAGCTTTAGGTGGTCTTGCCCAGTGCTTTAAATCAGAATTCAGCTATAAATTATACTTTTTTGAAGGTAAGATACAGTTGGGACAGTAAAAGTTAAATTTAATTGCCTGCTGCCAAACTTTTAAAAAAATGGCCCAGAATATGACAGGTTTTTTAAACATGTTAATTAATGCACCGTTTAAGTATAGCTCTAACGTAGTCTTTCAGGTTCTTGTGAGAGGTGTTTCTAAATGAAATAATCTCTGCTTTTAAGTTATGATGGGACAAATAATAATAACTTTTGTTGTAGGGTGGTGTTTTTTGGTTTGGGTTGAGTGGGGTTTTTTGTTTGTATTTTGTTTGTTTTGGTTTTGTTGGGTTTTTTTTTTGAAGGACATAGTTTTTTGGAGGGGGAGAAGGTTTAGTTCAAGAATAGTTTTGTGTTACTGAAAATCTTGTATTTACTGTATAAACTGTGTGCAGTCCTGAAAGAATTTGCTATCAAACTTAAAATGGAGTCTCTTAGCAATCTACTCCAGATGTTTTAGTAAGATAAGACTCCTGTCTACTTAATACATGTGTTATTCTTATGTAACCGCTTCTTCAGGCATTTTCCTATTCCTTGCTTATTTGTATACTCTTAAATAATGCATGTAATTAACTTTGCTGCTCACTAGTACAGTTTTATTTATCACTGTCCTTGCTGTGTGCTTCTGCAAGTCCAGAGAGAACGAGGACTACCTTCTAAAATGTCTGCTGCTGATGCTGTGTGAACAGAGTGTGTCTCAGCACAGTTCTGTCCGTGTGCTGCTGCTGTTTGTGATCAAGAAATACACGTGTATTTACCAAAAGACAAGTTAAGAACGTTTCTGGCAGAATTGTACTTGAGTTCCAGGGCTGATAAAGCTTGGTTAGCTCTGCAACACCCACTGCTGTTGTGTGTAGGAAGGAAACAGAAACCTCCTGTTCCTCTCTCCAGAATTGCAGTGGTGTTGTTTTGAAGTTTGTTTCTTCCTGTAAACTTTCATATTGGGCCCTGTGCTTTCCAGAAACCGGAAACACAAACACTGCTCTGGCAAAAACGGGATCAGAGTTCAGTAAACAGCCTAAAAGCCAAGAGCATTGTTTTGGAGGGAGGGGCTGGTGCTTTCAGGCAGCAAACTTCAGGGCTCCAGTCAGTGGTGCAATTGCCTCTGGTTAGCAGGAGCTGAGGGGGGATCTCTGGATTTGTTTGTTCACTGAACCAGATTGACAGAAATGAGCCAATATAACTGGTCTCAGTCTAATACTGGTAGTGCTAGAGGCTCTGCAGTACCCTATTTAAAATTACTCTTCTTCAGTGTTTTTTTTTATTTCAATGTATTAATAAGCCAGGCCAAATCAGAATCTCCATCTTGTTTTGTGTTGGTGGTTTTTTTTTTCCCTTTGGGAACATGTGTAGGGAAAAAATACTGGAAAAGTGAAAGGGAAGTGAGTGTAGTAGTGCAAGGCAATTTCCCTCTTTCCCCTTATAAAAAGATATAAGCAAAGTATAAGTAGGAATTCTTGGTTTTGCCCAAGTCACTCAGAGTGCTTGGGGAAAAGTAGACTTCATGTTTAGGCCTCCAGAGAGATGAAGCACTTACATGATGAGGCATAAAGTGTACACTGTGGAGAAAAACTCTCTAATTAAAAAGCTAATGCTTGGTAATAGTTCCACAGTCTTTTGAGTTCAAATCCTATGGGGAGCTAATATTTCTGTTACCAGTGTATAATAAATGCTGACTTCCTACTTGAAAACTCGAAATTTCAGCCATTTGAATTTTGATACAAGCTGCACTAAACTGCTAAACTTAGCTATCCAAGATATGAAAATATACACTCCTTAAACTACTACAAAACTAAATTAAGATTATTTTCATCATAATGGAATTATTTTTTAATAAGAACTTGAACATGCATTTTGCACTTTTTTTTTGTTACTATTTTTGATTTCCTAGCAAAAAGACCACAATGAGGCTACTGAGATTTCTGAGGTGTTACTTCAGGGTGCTGCAGTATCCACTGAGTGCTGTGTTGTCAGGTTTGGGGTTTTGAGTTTGCATTGTTTTGAAGGGAAGATGGTGATGGCTCTAATTCTCATATTACACTGAGGCATACCTAAGTTGTTTTTTTCTGACTTCTCTCTGTAGACATTTGTGAACATACATTTGATTTGCAGTTTGATATACTTAAAAACTCTAATGATGTTCTGTAGTCCAAACCATATTCTTTCTGCCTGTTTGCACTGATTATTTTGAAACAGGCCTTGTGATCTTGCTGTTATCAAGCTTCTGGGAAAGAATGGAAGTAGTTAAAATAGAAACTCTGGTTCTGTAGCTCATAATTGAAATCCATATGTTAAATGTGATGAATTGCTCAGTGTAGTGATGGGTTTGTAAACAGCAGTAATGGAGTGCTGGAAACCCTGAGGTGTTAATTGGCAGAGGTTTGGGTCTGTTGTTTGTTTTTGTTTAGGCATGTTTTGGTTTGTTACTATTTTTATAGTAACATTGATTAGATGGTCTCATTGATTCTAATAGATTGTATTTTGAATTATTGTTTTCTGTTTTACTTGCACACCATTTCAGGTTGAGACAATAAACCTTTAATACTTGGAATTGCACTCAGTAACTAGTGAAATTACTAAGGACTTTGGTATGCTGAATTAGGACCACAGGATGAAAAAAAAAAAAGCGACAGATGGGGAATTACAGCCTCAAAATTCTGAGGCATTCGAGTTCTTCAGTACTTCTACAGTAATTCAAGTGCTGCTTGCTCTTTATCCTGAGGCAGATAGCCTGTCATGGCAGTCACACTCATGACTGTGTATAAAGAATAAATGATTTAGTTGTAATTGAACATGTACTTTTGTGCCTTATAAAGTAGAGGTCAATGTTTCAGCTGCCAGAGACCTGAACCTTGACATGGGCTATTTGAAACAAGTGCAGTGCAGAAAGGTGTTTTCCAATATCCCCAGTTCACTCACAGAGAGGAGGAAGTAGAAGGGTTGAAAATGCATTGAGAGCAGAAAGTCAGAGTACAGAAGGATGAACCAGGTGGGAAATGAAAGAGTTCTATATGTGTGACCAGTGGTGAAGCAAAATAAGATTTAAAGACAAGAGGCAGGTGAGCAACTGACAGTTTGCCCTTCAAGAAGTGTCCTGTGAGAGTGAAAATAAGTGCATTTCCAGGCTAAAGAATACTGGTGATTAAACAGAGTTCTTCACTGCCAGCTGTTTTGCCTACTATGTTTTATATTCCAAGGCATAAAATGCCTTATAAAAACACAAGCGAGTTGAAATAGCTGGAAATTCTAATAAGTTTGTGTAATATATGATGAGATGATTGTATTTCTACAAAGTGACCAACTTTGATTCCACTAAAGGGTTCTTTTTAGCAGAAAGTACAAGCAAGCTTATCAACATGTATCTCTAAAACCCTAGGAAAAAAAGAAAAAGAAGAAAAAAAGCAGTAAAAACAGTGAGGGGGGAAAAGTTATAGGAACTGTGAGTCTCAAAATTTTTAAAGGTTCAAAATTGTTTTTTTCTGTACTGAAATCTTCAGTAATTGTACATAGACTTGCCACCATCGTTGACTCCTGGAACCATGCCAGCAGAAGAAGAAATACCTGGCAAATATTAAGTTGTTAGAAACTGCAAACCAGTTTTTTTTTCCCTTTTGAGGCTAATTGGAAGTGATCCTGCTGGTGGTGGTGACAGCTCTGAATACTGATTGGAAAGTGTCTGCAGCCTGAAAATACCATCAGGAGATTTTGGTGTTACACAACCTTTGGCGTGTGTCTCCAGATACTAGGAACAGAAACTGTGTCCCTGTAACCCTTGAATACCTTATAAATGCTGTCAAGGCAATTTTACAGAGGCTTAAGCTACTTTTCATTCTTTGAGCTCCTACTGAAGACATTTCTGGTGTGTTCCAAAATGGGGCAACAGAAGGAGCCCTAAGTGGCACCATGAGGGAGGAGAGGGATGGTGAGCACGCAGCCCCTGCTGAATGTGTTCACATTTTGGGCGTTGATCTTTGTGTGGAAGTTTTTAACCTCCCCTGTGGTTATGTAGACCTTTCTGATAAGGACTGGTGAGGTTTTAATAAGTGATCTGGTAAGCAAAGGGAAATGTTCTCTCTAGCTTACTAAAGGTGAAACAAGGCAGAAACACAGTAATTTATTTGTGTGTTAAATTAACTCAATTTGTTGTAGAAAGCAGAAGTTCTTTCCAAATAGTCCTCATTCTGTACCTTTACGTTCCTGACCTTTTTCTAACTGTTTCCAGTTCACAGATCTTTACATTCATCAAGCACAATCAGTTTAATTATGTTATTTGAATCCCTAGGAACCTCACCATCCCCTTAATTTGTAAAGTTATTTAGTTGTGATTCATTGAAGCTGGCAAGTGCTCCGTGCTCTTTGGGTTGTTTTGGTAGTGGTTTAACTAAATCAGCTTGAAATTTAACTATAAGTTGGGCTCTGTTTTTTTTTTTTTTTTCTTCCATATACAGGCAAAGGGAAGAGTTTATTTTTAACTGAAGTAAAGGATTATTAGTGGTCATTAAAAAGATCTTAGCTGTTGCAATGTCATTAACCTTGAGGTAACTGTGATCTCTCTCAGGTTGTGAACTTGCTGATGGGCATCTTGTTGACAGTAGAAGTGACTCACCCAAATATGGTGCCAACTGTTGATATCCAGTATGAAGTCATTGGAAATTACTATGCTTCAGAGAGAATGGCTGGTAGGTCTAGAGCTCTGCTGGCTGATGGGAATATAAAGTATGCAGTATCATGTATTTGTCTTGCACTAGGTTGTAGTATATGCACACACTTTTTAATAAAATGGTTATCTTGTTTTCTGAATTTCTCTTCAATTATTCTGGGATTGAATTCTTCTACAAGAATAAAAAGAAAACTTTATGGACTATTATTTTAACTTCATTTTATTCCCAAGCATCTTAAATGATGGGATTTCTTGACCTTCTGATGCTTCGAGTGTTGAAGTGTGTGTGGGACATCTGATTCATTTGCTTCATAAACATTAACTATCTTTGCTGCCTAAGTAAAACAAGCAGCAGAAAACAAGTTTAAAGACTTTTCTTCAGAATTTTTGGTCATCTTCATAGATCAGGAAATACCTTAGAGCTCTTGTGTATGAATTTACCAAAAAGAAAGACATGATATCTTTTGAAGAACAGTGGGAGAATTGGGATGCCAAGTACTTGGGTGAAACTGAAGTGTTTCTCTAAGTTTCACTTGCAAAATAAATGAAAGAGCACCATGAGCAGAATTAAGCCCACTTTTCACTCTGCTACTGAGTGTATGATGTATGCAACTGTAATTGGCGTCAAGCTTTTTAACTATTGTATCTGTAAACTTGTGCGTATGCTTTGCTTCTTTTGGTTTTAAATGTGCAGAAATATGTGTAGTGTGGCACTTCTAATCTACCTCAGTCTGTTGTATTACATGAAAATTTAGGGAGGGTCAAATTCAGCAAAGTTAAATAGTACAGTACAAAACTGGGTTTTGAGCATTTTGGATTAATTTTTCATGACCTGAGTTGAAGATCTGTCAGTTCTGGCCTGTGATAATAACTCACATTTACTAGTAATGAAATAAGAGTGGGAGCAAGGACCAAATTCTTCATGAGGCTAAGGTATTAAATAAAATCACAACAGATGTCTGTAAAATGTCATGAGCTGTAAAGGCTGTTGGTGTACTTGGTAGCCTCAAGCTTATATGAGTGAAAGATGCTTCTGAAGGTGCTTTCTTCACTTCCTAGTGTAAAATCTATCACATGCTTTTGACTTAAAAATTCTTACTCTTTGTGTTGGGATCTGGGCTAGAGGGTTTTGTGTGTGAAAGAATGTTACAGGTATTATTATACTTGTGTATATTGTGAGTAATAACTCCCAGAAGACAACACACTTAGTGGTGGTTGCTGAGACTTAGGTCTGATCAGCACAGTGCATTTCAGATATGGGGGGCCCTTTTCTTGATGCCATCTCTGTATGTAGATATTATCACCTTGCACTGAGTGGGATGTGTAAGTGCTTCCACAGTGTGTCTTGTCAAATTAATTGCAGAGTAGAAAGATAAGAGATTATCTTATTCTCAGATAATCTCTTTTTCACGCAGGGGAACCACAAAATTTTGGCTTCAATATTGCTAAAATATTGCTAAATATTGCTAAAAACCATCAATTTACCACATCTATAGACTCTCAAGCTGGTTTCTTTGCATTTAAAAAGAACAAATATAATCTAACTCGTGGAAAGCAGCTGTGCTTCTGTCATCACTAACTGTAATGCACAAGGAGAATCTTTATCATGCAGCTTCCATGAGTGTCCTGGATTTTGCTACAAATTGGTTTCTGTTCAACTGCTTTTTCTTGTAAATAGTGGGATACCTTCCACCCAGTGATTTCCTGTTTTCCTTAGTGTTACTGAAGGAGCAGTGCTGCTCCCACTGCCAATGACCAAATTATGTAACCAAACCATTTTCAAGTGTAAAGGTTGATACTGTGTTAGCTGCACTTAAGATTCTGTCCAGCTGTAAAGTTAATCACTCACATACTTTCAGCACTGACACATATTGCAAATCAGCATCATTATGGTGCATTACTGTCAAACTGTGTCAAGCTTCTAATTGGTGTTCCTAGGCTTTATTCAGGCTTTTGATTAAGGCAGAGGGATTTTTCCAAGTAGTTGTAGGTTTTCTTGAACCAGATCTTTTTTTGTTAGGAAGGACCTGAACTACTCTATTCTGCTGCTGGTAGCTGGCACAGATGAGTCAATTGAGAGCAGATCATAGTAATGGACAAAGCTTGGGTACCTGTCAGCTGCAGTGTGACAACTCCAGGAAATGACTGATTCTTACTGTTTTTCTTTTAATGCAGAAAATGCCTGTGTTCTGTTTGCTATCTCCCTCCTCATGTTCACAATCAGTGCAATGATGGTGTATGGTGCCATTGCTGTAAGTATGTTTATAATCTGTGGTTTTAAAGTTGCTACTTGATTTTTTTTAACTAAATAATTTACAGGCTGTTCCTCTTTTCTATTTTTTCTTAGCATCGTGTAGGCTGGCTGATTCCATTTTTCTGTTACCAACTCTTTGACTTTGTGCTCAGTTGTTTGGTTGCCATCAGCTCTCTAACCTACTTGCCCAGAATCAAGGATTACCTGGATCAGTTGGTAAGTATTCAGCTCAAGTTGATATTTTACATTTGAAATTAAAGTTTGTTTTAATTGGATCAGTGACTGAGCTACACTTTCCTTCCTGTACATAAGAAAAAGAAATTCATCCTGCAGCAGCCAAAGGTGGTTATGGTAGTTTATCAGAGGTGGAAGAGTTAAAGGTGTCTTTTCTCCCTAAAAGCAAAGCCAGGGAGAGTAAGGAAAGAATTGTGATGGGAACTACTGGTTTAAACTGTGTTGGCTCCAAATGGACTCAGAAATATGTTTGTAACCCTTTAAGCAATGGGGCTTGGTGGCAATTTTGCTACTGCAGATTAAAAATGCATTGACCCTTATTTGGTAGGGAAGGGGAAGAGAAGTGTAGGTGAGGATTCCTACAGCATTACACATGGAATCTGAAATTCCAAGCATTCCTTTTTACGTTCTGTGTGCCTCCTCAAGTTGCAACAACACTTCCTAAGGAAACTGCAATGGAGTTCTCACTAACATTTCCTGCATTTTAACTGCAAGAGGAGTCAGTGCATAGAATGTACCATCAGCAGGGACCACAAGCTCTGGCTGGCTGGTGTTTTGATCTGTTCAAGCAGATGCTTAAAAACAAGTCATTTTTAAAACAGATAAAATGTTAGATTGGTGTTTGAGAGAGGCTTTGTTGCTGTGGTCAGGGAAGGAAAAGGGAGAGGTTTGCAGAAGCTCTGTTTTGGCTCCTCCAGATTTGGGGGTGACTTCTTATGCTGCACACCTGTGTGTTACAGGTTGGACTGACAGGACATAATTAACAGTAAGCCATTAATGAGTTGTAGAGGACCATAAGTACAAATACTGTCCTGCAGCTGTGAAGAAGACTCTGTGTTGGCATGAGACTGATGAAGTGACTAGGGACACAGGCTGTACTGTAGTGATCTGTTCTTGTGGGACAGAGGCAGGATAAATCCTGTGCTTTGTGGGAGGATAAAGAGGAAACTTGTTAGAAGTGGAACTTTTTGTTTTAGGGGAGTAGTTTACACAAAGGTTTGTTTCATCTGGTGTGTAGTTTGGATGTTTTTGTATCATATTTGATTGTGCAGTTTTCACTCTTATCTCTTCCCTTTCTCTCCCTTTCTCCATTTTTTTTCACTAGCCGGATTTCCCTTACAAAGAAGATCTCCTTTCTTTGGACTCCAGCTGTCTCTTGTTCATTGTTCTGGTGTTCTTTGTTTTATTTATCATTTTAAAGGTAAGTTAAAACTTAATCATGTATCTGTTGTAAGAGTTGATAACTGTTCAGATGCTGACAATGAGTTAGTTCTCAATGCTGAATTCAGAACCCAGCTGCCTTCTAAATGCAGAAGTAAGAACTTAGAGCACAATTGTTAGGATGTCCAGTTCCAATGTGACTTAAGTCTGATATGTTGTGTACTGGTGTCTTCAGCCAACTTCTCTGTGTGCAGTGGGGTGTGCTTATGCATCTCTGCCCTTCCAGAGTAGGAAGGAGGAATGCAAAAAGACTTTCTGTCTATGTGGAGATAATTGTAGTATTTGTAATGAAGCTTGTAGTGAAATAATACTGAGTTAATGCATACAAGTTTCTAAACAAAATGTTTAAAATCTCTCACTGTGCCTAAGAACCAGAATGCAAGTTCTGGAAGAAAGATGATGGAATGAGGAAATACATAAGTTAATTCCAGCCCTGCATCTTCCTCCCTACTGATGGGTGATACTACCAGTTACTTTCTTTCTGAAGATCTAAATAATGAGGCATTCATTGGAATTACAAACACTTCTGTGTAGACAATGCATATTAGAGAAATGAATTGGTAATATATATTGGCCATGAGACTATTCCTTTATTGCATTCATGTTGCATTTGAGAAAAAATGAAATGATGAAAAATCATTTTACTGACTTTCTGTACTTCTTCCAAGGGGAATGTTTAACTGAGGGGAGTGGAAGCCTAGTACAGTAGATGACACGTGTACTGATTGGGAAATTTGGTTCCTTTTGTTACAACAGTGCTAACTTGCCAGTGAGAGATTTGGAGAGGTTAATGTTACACAAATTATTAATTAAAAAAACCCTAATCCTCATCATATCATGATAATGTTTCTTTCTGCAGCAGTCAGTGTTGACTCGAAGTTCAAGGTTGATGGCTCTACCCTCTCCCTGCTGCCTCAGTTGTGTGCTTGAAGCCCTCTCCTTCACACTGGCAGTTAGCTGGAGAAATAGTGCTCACTGGGGGATGAGTGGGATTGTACTGCTGCCTTCTCCTCCTCCTCCTGGCATGTTTGGACTGAGATCCACAGAAGCATTAGCCAGTTGGGGATTAATTTGATTAGCACTGCTGAGGCAGACATAGAGATTAGTTGAATAGATCTGTGAATTCTTTTGCCAAAACCTGTGTGGTGCATCCTCTCCAAGTCACTGTGACAGCAAAGCTAAATGGAGAGCAACATAGGTATGTGGCCAGGTCTGTGAAATAGCAACCATTCCTCAGATATGTACTGCCTAAGTTGATTTATGCTCCTTTTTATCATAGGAATGTAATTTTTTCCAGTGTATAATTTCTGAATCAACCAATGTTTGAGGTGTTTAAAAAAAAATATCTCTTCTTTCAGGCATATCTAATTAACTGTGTATGGAACTGCTATAAATACATCAGCAGCAGAAATATGCCAGAGATTGCTGTGTACCCTGCTTTTGAAGCTCCTCCACAGGTAAAACCTCTTTTTGAGATAAAAGGAAGCAGTATTGTAATTTTGAAGTAGAAAATCACCACATCCATGTATGTTTCCAAACCTTGTCCAGCTTTCTAAAGAAAGATTGGAAGGATAAAAAAATTTAAAGCAGCTAATTTTGTGGTGGGTTATTTCTTAGCTAAATTCTGACAGTGCCTAAAAGGAGGGTCTTTAGAGAGAAGTCTTTGAATGTTGTTTTTGTGTAGAGGGAAGCTTTGATTGCACCGGGCCAAACCTTCCTTGCTGCTTTGCAAAGTCAAGATGCAGTGGGCTGTGGAATGAATGGCCCAGGCTCAGCAGAGCACTAAACTGCTCCTGTACCTTCTTTCACTTCCTCATTTGCTTACTAGAAACAGCAGTAAATTCTTAAAATAACTTTGTCTGCAACAGAGGATTAAGTTGCTGATGGGGCATGTGTGCTTTTGTTCTTTTTTTTTTTTTTAATTTTATTTGAAGTCTCTTGCATTAATCACTTCAAAATGTCTTCTCCTTAGTATGTGCTGCCAACCTATGAAATGGCAGTGAAGATGCCTGAGAAGGAACCTCCACCTCCCTACATACCTGCCTGAAGCAATTTTTATGTTCATTAACATCTGTACCAGCTTCCTGGGGGTTTTGTCTTTTAATCTTTCAAAACTGCTTAAGTAATAGAAATATTCAGGGCTTTAGGAGCAAACTGTTCTGTTTAAAATATGTTTGATATAAACTTATTAAGCAAAACACATCTGAGAGTGATTTCATTTGCTTTTTGTTCTCCCTAATGCTCTTAAACATTTTATTGCCTTAGGGCCTTACACCTGCAAGAACTTATGCATGTGACTAACTTGTGGCTTTTAATAATACCAATTGAGCCACTGTGATTGAAGTTAGCTGTGATTATAAGTGTCTGCAGGATTATGCCCCTAATTTATATTAATTTTTTGTAAAGTAGTTCATAAAGACAATCTGATCGTGCAGCAAAATGACAGTTTGCCTTTATCCATTTTTTGGAAGGGGAAGGGTTTGAATGTGGTATATATGTGACTTTTTTACTTTGCACTTTTCTCATATGTTATCTTACCTTTTATTGTGGTTTTTTTTTTTGGTTATCCTATGTCTTGAAACAGTATTTTTGAGGAACAAGTGAGGGTGGCACAGGAGTTCTATTACAAAAAGCTGGGAATGCAAGAAAAATAAATAGAAATGTGGAAGATGGTTGCATGCTTCTAATCTTCTATGTATTTTCCTCTTTGTGATAAATGATACTTAAATAAATCTTTTACAAAATGTTTCCCAGTAGTGTTGGTTGATCTTCATGGTGGCTTTTTGGTTTAAGTGCTTCAGTGTGCTGCAGAGAGTCCAACGTACTCAGTTACAGATCGATTGATCTGTTCTTTAGTGGAAGTCCTTGTGGCTGGAGATGTGGATTCTCTCTAACACAGTCCTGTGGTAAAGCCTTTGCAGTTCAAGTATGTGATTGACTTCTGCTTCTCTGATTGGTACTTACCCATGAGCTGGGAAAAGGGAATTGTACTGGAGGCTTTGAGCCCTCGGGAAAATCTGATGTCTGGTCAGCTCAGGCATTAGCAGCAGGACAGACATTCAGTAGGACTACAACATTTACACTGGAAAATGTCCAGAGTTGTTGGAGTTACGCCATAAACTTACTCATGTTCTTCTTCAATCAACAAAAAACCCCAAACCAAAAAACCAAGCTGCAAACAACTTTCTACTCTTCCTCTTTTGTAGCAAGAGTTGTAAAGAGGTAAAAGATTATTTAGCAATTTAGTATGTCTGAAGAAATAAAACATTTTTCTGCTTTGGAAGAGAAGAGGTACCTGGTGTTAAATTCTGAAAAAGGGATTAAAATTGCTGCATCATGTAATTTGTGTGGTTATTCCTGTATTTTCAGTATGTACCTCTCTGTACACATTTAAAAGTGCTCTGTTAGGGCTGTGCTATCAGCAGTAGTTTCCCTGTTAACTCGGGTGCTATCTGTGAGAGCACTCTGAAGTGCACTTTGGTCTCAGGCCCTCTCTGCCTCTGGTCTGACAGTGCCATCCCTCGTGGTTACCCTGAGGGGGTACCCAGGGTCTGCCCAGTGCAGCTGCACTCTTATTTCCAGATTCTGAGGAGCTGCACTGGATCTGGACTCCCAGAGAGACTCCAGGGCATCTTTGGATGCTGCCACAGCCTGCTGCAGTGTGACTGGAGGGAGGAGGGGAGGGGGGGATGTGAAAGACCACTGTGGTTTCATGTGGTACAAGAAATGCAGCTGAAACTGTTGGGCTGCTCAAACACGGATTCCAGCACACACTCTGCTCTGGGTCCCTCTGCAGTCAGGGACTGTGTGTGTGTGTCTGACCAGGAGTGGGCAAAGTGCTCCTGGCCAAGGGCTCCCTGTCCATGTGGGTGGCTGACCATGTGTGTGAGCAGTAGTTGGCAGCAGCACACATTGCCTGAAATTTGTCTGGGGTGTGTGTGCATGTGCTCTTGCTTAAAAAGCTGCAGCATCTTCTGAGAGAGAAAAGCCATCATACTCCCTGGAGCCCTGTCGTGTGGTTTTCTCCTGCTGGAAGGGTGGTGGTGCCTTTTCCCTGAAACTGTTTAAAGCCCTTGGGAATGTGATTGTGGCCTCTTCTACTGTGCCTCTGCAGTACAACTTGCTGAAGTGAGTAAGGGCCTGCCTGATACTATACAGCTGGGAGATCGTTGGTTCTTCTTTTAAGTCAAGGCTTCCTGTTTCCCTGATGGAGGTGATGGGAGAGAAGATGATCCTGCGGCACAAGAAGATACAGATTTGGCAAAGGTGTCTGCTAAAGCCCTGTGCTGGAGATCAGGGTGCCTTTGTGTCCTAGGCCGTGCTTTCCGTTAAAGCTCACTACAGCTTCCCGCAGGAACTAACAGGAGTTCCAGTGCCAGGAACCAGCCAAAATGCCCTTGGCCACATTTGGCAACAGAGCGGGGGCAGTTCTTTGTTCACGCTGCAAACTTTTTCTCCCGTTCTTTGCGACTACTGTACTGGAAGCTGAAATGCAAAATTAAGCCTTGACCAAACATTCCTTGTGAAGGAAGAACGGTGTCTCAGCTCCCCCTGCGCCCAGGTTTGAGCCCTGCCCTGGCCTGCCGCAAGATCGCAACGAGGAGCTCGCCCCTTCCCTCTCCCCGCGGCCGAGCGCCCGTCGGGGCGGGGGAGCGAAGGCCACCGACCCGCCCTGGGGAGGAGGCGGCGGCTGCGGCCGATGCCCGCTCGGTG
>JANPWX010000085.1:1805685-1863012 GCA_024734555.1 Trochalopteron elliotii | reverse complement strand
CCTTCCCTTCCCTTCCCTTCCCCTGGTTGTCTGTAATAGGAAGGGACTGGATACAAAGAGGCAGAAGATCCTTTTCATTGCTGAGTTCTCCTTTCCAGTGTAATGTTACTGAATGCTTAAAATCTCTCCTTGTTAAACCCTTTTCAATTCATCGTTTCTCCTGCCACTTCAGGTAAGGAGTTATTTCCATGCTGTTTATGACCTCTCTCTCCTGGCTACGGAGTGGTGCAAAGGAAGCCTGTAACTTGTGACAGCAACACAGCACTGACATTTACTGCCACTAATCCAGCAAACAGTGCAAGATGTACTTCTATAAGCATGAATGATTAATGTCTGTTCCTCTCCTCTGGGATGACTGAAGCACCTCTCTGTCAATGCCCTCTGTAGCTGTGAACGTGTGTGCCCTGGGGACCCACGGCTGCCAGCAGGTCTGTGTGAGTAATGGGGCATCCCACCTCTGTGACTGCTATGAAGGATACACCCTGAATCCAGATAAGAGGACCTGCTCAGGTATTACTCCTTTGGATAATGAGTTCAACTAGAAAAAAAAAATTAACACTATACTTGGATTTGAGATGATATGTGTGTGCTTCTGTTGAAACAACAAACATCTGTCTCTTTGACAATAATAAAATTCTAGAAATAAATAATAAATAAAACTCAGCTGCAAGTAATGGTGAGATGTAGTTTGATTCTATCACCATCCTTTTTACCTGTGCCTACAGGTCCATTCAGTAGGGTCAGATGCCAAAACAAAGTCTTCAGATGTAGACACTAAAGATATTTTCTCCTATCATTTGTTCTAATTCCTTCAATTACTATTGCCATTTCTGAGCTGATTCCTAATCAAAGTATATTAAAAAATGGGAATGTGCATTCCATCCCAAACTGCTTGTAATTAACAATGAGTTGTTTCTCTAACATGCCTAACAAGCTGTGGACATGTGTGCACCTGGGAGGCACGAGTGTGACCAGATCTGTGTGAGTAACAATGGATCCTATGTCTGTGACTGCTATGAAGGCTACACCTTGAATCCAGACAAGAAAACTTGCTCAGGTAACAATTAAAGACTACTTGAATATATGAAACCCATGGAGATATGGACTTCTTTTCTGTGAGTTACCCTAAAATGAGAACTCAGCTGTAGTCTTTTCCTTGGTTCCAATCACAATAACATTGCATTTTTGTTTAAATTTGCAGATTAAAAAATGCAGTTTGGCACTTATCTACCTTTTTATGGTCTTCAGAGAATTCCATAAACATTGTTTAGCTGCTTAGTCTGACATGGGGCAGACTCATTGCTCATCTCATGTGGGGTTTTAGCCTCATCCTGACTGGGGATGGATGTACAAGACTGTTGAAATTGCTGATGAAAGACAGAACTGCATGAGATGTGGTGTAGTCATGTCCTGCAGTATCTGCCTCCTCCATTAAATAATTAATAACTGAATTCAGTTGTCTGCTGACATAATATAATAATAACATAATAATTATAATATGCATAATATAATGATTTAGTAGGACACTGGTTAAATCGTAATTAAATTGTAATTACAAATGTTGAACACTTAAAACACTGAAGCACCTGGGAGGGATTAATAGGTTTCTTTCCTAAACCATGGCTCACCACAGTCATGGACATGTGTGCACCTGGAAGGCATGACTGTGCCCAAGTCTGTCTGAGTAATGATGGATCCTACAGCTGTGGCTGCTATGAAGGATACACTCTGAATCCAGACAAGAAGACTTGCTCAGGTAAGATCTGATTAAGGAAAAATTGTGTTCCACTAAAAGCAAGCAGCTTTTAAAAATATGGCTAATTTATGTTATTTTTCTGATACGTTATCCCAGAGTTTCTGTACAACTCCTGAAAACTCAGGGCAACTTTGTTTTTCCATATGTTCAGTAGTAATTTGAGATCCTTGGCTGTTCTGCAGTTGTGTGAAGCTTGTATTTGGTTAAGATTAAAATGCATTTGGCATTTCCTCGAGGATTTCACAGTATTTTCACCCCCATGGAGCATGAATTGCCATATCCAATATGTGATGTGGACCACTTCTGTCAGAAAACTCTTCAGTAAAGCAGCACAAGGGAATGAGATGAAGGAGAGCATGGACGGTGCTGGAAGAGAGATTGCAGTCTGTATCATCATGAGTGAGATTGCTCTTTCTGGTGGATGTGTTTGGACCTTAAAAAATATTCCAGCCTTAGAGCTCTACAAGATGAAGGGAAATGTTCCTTCTCAGTGCTGGTCTCTTGTGGAGAACAAGAGCATAGATATAGCTGGTACTCAGGGATGTACACATAAGTATATATTACCTACAAATTAATATCTATTCTATATTATCTTCACTTTATTAGGGTTTGATCTTCACTCTGAATTTCTTTGGATGTCTTGTTGGTGATTTATTTAGGGAAAACTCCCTTTTTTCCCCCCCGCTCCCCCTATAATTCCTTTCCTTACTATATTTTACGTGACAAACTGTTGAACTTAGGCTTCCAGTTCCAGGAAGTTCCTAGGCAAATCTCTCAAGTTAAGCCACAGGTCTCACATCTCAAAGAAGTGAAGCCAGTGGGCCTCAGTATTTCTTCCTGCCTAGGTTAGGAGCTGATTTGTAAATATGGTGCCTAGCATTAGCTCTTAGCTGGCATTACAGAGAGGCAATAAATATGGGAGGGAATGTAAATTCAATTAGGCCTCCCCTTTGGCAGTCCCATTCCAAACCTCATTTCATAGCACTGATTCTTCTTCTGCATACTCAAACTTTAAATTATTTTCTTCACATGCTTGCTTTTTTTTCTTTTGAATCTCATTTTGCAGTATCCTGTAAATGATTTCCAAATCATTCAGGTCTTTGTGACAATTACATCACAAAGATGTGCAAAAATGATGCAAAAATAGTCTAGGTCTGGGAGAAGGTCTTCTTTTCCCTTTCCCTTTTCCTTTATCTTTTCCCTTTTTTTTCTTCTTTTCCTTTGCTTTCTTCCCCTTCTCCTTTCTTTCTCTCTTTCTCACTCTCTTTTCTCTCTCTCTTCCTCTCTTCTTTTCTTTCTCCATCCTTTATTTTTTCTTGTGCCTTACTGGGCCTTCTTACTGCAAAGATATCCAAATATAGGAACTCCTTCTCAGCTTGCCCTTTCAGAATTGACGTGTTAAATCTGGCAGAAAACAGCAGCCTTACACATAAAGTGCCCACTTTGTAGCTGGCAGTGGGTGTCACATCTTTTTTAGCAGCCACATATACTTTTCTGTTTATGGTCTTTTTACTCCATAAAACAGTGTCTTCTTCAACCCAATTAGAGCTGAAGTAATGCCAAATAGTCTTTTAAAATCAAGATGTTTGTTCTCCGAAATTCTGTTGGATAATTGTTTTGTAACTTCATCACTTCTAGTTCCATTCCTTTTGCCATCTGTTACAGCTGCAAAAAAGTGTTGCCAGTATTCCAAAATTTTGTACTAATTTTGTGACGTTGATAGCAAGATAAAAACACACTCTGTGCACCCTGCTCTGATTAATAGCACACTGACATGCAGTAAAAACATCCTTGGTTTGAATCCAAGTGAAGATACGTTTGGCAAATGGGAATCATTATGACCTTCACTTCTAAGTGACTCCACTGACTAAAACTTGACTAAAGGCTGAAGTTTGGATATGGATTAATATTGTTCCCCTCTGAAATGCCTCCCCCAGCTGCCGATGTGTGTGCACCTGGCAGACACGACTGCGAGCAGGTCTGTGTGAGGGATGACCTGTCCTACACCTGTGACTGCCACCAAGGCTACAGCCTCAACCCTGACAGGAAGACGTGCTCAAGTAAGAGATTGCTGATTCCTTCCACCCATGCCCTCCCCAGATAAGTGCATGTATTGCATTAGCTCTTGTTAACACATCAGTGTATTTGTATCTGTCTGAGGAACTTTCAGGTGCACTCAGATGCAGCGGTTTCTTCCTGGGGGGCTGCTACCGGCAGGCTGCTTACCCCAGACCAACCGCAATAGTTGTGTGGGTCCCTCAGATCTGCTAGCTGGAAGCGTGGGTGAGGCTTTGGAGTGAAGAGCAGGCTTCTGCCATGGCTTTGAAAGGTGTTTATTGTGCACCTTCCACATGCAAAAGGCAAGGCTCGGCCTGTCCTTCTCCCTTATGTACCCCAGGACACAGCCTGAGGCCACAGGAGAATTCGGGCCAATGGATGGGAAGGGGTTGGGAGGTTCTAGAGTGGGTCACTCAGCAGGACAATTGAAGAGTGCAGGTGCTTGAGCACCAGGCCAAATGGGAGATGATTTCTCTTCAAGTTTCCAGGGTGATTGACAAGGGGCTCCCCTCTGGGAGATACCAAGGGGATCAGGGGATGGGTGGAGGGATTCGGGAAGGGACATACCAATATGATATAAATAAAATACATATAAAACTTGGAAAGGCCTAATCATGCATTGCAACACTCAGATAGTTCTATGTCACTCTGCCTTGACCATTTTGAGCAAAATTCAGAGATACAAAGAACTTTTTATGTAACATTGTTAGAAAATACTCACCATGCAATCTTTGTCAACATATAAATAAGGCCTTCCCTAATTTATATACTGTTCAGCAAACCCAGAACTGAGAAACTGTTGAAGAGAGAAGAGCTGGGGTTAGTCACACACTTTGCAGTACTGTGGAATGTGTGTACCACCATGCAAGAGAGTTTGAGGTGATGTCCTCCCCCCTAGGCTGAATTTCATCTTGCTGTTCCTTTCTTTAGCTTCTCAGTGAGTTTGCTTTACAGTAAAAATGTAACAACTTCAGAAGTGTTTCTTTCCTTCCCAGTCTCCTTACTGTAAATTATTGTGTACTGGAAACCTTTCCTAGTGTGCCTTCGGAGCAGATGTGGCATTTCACATCTGGTGGGGTTACACAGTGGGGTCAGAGGGAGCAAGGTCTGAGGTATCCCTTGCATTAATTAATGTATTAATCCAGTAAGGCAATTGCTGCTCCAAGGTGAGATCAGTTACACATCCCAGTAGTTCCTGCTAAAATTCATAGAGGATAGGCCCCCAGCATGGAAAAGCATTGCCATTGGGAAGTATTAAAAAATGTTATCTTGTTTTTGGATAACTGCTTCTCCAAAGCACATCCTGTGTGAACTGGTGTGTGTGCACCAGGAACCCATGACTGGCAGCAGGTCTGTGTGAGTGGATCATAGACCTGTGACCGCTGTGAAGCCTTTATCTTAAATTCAAATGACAAAACATGCTCAAGTAATAATTTGATGTTGGGTTTTTTTCTGAATATGTTTATTTATTGAAGCACCTCTTTTTAATGTGTTAAACATTTTTAATCTGTTTGAGAAATGGTCTATCAACTCACAAGCTCCCAGGAAGTATAATCCCTATTTATTCTTTTATGCCTCTTTCCACGAATATTTTGAGCTAGTTTGGTTTGGATATAGACAAACATCATCTGCAAAAATAGTTTCTTGTTGGTCTGGACTTGAACACAAAGGCAGTCTAAAAACACAGTTTTACCATGTTTTGTGTGACTTGCTGGGCATCCCAGTGGCAACAGGAATGTCCCAAATTTTGAATATCAAATACTGGAAGACTCTGAATTTCACATGAGGACTGTAGAAGAATTCAGAGTACCATTGGACAATTGCCAGAGTTGGTTGGAAAAATAATTTTGTTAAAACAGACAAAATCCAAGGAGGATCTGTATCTGTCACTGGAGAATTTAAATGCAAACATAAAAAGTTAACTGGCAGTTGGTTGGAAACCAACCATGTTGGTGTGATGTTTTGAACTGGCCTTCCTCCAGCTGACTCTTGAACAGCTCTTCTTTGTACATTGACCATAAAGCCAGTAGAATGTTCCAAAGAGGGGAGCTGAACAAATACAGGCTCAGTGGAATCAAGGAGACACCAATTTCAACATCGGCTTTAAAACAAATGAGTTTCTGCACTGCCAGATCTGCAACCTCATAGATTTTGCAGTTTCCTTGCAAAATGGGAGTATTAATGGCATGATTGATAAACAAACCCAAAAAAAACCCCAAACCAAACCAACAAAAAAAAAAAAAGCAGCCAAAACAGTCCAGGAAAAAAGGGAAATGTACTCGTGTAAAATATTTCTATTTTTTGACTGTTACAATGCTCACACACATTGTTTGACATTGATCAGCTATGCATTTATATATCTAGAGAAAACAAAATTTATTAATATGCTATTGTTGCCTTTGCAAATGATGTTAAAACCCCATTTATTAAGAGTTGGATATTATATACAGGTAATACTTCTTGATAGCTTATTGAAAATGTATTTGTAGGCTCTCTTTTAAGAAGGCTTTGCCTTTGGAAGCTTTTTATTCCAGTCTCAGATGTGGATGGTGTTGTCACTACAGTACCTGTGCTGCAGTAGCTGTTGATACACTTGCCTTTGGCAAGTGCTGCACCCTTAACTTATTTACTTTACGGAATAGGGGAGGTTAAATTGCCTTTCATGTAGTTAAGAACTCACAGCCATCTGCTGATGCTTGACATTATTATACTACAGTGAAATTGTTGTCTCTCTGAACCCTTTGCCATCATTGCTGATATTTTTGTGAATAATGGAGAAAAAGAATTCTTGATGTCAGCTGAGGCTGGTCCCCTGTAAGTTTGGAAGACTGAGGTCAAGACCTAGGGACAGATGCAATGGAAGTATAGCAGTGGAGTATAGCAGCGCTTGCTTTCTCTTTCTGAAGAGACTGGTGAGTCCTCTGGCACCTAACTGGCTCCTCCAGTTACATTGCTGTGACTCTCTGCTAGATTTTAAATTCACTTGGGCCTGTTTGAATGATGTCATTCCCTCCATTTATATTCATGTGACATTTAAATGGATTTGTGTCCACCCTCTTGAATCAAGAAAGATACTCCCTATGCATGCATATTGCAAATGTTAGAAACCAAGAGTACTTGTGGGGTGACACAATTAAAGTTGATGGGAAGGCTGGTTGGTTTTTTTTCTTTTTTTTTTTTTTGCTCAGTAATGGTCTAATTTAAAGAGTGTAGAGGATCCAGGTAGGCAGGTGAGAAACACCCTGCTCTGCTTCCTTCTTGGTTAGAGTTGAGCTCTCTCTTGCCTGTCCTGAACTATGACACTCAGGTCTCTGGCTACATACCAGCCCCTGTACATTGCTGCCCCTCCTTCCCAAGTGCCCTGGGTTGCAGGGCTTGCTGTAGTCTCACCGCATGGGTTTGGCCCTTTCCACAGGATCAAGCATTTTCTTGGGATTTAAATGTTCAATAATTGTAATAAATGTGCTAAATGGTGTTTTCTCTCTTAGGAGCCATAACGAGCAGTCTTGTAACAACTGAAGAGTCCTGTAAATGTGAAGCCATAATTGCCCTCCAGGACTCGGTGACCTCACGCCTTGAAGCTCTGTCCACAAAATATATCCTTTTTCTTACATGATCACCTGCATTCAGCACTTTCCTGGTATTTTAGAGGTAGCTGTTTTGATACAAAACAGGGAAGAAATATCCCTCAAAAGAGAAAGTATTTTCAGGGTGATATTAGAAATATTATGGGAAAAAAGATAGTTTGTTGCAAACACCACTATGTTTTCACATTTCATTGAAGAACAACACAATACAGATAAAATAAATGCATATGCCCACATCCCCTAGATTATATGTGCCATGTTGAACATCAAGCATTGCTCTACTCATAATTCTTCTGGCTGGCTTTCACTGTTTCATCAAACACTCAGTTTGAGCCCTCCTATTATATCCCAAAACTTTAGAGATAGCTTCATGGGCACTGTGACAACAGTCCCATTAGCTGTGGTACTCCTCTCCATCCCACCTCCATAGGCAGACACTGTCCCAAGTGATTTTCAAGCACCTTCATTTCTCTGAAAATGTGTGAGCCTATTAGAATCCTGGGACACAGGAGCCTGAGGGAGCTGCAAGGCAGGATGCTGAGGCTGGAGGCTCTGGGCAAGCCTTGTGCCCGTAGGAGATCCGAGGTGCCAGCTGGTGGTGGAATTTGAAGAGAAATGTGGTCAGCCCCTGGATTAGACATTCCACAAACATGTGGGAGAGAAAAAGAACCCCAGCCAATAAACAAGGAGAAAGTGGTGAATTCTGTTGTACCACAGCAAGCCTGAATGCTGGAATAAATGCCCTCAGATGACATGGCAGGAACTAATAACTGGAAGCTGAATTTGTACATGATAAGGCATAGTTTTTAGAAGTGAGAGTGGTTGATCACTGCAACAATTTACCAAGGATTGTCACAGATTTTCTTTGCTGAAAACTTTTGAGACTGAATGATTTTTTCTGTCAAAGGTGCTCTTACTCAAATAGGAATCGACTTAAAGGATCTTTATGTCTGTAGTTATCATCCCAATCCCTGGGGCCTCAAAATCAAGGAAGAGTGGACTATTAAAGATTAAAAAAAAAAAGAGAGCAAAGCAGTGAGCTTTATGCATTGAACTCATCATTTAGATAGATACAAGAATTTTTCAGTTTGCCGAAGTTTCTGAAAGTCAAATAAACACTTCTGCCAAAGACACAAGACTTTCCTTGTTTTTGAGTAAATTTCAAAGTTATTTTAGGAGATCTAATTGCACATCCTTCTTCTTGCAGTGTGCTTGGAGTTCAGTTTATCTGCCTAGGAAAAGCGGGAGGAAGAACTCTGATTTTCCTGGATTATAATGTATAATTCTAGGGAATCTAGTTAGTTAAAACTGAACACCAAGATATTTAAACTTGTAATGCCATCTCAGCAGTAGCACATCCTTCAGAGATCAATGTTTCTGCCCCAAGAGCTCATGTTAAGCAGGAAAATATTGTGGGTTTAAGTTAGGAATAGATTTTATTACAAAGAACTGAGGCTTTCTTTCAAAGTTATTCTTTGATGGCCCATTTCTACCTCTAGCATCCTTTCAAGACAACCTGGAAAATATATCAGAGACCATCACCTTCTGCTCCTCATCCCTGAATATCACCTGATCCAACTCTTCCTAAGAAATTAGGGTTTTTGAGATTATTTGGGAAGATGCTGGATTTTGACAGAGCACTAATATGTTTGGAAATCTCTCTTTCAAGCATGTATTGACCTCATGTAGAAAACAGACTGTTTTTTGAAAATGCAGCAATGAGAAAGACTGTAAATAAAACAAACCTTATAGCCATCTATTTTATCGTCCTTAACAACTGACCACTAGGTGAAGTGTCTGAGAAGCTGCAGGCATATCAAGACAGACAGCAGATTGTCTGAGCTATCATTCTGCTTGATTTTAAAATAATTTTTCAGAATCAAGTCTTTTTATTGTTTTCAGGAAGCTTTATTTCATTGCACAGCTTAAAAAAAGCAGTTGGTTTATTATTATTGACAAATGTCAAGAAGTCTTCAGGAAGACAAGAGTCTTGAAAATACAGTGACCCTGAGGATCTTCATGTACAGTCACTTTATAGCCATGAAGCTACTCATACCTGCTGTGCTTCAGTTTGTACTGCAGATACTGCTTTTCTGTAGTAACTGTATATTTTATTCTCTTAGTTCAAAGTAAATGCAGAAAAAAATTATATAAATTACATTACATAAAATTTTGAAATGGCAATGCAGAATGAAAAATGTGCCTATGTCTTCTTTCAATTAAATGGGAAAGTAAGTTGGGATCTTGTAACTTATTTTAATAAAATGCAATATGAGATGCACATTGATGTTGGAAGTTATTTTGTATTCAACCTGAAGGATGTGTTATGAAATAGTTTTAAAAACCCAAGGAAACAAAACTTCAAAGATAAAGGAGGCATAAATGGAAGAAATAAACAGAATACTGCCCCAAGTCATGTTTGGAAAAAGAAGTATTTGATTTTAAAAACTAGACATCACTGTAAATATAGATAAAACATTGAACAGTAATTTCAAGTATAAATAATGTTTAAAATGTAGAAGAATAAAAGACATCCTTCAATTTAATATTTTTATCCTGCAAGATTTGCTTATGTTATTAGTCAGTCATTCCTGTTGTCATTACACAGATTTATTGACACTTTACTTGTGTCAATCAGGCTTTTAAGATAAAACACACAAGCTAACAATTAAAAACAAAATTAGTCATTAAATGAATCCATTCCTTTTATACACTTGGCATTTATAATCATCCAAATACTTTAGAAATTATATTTAAATTAGACGTCAAAACAAGGGGGTTTTTTGTTTGAAAAATTCCACACATTTTGTAGATCCTCGCATTATAACTACACAAAATATTATATCTGGTAACTGGTTTGCCAAGGGCGTATTAAACAACATCTGGACTTGTTTCACACCCTGCACATTCCACATTCAGCCACGTTCAGTTACATTCACTGCACATGGGAGTGTGACTTCAGGTATGCACACACAGTAATGTTAAGCTGGAATAAAACACTAAATAGCACAAGTGAATATGGGACACAGCTTCAGCTGTAAGGGCTAAAAATGAGACTATAAACCCTCCAAGAATGCTGGATTTGGCTGTGCTTGGTATTTTGTGATGTGTCCCTCTACTGATGTTAATTTGCTGTAGTGCAATTAAAGTTAGCGTGGGATGTCCTGGCTATGCTACTCCTGCTTCCTCAAAGTGCTGTGCATGCATATTTTTTTTATTTCTCCAAGTCATGGAGTTTTATATCCAGCACTTTACTTTGCTTACTTTCATGTCCTCTGCTTAGGCATGGATATGATACAGGCATTTATAGGGCCAGAAGTATGCCTTGGCCTCTGTAATTGGTAAGAATAAACAAGTTGTAAATCTAATGCAAGACTTTACAACTTCTTGGCAATTGGGAGGGGATGACATCAGTCCTATTTACACTAAGGCCAATTGTCAGATGAGATGTAAAATTTTATAAGATAGTGGAAAATTGTCCTGGAGGCCAGATGTATGTTGCGAGCTGTCAGCCGGGCAGGCTTTGATTCATGCACTAGTATTCATAACTTCATTTTGTATCACAAATGATAATATTTACATTCAATTCCTGTGAACAATTACCTGCCTCACTTTGTGAGTACCACATAAAATTCCAAGATGATATAAATGATTTGTTTAAAATAGGACATATTGTTGTTCAGAAAAATTGGATGTATTATCCAGTGCGCTACAAGCCAATAATTACACACTCAAAAGAGACTTGATTGTTTATGTCAGAGTTGTGCACCCGGGCCTGGGTGCTTAGTGATGTTCCAAAAATCAAGCACATTGCCTATAAAAACTTTTTAAATTTAGTAAAACACAAAAATGTAGTAAAATTTCTCCCTGAATATAATAAAATTGCAGTACAGATTCTCTTTTTGTTCATGTGCAGTTCATGAGTCCTGAGTCAGTTTCAGCTTCGGGGGTCCTTCTGTTAAGAGTACCACAAAGTTGGAGGAATAGCTTTGGTCTGTGTGTAATGAATTAATGAGTCCAGTCCTTTCAATTCCATGGCTCTGTGTGTGGTTAGCAGTACCTGACAAGGTCCTTTCCACTTCTCAGCTAGTGGAGTATCTTTCCAGGTTTTCAGGTAGATTTAATCTCCACGTTTGAAAAAATATATTGGTGACTTGTTTGGGACTGGTGTTCTAAACAGCAAGTACCTGTGTAGTAATCTCAGGGATTATTTAATAAATAATTATTTAAAGATAAGAGATAATCTGTTAAAGCTTTTTCTCCTACCCCATCATCTGGTCAGTTTTTCCTGTAAGATTCACATTATGTGGTGTACCATGCAGAATTTCAAATTTTTCTGGATTTCTCAGTACAACCTGGTGGACTCCTTCCAAAGTATCAAATCAGTGGTTGGTTCCAAAAAGGAACTTGTACCTATACAGGGTTTTGGAGTGCCCAAATTCTACCTGCAATTGGACTAAATGCATCACTTCCTTCAGTCTGACCATCAGTACATTCCTGCTCCCAATTATCACTATCCTGATTCTTTCTCAGAGAAACCAACAGGTTCTTCTCAGAGAAACCACCCTCTTCCTCACTACTCACTTTCAGACACCTTTCTCCTATACTACAAACAGAACAGCAACAAGGTAACTTCTTTTTCTCTTCCATTATCATTAACACATTTGAATCAGACACCAATAACCTGCATTTCTTTCTTGTTTTATGACCACTTCTCAATGAGAAAAATGAATTCATACACAGGACTTCATCCCACTTACCCAATCTTCTGCAAAACAACAGTTGTAGCATGTTATTATAATTTAAAGTTCCCATTTCTGGCCACTTTTCATCATCATCCAATTTATATTTTGGCCACTGTGGACCACAGTATTCCTTTAACTTCCACTTTGTAAGAAGTTCTCCACCAAACTTGTCCCAATGATTCAAAATACATCCTAATGGAGAACAAGGAGAAAGTTTAACAGATTGCCCCGTTCCACATTATTTCCCAAAAAGGAATGTGTTTTAACCATGACTTCATACACTCCACTTGTCACTGTCAAACATGTGTTTTCCAAAATTGTACTACGCAATACCAATTTCAAAATATTATATCAACCCCTCTTCTTATTTTATACAGTTTCTTTCTGTATGTTGCATCTGTGAGTCTCTCACCCGCTCCTGGATGGGGAGATAGTTGCAGAGTCCCCAGTCCAAAGGCCAATGGGTGCTGGAGTTACATAGTGCTACAAGTTACATAGTTTTCTTATTAATTATTCTACCTTCTGGTAGTTAATGATTCTCTTGCCTCTCATGCTAATTAGTGCTCAGTCTTTCTTTTCTTTTGGGTCAGTGGGTTTCTTGGGTCCAATCATCCCCTGCTGGAATTACCATTTATCCAGTCAGAGATGATTTCCACACAGTCGCTGAGTTGACTTCATTCGTTCCTTTCTTATCTTGGGAGTCCTGCCAAATGTGGGCCCTGTGGCCCATAAATTCTGCATTCTTTGTGTCCATTATCAGTGTGACATCCTTCTTCCCAAGCTTTATTAACCTCCCCCGAGGTCTGAGATCATCGAAACCTGTCCAGCCATAAATTTTAACATGACAATATTACCGACAAGTAATATATCTTTCTAATACCTCAGCATCACTGAGAGCTTGTTAGTTGCTCTCTGGTTTATGGATTAAGTCTCCTTCCTTTTGGTTAGGAATGCCTTTAAACTGAAAGAGGACAGCTTTAGGTTATATATTAGGAAATTTGTTACTGTGGGGGTGATGAGGCTCTGGCGCAGAGAAGCTGTGGGTGCCCCATCCCTGGAAGTGTTCAAGGCCAGGCTGGATGGGGCTTTGAGCAGCCGGGTCTAGTGGAAGACGTCCCTGCCCATGGGAGGGGGATGGGATCTAGATGGTCTTTAAAGTCCCTTCCAACTCAAACCATTCTACGATTCTATGTTGATGTAAGTTACTCTACAAACACAGTGCATAGACAACATGGGGTTCACAATCTTTGGGATTTTTCTTCGTGTAAAAGCAGAGTGACCTTTATTAATGAACTGGCAGTGCTTTCTACCCAAGCGGAGCACACCCATCACCGGGCGGGCAGCCCCCAGCCCTCCTGGCCGGGAGTTTCCCTCACGGCCCAGCCCCGGGGGTCCCGGCCGTTAACGGGGCGGGTACGGCCGTTAACGGCGGCCGCTCCCCCGGAAGCGGCGCCATTTCCTCCGGGGGTTGCCAGGGGAACGCGGGGCTGGTTTGGCCGCGCTACCGTGAGGGCCGGGGCGGCTCTCCGCGCTCAGCCGGGATGTTCATCTACCTGTGCAAGAAGGTGCTGCTGGGCATCCGCGGGGCGGCGGAGGGCAGGCTGCTCTCGGGCAGGGCGAGCTGCCCTGGGGAGTTCCGGGGATCGGGGGCGCGGAGCCCTCGGGGGCTGAGGGCACCCTCGGCTCCCTCCCGTCGCCTGCTGCCGGTGCGAGGAGGTTGGACGTGGTGCGGCACTCCCGGAGCGCTGCCCTGCTCTGTCCCAGTTCCCTCGGCCTGGCTTGGGGCTGCTTTGGTCTCCCGCTGCTCCAGCAGCTCCGCAGTTTTTCCCCGATTGGCTTTAGACGCGGCTTTTCCCCTGGAGACCGAAGCCCTGTGCACTGTGTGACCCCTGTCGCCTGTTTTTGTTGCTCAGTACACCTTTGGAGGTGTCCTGTTGTTATTATTTACTGCATGAGCTCGTTTGCTTGAGGGCGTCACAGTTTCACTAGTGCTTACAGTTCTGACTTCCCTCTTTTTTTGCATTTACAGATCTCTTAATAGAAATAAACTTATCTCTTGTGCTGTTGTAGGTGTCTCTGAGGTGTTCATATAGACTATGTAAAATAAAACATGGTTATTGCAGCTATGTAGAGATACAAAATACTTATTTTTCAGATTGCAATTCCGGGTAATATTCGATTAAAATGTATTTCCTGGAATAAGAACCAAGGTTTCATAGCCTGTGGTGGAGAGGATGGACTACTGAAAGTTCTAAAATTAGAAACACAAACAGGTAAATGAAGAGGGGAGTGGTGGGTTTGTTTGTTTGTTTTTTGTTTTTTGGGTTTTTTTTTTTTTGTGTGTGTGTGGTTTTTTGTGGGTCTTCTTTTTAAATTTTATTTTAAGAACGAACCCCACCACACTTAAAAAAGCACAACTTCTTCCCCAAGTTACTTGACAATATTGCATATGTTTTAAATCTGTACACAGCTAGTTATGTGTTTCTTCTAACATCAAAATTTTTCATCACTGTCTTATGAATACAGTTTTTCTCCAGCTGGTCTTATTTGGTGTACAAGTAATTTGTCTGCCCATTATATCTGCTGAAGTTTTCTTCAGTGCTGCTTTCTTTTTTTTTTTTTTTTTCCCCGGGGCATATAATTAATTCTTTTTGTGTAGGCTTCCTCTTTATTTTGAAACTTACTTTTTTATTTCTTGATTTTGTTTGAATGTTTTCTACCATCTTTATTATTTTAGTGGGAAAGCTGTGTATTTTCTTTTAAATAAGTGTGTTCCAGGGAAAGTAAAATGCACATTCAAAAATTTTTAAACTTTTTTTTCTGAATGTAACAAAATGTGATAACGATAGCTGTTGTTGTGAGGTTTGGGGTTTTTTTTTTTTTTTTGTTTGTTTGTTTATTTTGTTAGCTTTTTTTCCTGAAAAACTGCTAGACCTTAAGGCACATATCAATTTGGATGACAAATGTGAATAGCAAACACATGGAACTGAGGGGTGGAAATTTCATCTTGCAGTTACTATGTACTTCTTTTTAAGTGGTTCAGTTTATCTTTGTAAATAATGATTAGAGCTTCAGTATTCATAGAAACATGGTAACATGTCTGCTTTGTTCGGTTTCTTTTCATAGTGAATTTTGTTGTTTTTTAGATGAAGCAAAGATAAAGGGACTAGCAGCTTCTAACAACATTTCTGTGACTCAAACTCTTGAAGGTCATAGTGGTAAGTGTATTTGGGCATTTGGTCTACTTTTAGTTAGAATAGAAATACAAGATTTTGTGAGGCTGATAGAGTAATTTTGGTGTAACTTTGTATTGTAAATCCAAAATAAAGGTTGTGAGTATTCAGCATGGTATGTAACAGCTTGGCTGTGTATTTTTTCCATGTTATATTGGATTAGGCTGTTTGGGTTTTCTTTTTAGTAGTGTGTGTGAAATTTGCTTTCATGTTTAAGTAGCTTTCTGTTTTCTTCTGAAGAAATAAAAATTGGTTCAGTAAACCTGATTTCTGTGTTAAATATATCATAACCTTTCCCTTTATTGACACATTACAGAATGTGTATATGCATAGACTGAAGTGTACCGACAAAGTTTAAAGAGGTTAGAAAGCAAGCTGGAGAAGGATAATGTGTGAAAGTAAAAACTGAATGCAGCAAAATTAGGGAGGACATGAATTCTCACATGAGAAATGTTGAATGGTCATCACTCGTGGACAATGTGATATGAAGAAGATGTTAAAATCCTTGCATTATTTGAAGAAGTGGACTTCTGTATGAGGACTTGCAGTTGAAATCTGCCAAGAGTCAGGTTTTTTTAAGGGTTTGATTAAATAGGATTGGAACAAATTAATAGTGAGGAATTGATCTAGTGGATACTTTGAACTGATGTCTTCAATTCTGAAATAGATCACTATTACCTTAAAAATCCCTGACATTCACAATATCTTTGATTGCATCTGTTGATAAAGTTCATGGCTGAAACACTAAAAATGGAAAGGATACAGAGAAAATGGGTACCCAGCAGCAAAGGCAGGAAAAACTGTGATACAAATTGATCTACAGTATGCAACTGATAAAAGTTCAAAGATTTTTCAAATATTTATGAGTGGGATCCCATATGAAGCTTGAGGGTCTGAAGGGTTTGTGTGTAGAGTGCTCTTTTAGGTAATTCTCAGGGAGATTATGTTTATAAAGTGCAGCAGGAGTGAGGATCAGACTACTAAGAGGAAGAAAAGCCCCAAACTTCCTACAGCAGTAAAGTTTTGTCAGTGCCCCAGAGTGTCAGAGGTCGTCAGAAACTGCAAACCCATGATTTGGGTTTTGGGTGTGGAATCAACACTGAGCAGGACTTAGGGAGGATGTTACTCCAGTGGGTGAATACAGAAGCAAAAGGAGTTCTTGAGCAGAGTTTTGAAAGAGGAAATAAGTGGCACAGAAAGAAGCCTACAACTGAATCAAAGTCAGCAATGCAAATTTCTAAAAAGCTCCAGGTTGATTAAGTTGGATGTTGTATTTTTTATTAACTACTTAAATAATGGCAATAAAAAGCTTTTTATCACTTTCTAGGTTTTGTGCAGGTGGTGACGTGGAATGAACAGTATCAAAAATTGACTACCAGCGATCAAAATGGCCTCATCATTGTATGGATGCTGTACAGAGGTATTCTGCAGGATAAACTTGAGATGAAACTATAGTCTGTGTCATGAGAAATATTTCTTTTCCTCACCTGCAGTTTTTACAATTCTTCTTCTGAGTTTTTATTTTGCAGATTGTATAGCTCAAAATCATTTTAAGAACCATTTTCAAGTTTTATTGTAATACTTGTCTATATGTTTTATAGTGTAGTCACATGTGACAAAACATTTGTCCTGCAGAGCTACTGTAGAAGAAGATATCAGTACTTGGCCATGTGCCTGATAAACTGCTCTAAATTTTTTAACTTTGTTGCTTAGAATACAATATGAAAAATATATTGTGCAGTGAGCACAAACATGGTAGTGGACTACAAGAACTTACCAACACTGTATAAAGCATCAATTAAATACTCTCATAAAAACAATCTTTAGAAATGTTTAAAGTAGTGAACCAATATGACTAACCAGTGTATGACTATAATTATCTCTTACTGTTCTTGACCCTTTCTCACACACATATAGTGTGGTTCACTGGAATTCATTTGAAACCCAACAAACCTCACAGTCAAGGTAACCACTTTCCAACACATGTGGGAAATAAAAAGAAAGTCAAGGGTTTTCCTATTCTCTTGAGAATTTTAGTTTAATGAAAAATGGAAACAAATAAAATCTTAGCTCTTCTTCTCATTTCAGGAATAAAGAATAAAAGTCTTTCTGGCTGATAGATGGTGGCTACTGTCACATAAATAATTTCTCAGTTTTGGAAAATAATCAGTAAATTACTTATTACCTATTCCTAGCAAAGCCAGTTGTTCCCTCTGTTTATGTTTCCTATTGTATTGTCAGTCCTGAAATTACTTGACCACAGAGCTCTTTCTGTAGGGCCCCTCTTGGACTTTGGCTCCCCTTTCTGAGTCCTCATTTGTCACTGTTCTCTTTGGAAATGAGCAGCTCCCATGGGAACAGTTTCACAGTAACAGTGTCTATGTCTTCTGGGGACACTGCCCTGTAGTCTGGCTAAGCTTTTACTGAAAGGGCACTTCAGGGATTACCATGTTCCTTGAGTCCTCTAGAGGTTCATCAAATTGTAACTCAGTTTTTCTTTCACTTCTAATAGGTTCTTGGTATGAAGAGATGATTAACAACAGAAATAAATCAGTGGTTCGAAGTATGAGCTGGAATGCTGATGGACAGAAGATTTGTATTGTATATGAAGATGGGGCTGTGATTGTCGGATCAGTGGATGGTAAGATTTTTAAGCCCTAAATTGTTGTGCCATTACACAAATTTGTTTGTAGTATTACATACACTGTTGCTCTCTTTCTCTAGGTGAATACAGTTAATAGTTACTTACTAATCATTGCTTTGACTTTAGCTGTTTTAGTTTTTACACTGGTAACTTGCATCCTGTTTTTAGTTTTGTGGTACATTTATTAAGTGCAGTCAATGTTTTGTTCCAGGCAATCGCATTTGGGGAAAAGACTTGAAAGGCACCCACCTGTGCCACGTGGCCTGGTCCTCTGATAGCAAAATTTTACTCTTTGGAATGGCAAATGGAGAGATTCACATTTATGACAATCAAGGAAATTTTATTGTAAGTTCATTGTGGTATAATTAAGGATTATAATTATGATATCAGGATATAATAATAATTATGTATAAGGACTATAATTGACTTCAACAACATAAAAGCTCACTTTCTCTTAATTTATTTCATGTTTCTTTAATTGGTGGACTTCAATATTGAGAACTGGGCAACCTTCTGCACAGAGCTTTTATTCAAGAGTTCTGCAGCTTTTTATTATAATTATTTATTTTTTGGTAGCTGAATGATTATCACATCAACTAATGCCTTTCAGCCTTGGAATAGTTACTGAAAATGTAAAAGTAGGTATGGTCAAACTGGTGTAATTAAGTGAAACTCTTTAGGACATCTGAACATATTTACTTCCAAAGATGTTTGTGATGATAGGTGAGATTTAATTTTTTTTAGCTGTTGTTTTTTCCCTCCTTTCATTATTTGGAGGAACTAATGGTGGCTTAAAGGATATTGACTTCTTACAGCTTCTGCTTCTTAAAGTATTAGCATGCTTTTAGAAAAAGCAATAGTTTATTTTCCTATTGCTCCTATTATTCTTTAGAGAAAACCTGGCACAGAGTGGAAAAATAAAAGGAAATAGTTATATTATACTGTTGAATTCCTGCAACCTAGATTTATTTATTTTTTTTAATCTACTTACTTAAACTATTGAAATATGACTATAACAAAATGCTAAGTAAAACACTGACTTTAAAACCAGTGTATTTGCAACCATGTTCTTAACTTTTAAATGCTTCATGTGGTGAATTTTCTTCTCCTTTCCATTACCTTCCTAAGAAAATATCTGCTACCCTTGCCATTTTCTTTTCTTTTTCCTCCCACTGTATCTATCTTTCTTCCCACTGTGTGAGTCCTGGTATTTCCAACTGCTACAAATTACTGAAATTCTTTAAGTGATTTGCTGTCATTTCCCCCACCATATCAATGATATGTATGGTTGTGCTCTCCCTTAACTTACTTGGCGTTCCTCTTTGAATTGATCCAGGAATATTTTTATCTTTCAGACAAACCTTTACTTGTGTTACCAGGTATTCTGGGCTAGTTATTGCAAAAGTTATCTTAATTGGTGTTCTAATTTGGATACTAGTTTTTCTCCAATTATTTTTATATGTTATTCAGCAAACTTTAGTCAAGAAGAAGCAAACAAAAGGGGTTTTTTTGTTGTTTTTTAGAAAATAATTGTGCCCAGGAATGGTTTGAAATAACAATTATATTTTGCAGCATTCCAGGTTTTTTTTTGTGTCTGTGCACATGTGTTAGTGGTGGCCTTTTTATGTTGTTGGTTTTCTTTGTTTTTAAGTTACGTTTCAAAGAATGAAAATCCCAACATTAGGGCACTTCTTTGTAGTTAAAAAATATATTTTTTCATATGTCTAATCTGGCTTTGATTATATAAGGAAGTTTTTCAAACCCGTAAAATTCTGAGAACTTGAAAATTTTTCCCAGGACAGGAAAACAATTTTGCTTAGACATCTTGTCTTTTGCAGGTGTCAGTAGAGATATAAATTATTCTTTAAGGGACATGTTGTGACTGATGTGACTTCCATTAACCATTCTTGTGCAGGTGAAGATGAAGCTGAGTTGTTTGGTGAACGTGACTGGAGCCTTCAGCATTGCTGGGATACACTGGTACCACGGTACCCAAGGCTACATTGAACCCAACTGCCCTTGCCTTGCTGTCTGTTATGACAATGGGAGATGCCAGATAATGAGAGATGAGAATGACTACAGTAGGTCCAAAATATGGGGTGCAAGTTACTGAGCTTCTCTTGGCCCAAAATATCTACTTGTGTTGATATGCTTAATGTTTATTCCTTAAAAACTAGATCCTGTTTTGATTGATGCTGGTATCAATGTAGTGTGTATTCAGTGGAACCCCAATGGAAGCGTCCTGGCGGTGGCAGGCTCCCTCAAAGCTTCTCAAGATAAAGATGTCAATGTTGTGCAGTTCTACACCCCCTTTGGTGAGGTAATAATATTTGATATATAATGTAAATGTTTGGGGTTTTCTTTCTTTCTAAATTTTATTATGTTTTGCTACGAGGTCATTACTGGTGGAATTTGGATGCCAGAATGTAGTGTTTAGTGCTCTGAGGTATCCATCTGGGATATCCACATGGATCTGGAAACAGGACCACATTCCCTTTTAAAACAGTGGCATAATGACCAGCATGAAAATCCAAGTGCCTCTCAAAACACTAATGATAGGATAAGTGTAGTGTCTAACTTTGAGCACCACATCCCTGAGATGAGGCTGTAGAGGATGAGCAGTTTGGAGCTTAGGCAGCAGTCAAGATGTCAACGTCAGTGTATCAAATCCAGAGGTACTTGTCTTTCTACACTGACTGTGTAAGAGACCTGGACATCTCTAGATTAGAAACTGAAAATACAGCAGGGATTGAGTATTGGTATTAAATACTTGGTATTTGCTCTTTTTTGTAGAATCAGTAAGACTGGCAGAAAGGCTTCCTGTATCAGTAAAAGCAATGGCTCAGAAACATCAGAAAAGCTAAATTTTTTCTAAACTTCTTCATTTGGCTGTTGGGGCTATTGTTTTGTAAATGTTTTTTGTCCATCCTGTCTTTTTATAGTAGATTAAATGTTTGATAGTTGAGAGACAACTAGTCAATATATTTTTGTTGTGCTATTTTTGCCTTGCCAGGTAATATCCCTTTCCCTCTTTAATATACCTGAAAATGAGTAGGTTGGTGCTGTGTATCAGAGTGTGATGAAGTTTGTCCCTTGTACAGAGGAAGTACTGGCCAGCTCTGGGCTGTGCTGTGAAAGGGATGAAGATCCAACATCATTTGTAGGGGTTGCCTTAGTTGAGAGTATTTAACGGAACCAAAGGTATTGGCAATACTGTTGCATCTCTGGTTGCTGATGTCCTTTGGATTAACTGAAACTGGTGTTCCAGATTTTGTATTTAGTGTTTAAAAGTATTTTTTTCATGTTTTAGAATCATTTTGTACTAGTTCTGATACTCAGATGTGGACTTAACTCTTTGGAAGATGGTATTTTCCGTGAATAGTGCGTGAGCAGTATTTTGACTTGGTATTTGCATCTGATCAAAGACATGAGATAGGTATTGAACTGTGTAAATTCATTGGTAGCAGTTTCCTTAGGCACAAAGTTATGCCATCAAAAGGAAAGTTAGATCTGACCGTAAGTATCAATATGCTACTCAGTATAATGTATTTTTTAAAGCCTAAGATTATTCAAAAATGTACAGTAAATAGTAGATAAGTTTATCTTTTGTTACATACATCTATATTCTTTGCAACTAAAAAGGTACCCACAAACAAGTGGTCTGTAGGACTAAGGTTGTAGCTTTTGAAAACATTATTTTTTTTTCGCAGTTTCCTTCATTCAATTTAAAATTCTTCAGCAAAATAAAGATATTTTAAAAAAGATGGAAAGTGTACTAGCTGCCTTTCTTAGATTCTTTTGGAAAGGGGATAGAGAAGAGGAAAATGTCCATTGCCTCACTGAAAATTGTGTACCTCTGCAGCATGCTCTTGACATAAAGTAGGGATATGTTTTTATTTGTTTAAGCCATCAGCTGTAGTTAAGGGTGTTATCCATGAACTGACTACTACAATTCTAGTGTCATGGAAACTTCTGAGGCATGTCAGGATCAGTACTACTGCTGGGTTTTGTGACTGAAATCATAAAGGTGATTCAAATTAACAGCCAAAGGGAATAATGTTTATACTGTCATTCTCCATCTACTGTTGATTTCTTCAAGCTTGAGCTATTGCTGGGTCCTGTTGTTTCTTTCTCTCTGGAGAAATAAAACACAAACAATAAAACAGCAAACCAAACCTGAGGTGAAAGAACTTATGGTGTACACGTTAAATATCTCTCTTTGCTTATGTATTGCAACTTGAGAATTGTTATGGGGTACTGTAAAGAATATCTATAGGGGTTTTTTCATCAACTATCAAAACTGTCATTGATGTATTTTAGAGTGGCTTTCCTATGGTAAGTTTGAATCTTTCTTTCCTTGTTCTGACCAAGCACTTACGTACACTGAAAGTTCCTGGCAAACAGATGTCCTCCTTGTCTTGGGAGGGAGGTGGACTGAAAATTGCACTGGCTGTTGATCATTACATATATTTTGCAAACATTCGTCCACATTACAAGGTATGTAGTGATGTGAAACTTGATTGTATTAATAAGTTTCCTGTTACTTATTCTTTTTCTGATCAGGTTGAAAGAGTAACTTGCTCTAATATACCAACAGTGTGTGTATATGTATATATATGAAATTAGTGCCCAACTTACAGTTGCAGCCTGATCAGCACTACTGACAGTAGTGCTGAAGTTTTAGTGGAGTGTGAAGGGCTGTCTTGGTGATGCAGTGACTTAGCCATTGCCTTTACAATGCATTTGGAGTTTCATTTACACAGTAAGGAAACAGACCTGGGCACCAATCTAAATTTGGTAGGAATTGAGGATGTCATTAGGTAAGGCTCCTGTGTTTTCACTGCTGTTTGGTTAACTAGGTTGGGCTGAGTCATATGATGGGAATTGTTTGAGCCTTACTTTACTGTCATTTTTTTAGTGGTGAATTATTCATTTGAGCCAGGGAAGCTGAGTAGGCACCTGAACAATAGGAATGAATGCAACCTGATAGGTGTACTTCCTGCTTACATTTCAGGTCCCAATATACTTCTTACAAGTGTGTATTCATCTAATTCTAAATAATGTTTTATCTTGTCTACCACTTGAGTTTTTTCATTTGGTGATTTTTTTTTTTTAGGAGTTAGAACTATTTCACTGGAAGTAACAGTTTAATAAATAATAGCAATTACTGTCCAGTATAGAGTATTGTATACTTTTTTTTTCACAGCACAGGGTGTGTTCTTTAATTATCAGTGTGTAACCCCTGTAATTTAAGAGAGAGAGAGAGTACAGTGTGAGGAACATCCTGCAGCTATATTGAAATGTATTCTTCCATTTCATTGTGAAAAACCATTGGTCAGGGAGTTGTAAACACAAATCTGCTAGGAAGCAATTTCAGATAGTTTGTTGTAAATCTTCTGTAAAAGACTGGAAATCTGGAGCTGGAAACTAGTCTTGCAGGAAATGCTACCTAATGTTTATTCTGGCAAATGTGCCACAGCTGGAACACAGGCCTGTTGCTTTTTCTTAAACTCATCAGTATCTAGGAGACCAGGTGTATTCCATGATCTGGCACAGTTTGCAAATTAATAATACTTTGAAACTTTAGTTTCAGAAACTGCATGTGTAAGATCGTTTTTTTCCATTTGCATAGTTGAAAAGGAAGGAGATATGTTCAAGTTAATTTATTTCTGCAGCAAATAAACTCTTAATATGTTGGTAGTGTACTCTATTGCAATGTTAAATATTTTTATGGTGAATGATACATGTTTTCCTTCAATGAATACTTCTGCTATGTTTCGGTAATACAAGTAACTCCCTTCTAGGAACTACAGATTCTAAAAGGTGACAGTCATTAAATGGGAGTGATTCAAAGCTGTAATTATCTTAGACTGGATTGGAATTAATGAACTGAAGATGAAGAGTTAATATCACATTACCAATCTACTGAGTAATCTATTTTCCTCTATTTTTCAATAAACCATAATAAGAGAAAGGGGGTTTTAAGTAAACATGACAGTAAAAACTATGAATTGAGCTGATCTTTTTTTAAACTATTCATAGTTTGCATGGAGTTGTAATACTAATTTAAGGTCTGTTCTAGACGTTCTGCTATTGATGCTGTAGTTTATCATCTTGGTTTCATTTCCTGAGGAGTGTGGGAACCTCTCTTGCCAGCAGTAGTAACCTTTCTCTTCTCTCTCTCTAGTAGATGCTGATGCAGAGAATTCTGTTAGTTTTTGTACAATTGCATCATCATCTCTAAGTGTTTTGCTTTATGTCTCATTTATTTGACAGCTTCACCTCCTTTGTGAGATATTTTCTGATTCTGCTGTATTAGAAAGGATTTTCATTATTAAATTCTGTCTTTTAAATCAGTCGAATGCAATAAAATGCATCCTCATATGTATATTCCATTTCTTTTGCCTTTTTGCCCTTTCTCCTGCTTGTTACAGGAATATTGCATTCTTCTGGGAGGCAGGAGTTTTCTCATGGTACTACTATAGAAGGGTGGTATGAGTTATTACAGTGCTCCTATAGAATTGCTTATTTTTGTCTGCTTCTGGAATTGCACTGTTTAAGGTATTTATTATATTTCCTTTGGGAAATGACACCTTTGGGTTTCCAAATCAGTTGTCACAAAACAAGCATTTCCATGGCAAAAGCCATCATCACAGTGGATATTTCTGAATACCTGCTGAACTAGGTACATATACCTATATATACCTATACCTAGGTATATAGGTATATATAAATATACCTATATACCTACTGAACAAGGAAGAAACAAGGCAAAGTGAGATCTTGTCACATTTCAAGGTTGATCCTTCAGTTCTGAAGTTACACTGTGATAGAAAAGCTTCTTTTGCTAGTGTAATATTATTCCAGTGTTATTATGTGAGCTGTGTTCTCATAATAAATCAGTTTGTCACTTGACAGGTAAGAAATATCAAATAATAATTGTGTAAATGAAATAAACTCTTTCTCTCATGGCTGGAACAATTCATTATTGAACTCCTGTAATTTCTGATGAGTTTTATCCACGTTGTCTTTCTTGGCAGTGGGGTTACTGCTCCAATACCGTTGTTTACGCCTACACCCGAGCGGATCGCCCAGAGTGCTGTGTAGTCTTCTGGGACACAAAAAACAATGAGAAATATGTGAAATATGTCAGGAGCCTTATTTCCATAACAACTTGTGGGGACTTCTGTGTTTTAGCAACTAAAGCAGATGAAAATCAGCCTCAGGTAAAATCTGTCTTAATTTTCACTTGAAATGCTCTGTTCCACATGTCAGTTCTTTACAGCCAGAATAAAATGAAATGTAAAAGTCTGAATCTGCCTTAGAGTTGTGTCAGTTGTCATTTGACAGAATGGCATGAAGGGGCTCAGTGTTTAAAAACAGAATCCCAGCAAACAATGAAGTAGCTGATTAACTGCATCTACAGATCAACTCCTTGTAGCCGTTAATGACCTAATAAAAACTGCAGCCTTCCAGATTAACGTTTCTCTAGAAATATTTGGAACAGTTCTCCAGAGACAAGATAAAAGTACCAGAATTCTAATGAATAATTCATCAGTCAGAGAGGGAAAAAAAAGGGGCAATTTTTTAGGTGATATAAATTACATTTTACTGCAAACTGTTTTGTTTATTAATTTATTTTATATATAATCACAATTTATAAATGTATCCTTTGGTTAATGAATGTTCAGTTAGTGTGATACTGTTACATGATTTTTCTTTTGTAATCACTTCAGAATTATTTTCTGTATCACTTAATATATGCTTACAAAGGAGGAGCATGAGACAGAGTCATTTGGTGGCATGGTAAAAAACCCCAAACATGCTTTAGTGCTGCTTTGCTTCATTGTGCTGTAAATGGTATACTGTCATATGGACTGAAAGCATAGGATATGTGGCCATAAACATTCGGTGAAGTTGAATGCAATAAAATAATTTTTTTCTGAATTGTAATTTTAAAGGAGGAAACAAACAGTAGAGAGTTAGTGTAACTCTGTTGAGCATAAGAGATTTAATTTTAGCACCTGAAAATTACAGATAGTAAGGACCTTTCATTTGTTTTGAAATGGTTCCAGTGTAATTATTAACACTGTGAGTTGCCTGGTTTTAGGAAATGAAATACATAGGCTTATGGGTAGCAGTTCATTAGAGTTGTTGTCTTGAGAACTGATTTGATTTACAAGAGATTTTGGTCATTAGAATTGTGATTTCAGAGTGGCAGAATTTACAGCAATAGTTAATGGGAAAAAAAGACTTAATTTCAGCAGGACCTGTTTAAAGATATTGCAAGTAGGTGTGTCAGTAAGTTAAGAGGGACTTTATGTTGATATCCATAACAAGGCTGGATAAATCAGACAGTGGAAACTCCCTGCCCTGGCACCACCCTATGTGGGTCATACAGCCTCTTTTGGATTCTGTTACTCCATTACTCTCCATTACAGGCTCTGATCTGCTGACTTGGAGTCTCAGAAATGACTAGAAAGGGCATAAAAGAGAAATTTATTGTAAACTGAATGTGGGGATAATTTAACAGAGAAGAATTAATGTAAACATGATGGAAATAAAAAACAGAGCTAAAAAAGCCATGTGTGTGTTCCTACAAAAGCAGAGGCACAACGTATTTTTTTTGAAAACAGAAATTGAGAATGCTGGTGGAAAGTTTAACTCATGAACAAAGAAATAAAAATACAATTTTGTACTTATTGGTGGCCAAACCAGAAAAAAAATTAATGAAAAGAAATCCATGTTCAGCTCTTTTTCTTTGAAAGGATGAAGTTCATATGGTAGATGAAAAGCTGAATTGAGCTGCTCTCATGTGATGAATAAGATGTCAATCTATCAGTTTAAAAGGGTAGCTGTACAGTTACTGTAGTCTGCTACCACAATTACATGGATTGTTCAGGAGGTGAAAGAGCCATGAAAAACTAATTATCTTTCATTTCCTGGAGAGTCAGGGTAATGGCTCTTGGGTAATTCAAATTTTGGTAGCCCTGTATATTTTATTTATTTTATTTTAGGTTTAAAGACTTAACACTAAAAGTTGCTCCTTAATTTCCACAATTCTCATTCAAGGCATTTCCCTATGCAATAATCACTAAGATAGTTAATCCTTGATTTAGCTCTGGAGAAATAAATACATAAATTACAACATGGAAGCATTGGTGTCTAGTGAATTGTTATGTATTTGCATCTTCCTGAATTTAACAGCCCAATTGCTGAGGTAACTGTGCTACTAAAGCCTTCCTGAGTGAGATTACAAGCAGGGCAAATCTTAAAAAAACCCCTTCATCACCTCTGTAGTACCTGTGGTACTGCAGGGCAGAGGGAGAGCCTTATTGACAGTTCTCCTCACACTGTTACCCTCTTGGAGGTTCAAGGAGACAGAAATCTGCAAAGGATAGAACAAAGATCCAAACTGCTGGCAGTTTATTAGATTATCTTTTGCATGAGCAGCTGATGAGAGTTAAATCCCTGAGTCAGTGGTGTATCATGCCTGTAAATGCTCACAGTGCAGTGTGTGGCTCACACAGCAGCAGAGGGATGCTGCCTGTCTTGCCCATGTGTTGTTTGTGGACATGCTGCTGGTACCTCCCACGTGTTGGATTTTGTCTGGTAGATTTGCTGCCATGCATAAAACAGCTGATTATTTGCCTGTTTTGTGCTTGTTCTTAATTTATAGTACTGATTGGCAAATAGCTCATTACTCTCATGCTTTGCTGCAGTCATGGTCTGTGTTTTCTGTTGCTGGTGAGCATTAGAATGTGTGATGTGGGTTATGAGATGAACCTTCACAGAAAGCCATGTACACCTTACTGATCTACGAGTGTGGTAGTAATGACACTTGCTTTTATTTCCATACAGTATGTGCTGGTTCTCTGCAATTCTATTGGCACACCCTTGGACCCAAAATATATTGATATTGGTAAGCAACTTGCAATAGTCTTATTCTGTAATTTGTGTTGGAATTGACCTGTTAGTTATCTGTTAGTAAAGATAATGGCTTATCAAAGCAGTAACATTCCTTATTAAATTGACACTGATTCTAAACTTAAACCGATTCTTCCAGTTAATGCAAACTATGGATAATAGGATTTCTAAAAATTGCAACTTTTCTTTATTTCTTTTTTTTAATGGCTGTCTTTTGGCAATTCAGATTTTCCTTCACAACAGTGGTAATTCAAATTCTTTTTAAGAAAATGTACTTTGAAAAGGGTCCTGTTGTATCAGAGGAAGTGAAATAATTTGATTTGGATTTTCATTTAAAAGTAATTTATTGCTGCTTTCAAGTAACTTAAGCATCATTTTCTTGTGTTTCAGTGTTGATAGTATCTTTTCCTTATCTTCCTCACAATTGTTTTATCTAAGTAGTTTCAGAGTATAAATTAAAATTCAATTTAAAAAAATCAGTGGATTATAACACAAGTATGAAAACACTCCCAAATCCTAACTAGTGCTGAATTCCAGGCTTTCCCTACTGCTTGTTTGCTGCAGATGTAGTACAGAACATTGCCAAGTAATTGCAAGCCACTGTTTTTTGTAATTTTTGCTTGAGAATAAAGATCATTGATTATTTTCCCTTTAAACAGATGAGTGAATTGTAGACAAACTGACAAATTAATCAGTTTTTTGACAATGAATCCACTTTTATTTGTTCTGCTTTTTGCTTTATTTTTGGTTTGTTGCCCAAATAGATCTGAAGTTGGATTCAGAGTAAGCACTATGAACCCTGTTTGCAGTTTTCTTTTTGAACCTTGATTCTTTGATTAACTCTCCTGTTTTGTTGAAAGGCTAAATAACTTATTTAAATTTATAAAAATACTTATTTGCTTTTGAATGGGTGGGAAGACTCTATTATGACAAGAAACCTCATGAAGTTTTTCTGATGTGAATTGCCTTCTAGAGCCATTATTTTATCCTCTCTGCAAAAAGAAACTTTTCTGGCTAAATTAGTTTCAGTAGAGAAGTTAGTTTTAAGCCATAGTGCTAATACTTGGTGTTAATATTGAACAACAAACAGCCATTCTGATAAAATTGATGGGTAAAGTGTCTAGCAAAGTTTTGGTAAGATAGAAGTGATAGGAAAGTAAGGTGAAGAACTACTGAACTAGGAAGTAACAACAATTCACAGAAGAATATAGGTGGGAAAATCATCAACCAAAGATTAGAAATAATTGAGATCATGAATTATTCTTTTCTTCAACCAGTGCTTCTAAACAGTTTTATTCTTTATTATATATTAACTAAGTCGTAAGTATAATTTTCTAGTGTTCAGTTTTTCAGTGATAGCAGGAGGAAATCAGCTGTGAGTCATACATGTATTTTGAAATTCATGCTCTATATTGTAGATCATAATTAAAATGAAGAGTATGCTCTGATGAATGAGTTTGACTACTTTGTCCTGTGGAAAGTTTATGAAATATTGTGGTAGTTTTCATCTTGTGGTTTTTGTTTCTGTCCCTTTGATGTCCTTCTGCCACCTTTTGCAATAGGGGGGGCCACATCAGAATCTTAAGGAATAACATGTCCAGGAGGTTCATTACCAAAAATGTTACCAAGACTGGAAGAAAGAACATCAACACAACAACCAAACAATGCCCCCCTGCCAGAAAACCAACCTAAACCAAAACACCTAACCCCAAAGCAGAACACCATGAAGTTAGATGATGTGATGGGTGATAGTGGTGGGAGTTGGGTGCCTGTTCCGTCCCTGTCCTGTCTCTGCTCCTGATCAGACGTCTACACTGTATGTGCCCACTGGTTTCCTGGGCTTACTTGGCAGGTGGGATTATTGGGGTGGTGGGAGGAGGGTTCAGAGACTTAGAGGGAGTAGTTCTTCTCATTTCTGCAGCTGACATCTAAAATTAGTTGAGTGAATCATTCATGAAGGGGGTCTTTTTGCTCTCCACTGGGTATGAAGAAGCCCAGGGCAGCCAGCTCATCTCTGTCAGAGATGTCTAAAATTAGGTGAGATGAATCCCACTCACTGTTAAAATTAGCTTTGCATGTACACCTCTAACTCTGCATTTAAACTCTTTGCTTTGCATTTTTCTAGTGTTCTGTTTATGTGAACTTTCTGAGTCTGTGAGAGTTTTATTTACATTATAAACAAAGGTTTCTTTATGATTCTGCCAGTGTGACCCATCTCCTACAGCTGCCTGTACACAAGAAAAGAATCTTTTTCAGTAACTGGGAACACTTAAAAAGGAAGGCTATTCAATTGAAAAATGCTATTGCTATTCCAACTGTACTTGAATTGTGCTGAAGAGATCAAACAATTTCTTCCTTTAGCATAATGAAGCTTTCTGCAGTCTGCTGTTGTTCCCTCCGGTACTGGAGGACCAGTTTGTGCATAGATTTGCAATGCTCTTTCCTGGAGTGAGTTCACTTGTGAAAATGCTGGGCATTATAGCTTTCAGCCTCAGAGATGGACAAATACCTGAGGTTAGGAATATTTACATTTTTGAGTCCTGAAAAATTTCTGTAGCCTCCGTAGTTAAAACATTACAACTGAGTCTTTCATTGCTGTATGGTAAACACAGCCAAAGATTCAACCTTTTTTTTTTAAATATATGCATCCTGTAAGACTCCTTTAAAGTTTGCTCTCCAAACTTGCAGAAGGGATTGATGCTACAAGTTAAAAGTAAATGCCTATAAATGCATCTCTTTTTGAAACACATTGTGCTGGTTTCATCATAGTTACTTTCCTCTTTTTGTAACATTTGAAAATGCAACTTTATAGAACAACTAGAAATATTTACAACATGAGGTCAATTGGTGTGAGAGGTTGACAGCTGTACATAGTCAAGGTCCTATTGTACAGTATATATCATGCTGTTTATCACAGTTGGAGCTTCTTGGCAGTAGGAACTGTAATTGTCCCAGTTTGACAACATGGTGAACTTAAGCAGCTGTCTGGCCTTGCAGAAGTCAATAGAGAGAGAAGACCTTGTAAAACCTTAAGGGCAGAAGACCTTTCTGAAAGTTCTTCTAAGATTCCAGTTGATTTGTAAAAAAACCATTGTCCTTTTGTTCTGTTTATAAATGAGGAAAATCAGCATTGAATCAATTACCTGGTGAGAGTCATTATTAATCGTTTAAGAAATAAGCAGTTAAAAAGTAAAATTATCTTATCTCTTACTCAAGATAATTGGATGGGTGTTACTGACTTATGAAAAATGCTATTATCTGTTTGTATAATTCTTTTTTCCCCTCCTCTTTCTACTAATGCAAATTTTCATGTTATTTTCTTTTAGTAAACTAGTAAATTGTTGCATAAAGTTCTCTCCATAAAAAGCTAGGTAATTTTTGTTTTGAGCTCTTGTACTTGTTTCAGACTTCTTTGAAAGTGCCATCTTTCAGAGTAGCTTAAATACACTTAGATTGTTACTATATTTGATTTTCATAAATGCTGGTGAAAAATGATTTCTTATGTTATAGACTGTCCTCGACAGACCACTTGGTATCTGTGTGCTCCTGCCTTTTCTTGAGTGTGTGCACTTCACCACCATGAGTCTAAATGATATTTTTTGACTGGCTGTAATTACTGCAAATTTAACAGGCACTATCTGTGGTTTCTAGCAGACTGCCTCTTGTTGGAACAAGAATCATCTGGAGCTCTACTGAGCGTGAAGGTTTACTCCTCCTTGAGACCTTAGGTGCCTTGCAGGCCTCTTGGGCAAAGCCTCCTGGACTTTGTCCTGGTAGGAGATGGATAGTGGAGAAAAAAGGCTGCTCATGTAGGGATGCTAAGTAGCTGACAGAGCATTTAAATAATGCATTTGAGAATGTGTATTAAGATACAATTTGTCTGAATTGTCAATTTATAATATTTTGTAATACTGTTTCAACAAAGTGCTATTAATCTCTTAATGACAAAGTAATTGTGACATTATGCAATGCTTGATTCACCCTCAGGAGATATAAATCTTACATTGTTGGGCTCTAAGCCAGTAGCTCAAGTAAGGCTCAAAAAAAGAAGTGCTTATTTCCTTTATTCTGTTGAAGTTTTAATTATATCATTAGCTTTCTAATGCTTGTTTGTGCTAATGATGGCAATAAAGGATTAATCAGTCATTATCTGATGACGAGCCATCACTTCAGCTTCTTTAGACATTGATGGGTGGTTACACTTTCAGCTGTTCCTCATAGTGCTTTTTATTTTGTCCAAAGGCATTTTGCTTCCCCTGCTTCCTGTGCCTTGTGTTTGAGGTCCTTCACAATAGCTTGTGCTTGCTAGCCCATAAATTACTCTTTTCTTTATTGTCTAACGTTACTGCATTCCATCCTACTCTGGTACAAAAATTAACCAACACAGTGTCTTCTGTGCTTGTTTTACAGGCTCACAGGCTTTCTGTCAAAGTCCTTTGATGAATAACTAAATATAAACTACAGAAGGTTAAATATCTTGTTATATAATATCTTTTTAATGGAAACACAACAGATGGTATCTGCTAAGAAAAGGTCACTCAGGCTGGATTATATCATCTTCTTACATGTGCTTAGAAGCACTGACATAGTGAAGTGTTGAGTTATCTTTCAAATGTGTGTTAGCACCCAGTGAAATTAATACAACAGCCTGACCAGCATACAGGTGGATTAAAGGCAGAGCTGGAGTCATGCCCAGGTGTCTTGCCTCCCTCCTGGATGCCTTGACAGGAATGACTGAACTACGTGTGAAAAACACTTGAATTGCAGTTACTTAGTTGATCCTTTTAATGTAAATTGTAATGGATTTTGAATATTTATGTTCCGTAAACTATAGTTGTTCATGAGTTGTCCCATATGTCCCAACATGTTCAGCTGTCCCTGCTGTTGCCTGACATTTTCTTCCATTTGTGAGCCAACACTTGTAGAGATATTTGAATCAAGCTCTAAAATTAGGTAGATTTATTGATTAGACTAAGTTCATTCCAGTTTTGCAGGAACAGCCTGTAACAGACTTGTATGAAAACAACAGTTCAGTAGTGTGTCTGTCAGATTGCTTCCTTTCCATCAGATTTAGGTGGGATTACTTGTCTTTCTTGTTTGTGTATCCTATCTCATAGACTAGAATGTGTCTCAGCCTTTTCATGTGGTGAAGTAATGTAGTCATGCATTAAGTTTGATTTCGGTCTATATTTTTACAAGAAGATTAGACACTGAAGCAGGTGTTTTCTAGCAGCTTTGAAGTGAGATGGAGTGTGTGTGGATGAAATGCAGACATTGTAAAAGGTTATTCAAGATTCCTGGGTATACAGGAAAGAAAGTTTCTTTCCTTCAGGGAGGAGGCTTTATGAAGGAATAGTGAAGAGAAATGAGGTGAGAAGAGAAAGGAGGGTCAGAGAGAATTTAAAGGGCAGTTGTTTCACATGTTGGAGTTGTTTTGATGGGGATGGTTTGTTTAGTCCTTTTCAGTATTTGGTCAGCACCTGAAAAGTAAAGCACTTGTTTAAATGCTTCCCCCACATATTTTCAATGTCTGAAAATTAAGTATTAAGACATTAGTACTGAAGTTGGGTATCTGCAAAATCAGCAGGAGGAACTCAACAGTCTAAGAAGTTTACATGTTGAGCATGGGAAGCTGCTGGGCAGTGGAAATGCCAAGCAGAGGAATATCCAAATCTCTTCCCTCCTTCAGACTTTAGGTACTTGCATTTCTGTCTGCTTAGTAGTCAGAGCACAGGTTCTGTGAAGGGCACTGATGCTCAGGTGAGCAGCACCTGCTGGTAAATCAATCAGTGCCTCTGTATAAGATGGTATTTCCCTACACTAAAGGAAACTTTAGTAGTTAAACCAGCTGCCTGGAAAGGGATTCTAGACCTTCCTCAGCCTGAAGGGATTGAAATGAGCATATTGTCTTTCCTAGGAAATGACAAATCCCATTCTTTCCTTCTCTGCCCAGCAACAGCCCAAACTTGGAGTGGCTGGGACATCCCTCCCTCATGTTGAATTTATGCTGTTATGCAGTCAAGTTGGAAAATATTTTCGGAGCAGAGCATAGCCCAGTGTGGAGGGCTCTGAGGTGAGAAGGTAGAATGGAATACTTTCAGTTGGAGGAGACTGACAAAGATCAGCCAGTCCAGGATCACTCCAGAGCTGGCCAAAAGCATGTTGCTAAAGGCATTGTCCAAATGCCTCTTAAACACTGACAGGCTTGGGGCACTGACCACCTCTCCAGGAAGGTGTTCCAATGTGTGACTACCCCCTCTGTAAAGAAATGTTTCATAGTGTCCAGTCCAGACTTGGATTTGAGTTTTCTTTTCCCACAGATTTTTCTGTTTGTGATTTCTTCTTCAATGACTGACGAACACAAAATGTTAAAGCAGTTCTAGAAAAAATGCCACGTCTTCTCCTTCTATGCAACTGTTGAAGTTACACAGGCAATTCTGTAAAAGCATCAGTTCCCCACATAGAGATGCTGCTCTTCCAAATGTGCTTTGCATGGATCTGGTCCTGATGATTGTGTCTGTGCTGTGCCCTGCAATTTCACATTTGGCTTAAATCCAGTCATTGGTGAGCCTGCTGTTGCAAAGAAGGGCCCTGCCCTCCATGCTGGCTGCTCATTCCTGCCTGCTCCAGCATTTGTGATTTTCTCTTTAATCCAACTTAATGTAATCTTTTATTTATTTAATTTTGAGGTCAGTTGGATGAATGAACTGATCCAACTTACTCTGTTGTCCAGCTGCTGCTAGAGCTGATATGAAAGAAGTGGCAGGAGAATGTGTCAGGGGTTGGTGTGTATGTGCTTTTTGGCAGTAACAATCACTTTAGGCTTAGGCATGTTCATAAAATGCCTAATTGATTGTATTGCCTTGGATAAAGCATGAATGCTTTGCCATCTTGTTTCTGGATCAGACCTTATGTGAATGGCTTTTTTTCCCAGACTCGGGTATTTCAAGGTGTGCACAAATGAGTAAGTTTAGGCTCCCTGTGAGGAATGCCCATGGCTTCAGATGTTGCATGGCAATGTGGTTTAACATTGTCTTGGACCACAAGTACTCAAATGTTGACTAAGTTGAGTCCAAATATGAGGTTTAGTACAAGAATGTTGTGATTTGAGCAAACCTTATTCCTTCACAGGTCAGGAGATTCTCATGTTTCATTTTTAAAGGATAAAAGCATTGGTTGTTATGGCACATACAGCTGGAAGTTAATAAAAAACCAGAGCAAATACATAGAATTTATTAATGTTTTTGATGAAACAGGAGACTGTGTCCTTCAGTTTGGATGTGACTGTTGAAATGAGTGTCTTATAAGTACATAAAATACACTGAGTTGCATATAATGTAAACAACTGTGCAGCTCGTGTTAAGCATCATCACTAAGCCTTCTTGCCCAGTATTGACATTTTTACTAAAAAGTATTCTGCAGCCATTGGGTAGCTTATATAATCCTCTTGGTTTCAAAGAAATGAAATCTGTTCAACCAGTCTTCCCCCATCTGTCTCTTGTAGCACTGCTCTTCTATGTGGCAGGCTTATAGCTCCCTCCAGAGTTCTGTTCTGTGCTAAAATACAGAGGGGGAAAAAATAAGAGATTCGCTGTTAAAGAATTGTATTTTCCGCTCACATCGTGTTATCTGCATGACTCAGTGTTCTACTCCCAGGTTTTTTGTGGTATCATCATGATTTACTTGTAGAACTTAAAGACATTGGCTGGTTTGCATACTAGGTTTCTTCATTTTTCTGTGCCTTCACTGTTTTGGTTTTGGGTTTTGTTTTTGTTTTTTTTTTTAACTGAGCATGGACAGCAGTAATGAGATACTCAATTTGTGCACTTATTCTAAGTGGGCTTAGGGCTGAAGTAAAGAAATACCTGCATTCCTACACTGTATATTTGGTATAGTAAAGTAAGACTAAGTGTACAGTCTACTAAATATTTAATTTGTTGCCATTCAGATAAAGAATTGATATTTGGCCCAACTGTTAACTAAGGTACAAACAACATTTCTAGGTCATGTCTAACTTAAAATTTATGAATTGTTTGTAAGAAAAAGAGTCTCTTTTAGATTGTCAACTTTTGAATAGCCTTAAGTATGTCAGATGTGGAAGTATTTAATAGATCTTGTTCAGGAGATTCGAGATGCTGAACTGGTCATTAACCTGAAAGTTTGTCTATATGTATCTGATGTTTTCTGCATCAGCACATGAAGATTTGCTGAAATAGCAGGGAGGAAAGTGTTCATGGTAAAATCAGAACTTGTAAAGAATTTCTGTGTACTTCTGGACAAGGCCACAAGGCCCCTGTGAAATTTGTTACCAGCTAATGAAAACTGCTGTCAGGTTGTGTGTGGGTGGATTTTTTGGTTGTTGTTATTTGCTTTTAATGTATGGGTGTATGTTTTCATTCATCTTGGAAGAAATGTACAAATCAGCATCTACTCGAATGCTTGCTGCTAATTTTGCACCTCTTTGGGTTTTGTGACAGAGCCCTTGTTTGTCACCATGACCAAAACACACGTGATTGCGGCCTCCAGAGAAGCCTTTTATGTCTGGCAGTACCGGGTGGCCAAGAAGCTCACAGCCATGGAAATCAATCAGCTGGCACGGACCAGGAAAGAAGGCAGGGAAAGGTTTGTCTTCAGGCTGTGTCATTTTTATTCCTCTGCTCTGGTGTCATTGATAAGGTGGATTCTGCCATGTGTAAAATGCAAACCCTTGTCGTCTCATTTTTCCAGTCAGGTTCGTTGACTTGCAGGCCTGTAAGAGGAAATACTAGTTTTGTATAACAACTGTGTGTTTGTTATCCAGATCCCTCAGACATTTTTGGATTAGTTCCTGTTCAGTGTCTCCATTTGCTTGCTGCATGTTTGCATGTTTTCCTTATGGAGCTGTGTGTCTTGATGCCTTTTTACCCCTGTCCTGTTTCTCCTCCATGCTCTTAGTTTCCAGGCAGCTCTGTTCCCTCTGATAACTGCTTCTTGTCTGTCATTGCCTGTAAGAACATAGCCTGTCCAGCTGGCTCTTCTCTAATACACTTGTGTCTGGTTGTGGCTTTGACAACTAATCCTGTATGGACTTTTATCCTCTCAAACTAAACAAGCCAAAGTCAACATTGTTTTGCTTCCAAAATATTTCTTTCCCAGGTGCTCATTTGTGGCATTAACTTTTCTGTCACCTCCACAAAGCTTGCAACTTTGTTAATGGTTTTCCTTTTAGTTATTTTGTGTATTCTTCCATAGTCTCTACACTATATCATCTTTTTATAAACCTACCATCTCTTGTCGCCATATATCCCTAATAATGAGTAATTATTTATACATGCTGTAATAACTTACATTGTTGTAGGACCTGGATGTCCTAGCCTTGGACAAGATTATAAATTGAAAAAATATTGAAAAACGTAAGTAGTTGTAATTCAGCATTAGTGATGATTTTAGTATTCTAAAATCTTTCCTAATGCTACTTTTTAAGGCAAAAGAGACGTAAGTGTTGAATAATACAGTAATACATAAAGTTTTGTGGATGTGAAGGTGAAGCTCTTCATAATGATGGAGAAGAGCCTGGGTTGGGGAAATATGGAAGTGCATGTTTGAAAAGGACAACAGTGATTGATGGTTTTCAGCAGGACACTTAACTGTAACAGCAGGAACTTACTGTTACAGGATGAAAGTTTACAGATCATAGGGGAATAGACCATCAGGGGCTGTGAAAGTGAAAGCAACTGCCATATCTTGATATCAGTACAAAGCAGGTTTATCAAAGGGGATACTTTTGAACATAAGAACAGGCATAGCTTTTATTCTCTTCTCCAGTTCCAATGGTTTCTTCTCCAAGGATCAAACATACCAATGCTACCAAAGATGATCTTTTCTTTGGACTCACTTTTTCTTCTAACTTTCCTTCTCTACAGGATCTATCATATTGATGACACCTCTTCAGGGTCTGGAGATGGACACCTTGATTACAGCAGAGCTTTTGAAGTGAGTGATGTTTTGAACAGTTTATTGTGGTGTCACTGGAAGCTTGAAAGAGCAGTATTTAGTGTTGATTTATTTATTTTATAGATTTTCATTAGTAGAAGTGGTTGTACTTAAAATTTCTTTTATTTCTGCCTTTTGTACATAAGTGTTATGTTTCTTCCTTCTGTTTGGTGGTGTGCCCGTGTCATTATGTATTACTGGAAATATACAGCAAACTAAAGGGAACATGGAAAAAGTATATTCTGGGGGTGTACAGTATGTAGACACCTGCTGTCTTCCTGGTCTGAAACTGCTCCCCTTGCTTCAACAAAATATAACTTTGTTGAAACTCAATAAGCTTTGTGATCTTTTCTAGTATTCTTGACCATTTTCACTTCATGTGTGTGTGCAAGTGCTGGCTGTTCTTACTAATATACTTTAAATTAATTAACAGGTCACAAGTCCCTCACAAGTCAGGGATTGTTGCTTTCTTGTGTTCTCTGTTTCTTGTAACACCTGTTACATTTTGGGTTTCTTGTTTTTCTGGGGAGAGGGGCAGGACAAGAAAGGAAGCTGTTTAACATTATTGTCGTGATTCCAATAGCAAAGGATACTGATACCATAAACTGTCCACAGACTGTATGCTGATAAGGTTTGATAGCCCCTTTTCATGTGGATACTTACCAACACTCTTGTTTATTTAAATAACCTTCTTTCTTTAGCAGGGCATTCTTACCTTTGCAGTAAACCATACTGATATCACTTGTTTATTTTCAGGGAACAAGAGATCCAATTTGTGCAATAACAGCATCTGATAAGATACTACTTGTGGTAAGCTCCATGATTAACACAACTCCCAATTGCCTCTTGTGCTTGTAGGCATAGGATTCTTCTCTCTGTTCATAAGCAGTCGTAATTTCAAAGCATTTCTGAATTTAGAATTTACACAGACAAAATCTCTTTCTGAACTTCCTCAAAGATAACTTTAACAGTTTCTTCTGTTAACCTGGATTCTTTCTTTAGGAGGGCTAATTCACTAAGTACTTACAACTTAATTACAGACTAGTTGCCTGACTTAATACTTACACATAGGATTTTATAAAGTCTAGGTCAGAACTTAATTCTGTAATCTGAGTGCTGAGAAGTCTCTTTGAGACAGTATGTTCTGGACACAAAGATTTACAAAGTTTGTCTGTTTACATATTAATGGTATAATGCATGGTAGTGTACTATATACAGATGAATACACTTATGGATTATACAAATGTGTGAGATATTGAATCATGCCAAAGAGCTGGTGCATTTTTTTGTTCCAAGTTGGAAAGTGATCTCATTAGGTGAGCAAACTTACATGTGGGCTTTAAAGCAAACTAACTGAACAGAACAAAGAGAGAAGAAGAAGTGTTTCTTCCTGTTATCCACCTTCCAGGAAAGATCTTGGTGTTTTCTCATGTTCTGATTCCACTGTGGACTCATTTGTTTTTTTGTTATATCCTTGGACTTGATTTTACAAAATCAGAGGGTCATGGGAGAAGGCATGAACAAAAGAAGTGTGATGGTTAATAGGTGGCTATGGAATTGTTGTTGCTTGAAGAATAAGAAAATTAACTTCTGACAATAATTAATCTGTGACTTTTGTTAAAAGGAAAGGAATGAGAGAAATGCCTTTGAGACCAGATCTGGATAAATATGCTGAAGCTGAATGCATATGATAGTGGTTCAATTTTCTATCACTTCTGAACTAATCTGCTTTTTAGTCTATAGGGTATACATATGTGAAAAAGTCAAAAATGGTGATTTATGGTGAGAATCTTAGGGACGGCTTTGGGGGAAGAAAAAAGAAAAAGAAGGAGTAAAGTTTTCACTCCTTTCCAGCATAAGAGTTGAACAGTAGGCAAACCAAGCTGGATATGTTGCTCACTTTACAGAAACACCACAAGAAAATTGTGGCAGTGATCATTTCAGTTCAGAGATGTCACTCCTTTCACCCTGATGGCCTGATGATATCTTGATACAGGGGGTGGGTGTTTCATTCAACAAAATAAAGATAAACCACACTGGTACTTAGATTTGTTTCCTGTTGCTCAAGCCTGTGAATAACCATCATATTTTATAGCATTTCCTTTTAAATCTAGCTCTGGTCTTGCAGTAACTGATGAGACTTGTTGGTATGCAGACAGCCCCACATGAGCAGAGCTGTCCTACTTTCAGACCTGGGCTGGTGCTGCCATATGGAACTCTTTGAGGAGATTTAGTGCAGGACAAGGATCTTTTCACACCTCTCCTTTTTTATTATGTAGACCATATCTGGAGGTTCATGGCTCCTGAAATTCTGTGGACTGTAACTGTTTAACATCCCTGATTTAAGCAGATCTGCCAATTGTACCATCTTAGAGTATCTTGTTTAAATACCAGAATTCAGAACTTTAGGGTGATGATTTCCTCTTTTCACTCATGCTCTGTCACTTATCCCAAAGCTCTTTTGTCAAAACCAGCATATAAATAAGACCTTTTAAAGGGTTTCCTGATGGACAAATTCTCTCACTAAGGCAGCATTGCTTTCCTCTAGGGAAGAGAATCTGGCACTATCCAGAGGTACAGCCTCCCCAGTGTGGCCGTGGTGCAGAGCTATAGCCTGGACTGTCGTGCCTATCAGCTCTCTTTGAACTGCAACTCCAGGTGAGTTACAGATCTGCTTCTAACACAGATATGTCCAGTTTCAAAATGAAGCACTAAAATTTGTGAAAATATCAATTCGGAGAAATCTATAATTATATAATAATTTTGTACTAATTTTAATTTAGTATAAACAGTTTATTAATTTTAGTTATTAATGGTTAATAATTAATTAACAATTTATTTATTACTAATTATTTCCATCTGGACAGTCATTGCTCTGAGAGACTGTTAATAAAGGTCTCCTATGTTTTACACCCTGTGTTCATAAAAATAACTGTTCTATTAGATGAACCAAACATAACCTGCCTTTGATCATGACGTGAATTGATAAAATTATGTCATAACTTGAAAATTTATATCTATGACTTCTGTTTCTGTGTCCTTCTAAATCCTGGAAACTTTGTTCATCCCATTTAATTTTCCATTGTTACAGGCTGTAACTAGTGGTGATGTTTCTAGTAAGCCTGGTTCTCCTGAGTTTCATCTATGCCAATATTGAAGTTGCTTTCTACTTAACAACTATTCTTTTCTTGCAAGAGAGTGCATGAGAGTGTTGGCAGAAAAGGCAAAATTATACAAGAATTTGCAAGGCAATTTTAATTACTTCAAAATAACTTTATAATTTCAATGCATGTGTAGATCTCTTGCCTTTGTTTAAAAGGCAGTGTGACCTAGTCAGAGCCATATTAATTTTGTTTTGAACCCAAGCTTTTTTACTTCCTAAATGACTTTATTCTAGGGAAATAAGCTCAGATCCATAAGCATTTTGAGGTTAATTTTCTAAATTGCATTTGAAATTTTAATAGAGATTAAGGCTGTCTACCTATCAATATTTAGAAATACTTTTAAAATGGCCTTGTAGTAAATACAGGTTACTATGAGTCACTGAAGACCTATGCAATTGTAAATTTTAAAATGTAGCCTTTTAGAAATTTTACTTTTCCCATATTTCAAATGACTTCAGAGATTAATTGGATTATACTTAATATTGCCTTGGAAAAAAGTGAAGAATACCCTTTGCAGAAATGCAAGAAATTCCATTTTAGGAATTAACAGTCTGCATCTGACTGCTTTTTTACCACACTGACTTTTTAATTTAATAATCTGCTTCATTGCCTCCTAGCAAACAAAGGAAACCCATTCTGTTCAGTTGTTAATTTGAGTCTTTGTCAAGAAAAGTTTGGTGAGGGACAGACCTGTAATTCATTCAACTTGGTATCTGATGTATCTTCAAAATGCTGGACATAAAAATGGGCATATTTCAGAACCTTTGCAGGGCTGGATCCTGTGTGAGCAGATGAAGAACATCTTCCCATGTGTCTGGTCTCTGCTGTGCAGATAAATGAAAATCTTATGGGTCTGTGCTGGTTCTGGCACACGACAGCATCTCACGGAATCTATAGAATTATATGAGGTGATGCAATCCCTACACCTCCAACAGGTGCTTCCAAATAGGGAAAGAGTCTCAGTTTACCTTTAGACATTTTAGGGAGTTAGCTGGAAAGTTCTGTGGGTTTCTCATTGTAATTGGCTTGGAGCCAGCACAGAAGTGTGGACTGGACTCCGAGAATGTAACTCAAAGTCTGTTGTTCATCTCATTGGGCCAAGGGCCAAAAAGCCCACCTAGACTTCAGTTTTAAGTACTAAAGAGAGAGAACAAAGAAACTCCATGCTTTTCGAGGTGGTGTAGCAAGTAGGAGAGTTGTCTCTGTGCTGTGCTCGGCTTTGTTCTTGTTTTTTGTATTATTTTTCTTTATTAAAACCTTTTGATTTTTCAAGACACACTCGATCATGCCGTCTCGCTAATTAATATCAGCCATGTCTCTGCCAGGTTGGCCCTCAGCAGTGTGGGTAAAACCTATAATTACACTGTGCCAGCTTAGAGAACCATTTCAGATTTACAGCCTTGAGTAGTGTCATTTAGCTGCCTTGTTTTCTCTGTGTTTGTGTTTGTGCAGCCGCCTGGCTGTCATCGACCTTTCCGGGGTTCTGACGTTCCTGGAGCTGGACCCGCGGGCTGCGGACGGCGCGGGGCAGAGCCAGGCAGGCGAGCAGCTGAGGCTGGAGCGTAAGGACGTGTGGGATATGAAATGGGCCAAGGACAACCCCGATCTGTTTGCCATGATGGAGAAAACAAGGATGTATGTTTTCAGAAACTTGGATCCGGAGGTGAATATCAGCATATATAAACTAGTCATTTTAGAAAATTCACTCTTAAGTTAATGGCTCTTCCTTGAATAGTAGTATTATTCTTGTGCTTACCATTCAGTTCTGCAAGTCTGTGTTTATATAAACTTGCTTCAGGAAACTTCAAAATCTTCTCAATGCTCATGTGGGAATGTTGTTTTGGAACAAATAGGTAAAATGAATGGTCAATCCTAGAAACAAAAATGGTGTCATGTCGCTAGAGGACACGAAATGAAGGACACGCACGCAGTCAGTTGTCAGGGCAAAAAGGAGAGACGTTTATTTCTCTACTTCGATTTATATAGATTTTGGACAATGACCAGAGATTGGAGGATGAAGGTTGCCACTCCTCCAACCACACTGGTCAAACTAGAAGTCTATTAATCATCCCTCCTCAAGAGAGGTATAAAAACAACTACTTTGTTTTCATAACAATCAGTGAGAAACTCCACTACAAAAATGTAAACATCAGAAGGCTGAAAAAGATCAGGGTGACAGTGTTATATTTTACTTAAAGATATGAGATTTTCAGGAGCGTATTTTATTGTATTCTTTGGAATATATAAATGCAATTTTAGTAGAGATACTTGTTAAACAGTTCCGTTGAATCTAAATATTGGCAGGTGTTATTCTCTTTCTCAAAATCTAGTTGCAGAAAACATGAGGATTTTTAATGATGTCCATGTTTACAGAATTGTCAATAATGTTAATGATTTTTGTATTTGTTTCTTGTTGGAAGTGCAAGTATATCCTAGTATGGAGAAGAATGTATCTATATGTGCATTTAACAGACTTAATTAGGATTTAGTCAGACAGAATACAAGTTCATTCCTTTATAACTTATTTAACTTTAAGGAACCTATACAAACATCTGGATATATTTGCAACTTTGAAGATTTAGAAATCAAGTCTGTTCTTCTGGATGAAATATTAAAGGTCAGTATAATTAATTTTATTTTGTAGGAACAGTTGGTGTCTGTCTTAATGATAGATATCTGCTTTGTTGGGTGAAAATAAAAGTCACCAGGAATAAAAATATGTTTCTTTATCCATTATGTTAGAATCCTGAACATCCTAACAAAGATTACATCATCAATTTTGAGATTCGGTCATTACGAGACAGTCGAGCCTTGATTGAAAAAGTTGGCATTGAGGAATCTTCCCAATTCATAGAAGACAATCCACATCCCAGACTTTGGTAAAATCTATAAGCCAAATTTCTTTGAAGTTCTCTTACCTTCTATTCTTTTCCTGTTCATACACATTTAGTATGAAAATAAAAACCCTCAAATTAAAACCAGCGAAAGCAGTATACATTTTACACACCATCATTTAAGATTTAATAAAGGTTTGAGTACCTACAATGTCAGGCATGTGCTGTATCATGATAGTAGGTATACTGTGTAGGCTTAGGACACCTTTTTGCTCTGTGCTATATGGGCCCCAAAACATAGTGTTCCATGTGTTTTGGAGGGAATTTAAAAGAAGTGAAAAGCTGACAAAAAGATAACCAAGTTGGTTAAATTAAAATTAAAAATGACATATTTGGTATTGAACGTTAAAGAGCATAAAACCTGGTAAAGAAAATGCATCAGACTGATAGTAGGATAATAGTAGTTTGGGTAACCTTGTAGCATTTGGACAGGCCATGAAGGACAGAAATGAGAAGGGCTGGGTATGCTGTGTTCCCATGCAGCATCTCAGAAGTAATCTGAGAAATGTAGATAGTGGCATGCTTAAACTAAACATGGCTCAGCTATTAAACTAAAGTTGAAAAGCCTGCAGAGCAGACATGTGAGAGTAAACCTGTGAAAACAGGAGTGCTGGAAATCTGTTTAATATCCCAACTTGTGCGGGCTGGAAGAGCAAAGGCCTCAGTAGATAATTTAATGAAAAGTCAGTGCAGAACCCAAAACTTCATTGACAAATTCCTTGATGGAGACCAATTCTCTTTAATACTCTGGAGACTCTTTGCTTATCTGTACCTTTCTTTAGTAATTTTGGGTCTGTTTTGAAGCTAAATGGTCTCTTGCAGCATTGGATGCTTAGCTTGCATCAAGGGGGTTGGAGAGTTTACTGTTAATTATGATGGTTCAGAGATTAATTTAGAGTTGCTGAAAGACTGGACAAGACACTTTGCTTTAAAACTTTGTCCCAAAAACCATTCCTTTCTATCTCCTTGTGCTTTTGTCTCCAGAATGTTCATTTTGAAAAACAGGATTTGCTAGTTACATATTGGAAGTTTCTGTAATATTATAATTTTATTGGCTTGAGTGTGTAGGGTAAAATTTTAGTGTTTTGAGTCTTCATTTTTAAAAATGTCTTGAACTAGCTTAAGATTTTTGGAGCTTTGAAATTGTTCATGCTTTTTTTGCTAGTACCATCTGTTCACTTAATATAAAATGACACTTAGTTTTGCAAGTCTGTGTCTCAGTAAAAGTTCTATATCATAAAATCACAAAATATATGTCAAATTATGTTCATCTTGCTCCAGAATTGCAAAGAATTTTATTTTTATTATGTGAAAAAACATGTCATATATTTATGAAGAAGAGATGGATTAGAAGTGCTGGATATAAAGGCAGTATATTCCAGATCAGAACAAAACAGTGACCTTGCTTCTAGAATGCAAAAACAGGGTGATGTGTAGCAGATCAGTTGGTTTCTTTGATGTCAGTGATGAACACTTGAGTTTAAGTGATACCAACCTTCTCAAATTGATTAAAAAATGCAGAGCTGATACTGCCTAAGCATGGCTTGGGTCATTGAATACAGCAGTAATATTAGTGGTTTTGTCAGTGCCTTACTGCACTGAGTTCGTTTCACAATGTCAATCAGGCAGTCTAAATTTTAAATAGCCTTATTTTGGCAAAAAATTCTAGAGCTCATTCAAGCACCTGATGCACACAAGGTGGGCTTGCCTTCCCTATTTGCAGAACTAACAAATGGGGCAGTACCAGTTACAAGGTTCCCCAAAGTCCCTGCTCTCCCAGACTTCTGTCCTAACAGGAACATCCAGATGGATCAGAAGGATCATTTATTTGTCGTGGCCAGTGTAGCTGGAGGCACTTAGACTGAGGCTACCATCAAGGCTTAAAGTTTTCACAAACCCATAGGGAGAAATAAGTAAATGGAACTGCACTGAGACCAGCAACACATTTCATGTAAGTGTAACAGTCAAATCCTGCCCATTCCTCCCAAGCCAGTGTCCCTCTGAACAGCTGAACAAAAGAATATTAGCAATTATTTGAACATCTTTCCCTGAGCAAGTACTGGATAGATCACAGAATGTATTAGGAATAAACACGTGACTGTATTAAGATTAGCTAGTAAACAATAAATTGCAACAACTCGTATGTCTTCTTCAAATAATTACTAGTTAAATTTAGTATCCTCATTTAATTTACTCTGTAGCTGCTGTTCCATCTGCTGAGCTTGTTTTCCGCACAGGCGTCTCCTGGCTGAAGCTGCTCTTCAGAAGCTGGATCTGCAGACGGCTGAACAGGCCTTTGTGCGGTGCAAAGATTATCAAGGCATTAAGTTTGTGAAGCGCCTGGGCAATCTGCAGAGTGAGTCCATGAAACAAGCAGAAGTGGCAGCCTATTTCAGCAGATTTGAAGAAGCTGAAAGAATGTATCTGGATATGGACAGAAGGTAATTGCATGTAAACATCTCAGCAGTAACTAAAGAAAAAAATGTCTGGGGAAAAAAAAGCATTCCTTAATCAGGAATGGCTGTTTTCCCTGGAGGGTCTTTACCAGTTTCTGCAAAAACATAAAAGGATCAGATGGAGAGAATTTTGGTTTATCCATAGATAACCAGTTCTGTATGTAAACCAGTGCATTCCAGACTGTTTACAAAACCTTGGCTGCTCTAGGTAGTGCTGTGTTTTATAGATGTTTTTTTCGCAAGTATTTTGTCGGTATTTCAGCTGGGATTCCAAAAATACAAACAATCTTAAATAATGTTTAATTTATGTGGTGTTGCTCTGCTCTAGTAGCCAAGTACGCATTCTTCTCAATTACATATACAAACACCAGAGTTTTTAATGAACTGTAATCCTTGGAGAGACAGAAGGACTCTGGATGAAACTGTGAAACATTGAAACCAATCAGTGTAATTTTTGCTTAGGAATGAAAACAAACAAAGCAAAATTTTAGTATTGCTGGGAATATAAATTAACACTAAGTAATTAGCTAGAGCACTGTCTCTACTGAAAAAGGATAATGAGAAATCAGCAGCAGCAGTTGTGCAGTGTAGCCTGTAGATGGTGGTCAAATATGGAGAAACATGAATCACTTATGCACATGTGAAATTTTTCAGCTTTGATTAATGGAGCCATGAAAAACAGTAGGGAATGATGGAGGGAAAAAAAAGTAGTTATTATTTCATGCTGTAAGAATGAAAGTAAGGGGGACAGGGTGGCAGGGCAGAGGGAGAAGACAGGAGCTGGGGAGAGATGCCCAATAGTGCCTGGGAATGAAAATTTCCTTGCATGTTGTTAATTAGTTGATGGCAGTTTGATTGTTTGGGGATGTGGGCTGCCTCCTAAGCACTTCAGTCACACTGCAACCCCCAGTTTTAGATATGGCATATTCCTTTTCACAGGGCTGAAGAGAAATTTGGACATAGAATTGCAGAAGTCAAAAATTTACTTTTTTGTTTACTGGTTTCAGCTTTCACAACTAGAAAGATCCTGGTAAGAATCTACCATAAATAACAATGAAATAAACCTATTCTTCAAATAAAATTTTAACATTTTTAACAAAAGCATAGATGCTTTTACTTAGCTGACTGCATTGACTTTCTAGTGCCTTCCTTAATTTACTTGTAAGTTGAGGGCATTTTTAAAAGAAGGACATAGGTTTCTTGCATTTATTTTCTATGCACCTGCAGAATTACTTGTATATGAGGTAATATAGAATTCTGTTTGGTGAAAAAAACATGCCAGACAGACACACAGTGAGTCATATGTATGCATGAATAATAAAAAGGAAAAACTACTGCTGAGTGCTTTCTCTTTATCCAAAATCACCCTGAGTCTGGAAGAGAAGTCTCTGAAATCCATTTTATTACATCTCAGCTTTAGCCACCATTATTCATATTTGTTGCTTCTTGGTCTTTCCCCTCACCTTCCTTCTGCCTTTCCCCTTTTGCAGCTGCTGCCATCTCTTGTAGTGGTCATCAGTGAAAGATTCAGAACAGATTAAGAGGGAACCTGAAGTAACATCAGCTCAACTGTCTCGCTCATTTAACTCCTCACACAGGAGTGTGGGTGATAAGGAAGTGCATATGTGTGATAAAACCTGTGAGCTCTCTTGAGTATTTCTTTAATGGCATGGTGTTTAAATTGCAGACAAGTTATCTGGGATCACTCTGATACCTGCATTGCAGATTAAGAACACACCAATACTTTGGGATGCTTTTCTCAAGATGTTTGTTACCTCTGTTGTTGTGTTTGACTCTTCCCTGCTGTTCCCTGTTCAGAGACCTTGCCATAGGGCTGAGGATCAAGCTGGGGGACTGGTTCCGGGTGCTGCAGCTGCTGAGGACGGGCTCGGGGCACTCGGACGACGCGCTCCTGGAGCAGGCGCACAACGCCATCGGAGACTACTTCGCTGACAGGCAGAAATGGTAGGGCTGTGCAGGAACCAGCAGTAAAGAACTTACAAAGGGAATTATTGAACTGATGACAAGACTTAACTTATGAGGAGAGACAGGTATCAGGAAAGTCAGGATGCAATACATGGCATAATTTTGAAATAATGAGATTTAGCTCACACCTTTATGGTTCCATGATCTGATAAACAGGGAGCTGTTGATCAACTACCTAAAGGGTGAAGGTGATATAAATCTCTGCTTTGCCAGAAGTCTGTCTGTGTCAAAGGAAGGGAAGGAAAGAGAAATACCTATACAGTTATATTAGGCTGGATGTAGAAAGTACTAAAAAAACCAAAAGGGATTAAAAGTAGTACAGAATTACTAACCATCAGTGAATTTTCTAAATGCTTCAAACCACAAATATTTGAGATGGTCCAGAGTTCTCTGACTTGGATCTGTCTCCAGCTGTTGCCCAAACTGGGCACCCAAGGAAGATTTTAAGGGCAGTGCACACCTGTAATAGTATTTCTCCAGAACACATTTTTTAGGCAGATGCTTACTGAGCCAGAGGTAATGTATTCATAGCTAATAACTTGCAGGGAATTTTTTTCATTAATGTTTCTTGTTGCCAAACTCATGTCTTAGAGTTCCACAGCTCCACTATGTATTGCCATTATCCAAACTGTATTGCCACAATGCAGCCAAAAACTTGTGATTAGATTTTGCAAGTTGAGTTTTAGCTGCTTTAGGTAACTCTGGAGAATGATCTTGGAGGTCTCAGTGTTTGCATTTCAAAACACTGAGGCACAACAGTAAAGCCCTTTTCTGAAGTTTAGGTGTAAGCTCTCCATTGTCTGCCCTCATCTCTACAGATGTGGGAATATAGCTTTAAGAATTCCTCGACTTCCTAATCTTATGCTAGTCAGAGAATCAATATTGCTACACTTTTAATATAATGATCTGTGAAAATGAAAGTTTTTAGTGCATTTTGGAAAAACAGTGAAATTCTAGCTATGAAATTTTTTCAAGCAAAGTTATCTATTTAAAAGAATGTGATTTTAAATTTATAAATGCAGAAGTCTTACAGAATTAAAAACTTCTCTTGTGCTTATACATCAGAAGCCACCACATTTTTTGTCCTATTAGGTTGAATGCTGTACAGTACTATGTCCAAGGACAAAACCAGGAACGTTTAGCTGAATGTTACTACATGCTAGAAGACTACCAAGGACTGGAGAGTTTGGCCAGCTCACTTCCAGAGAATCATAAATTGCTCCCTGTAAGCAAAAAGTACCTTTATTGTTCATTGTCTTATACCCAACTATTTATTAAAAATTTCCCATCTTGGGAGGGTTAAGAACAAGAGAAAAAATGCAGTGTATGACCTAGTCAAGTGCAATGGTGTTACTGTGGTATTGATCTCTAGTATTACTGTTATTTTCACTCTTCCTTTCCCTTATTATCCCAGTGCCCCAGAAAGACCTGACTGACAATACTCTAAAAGGAGGGGAAGTAGGTGGGATAGGGTGTTAGTATGTATAGGTGTACAGGGTATAGGTGTGTATATGTAGCAGGAAATTACTTTTTAAATAATAGCTAATTTAAAACTATGCTGTGATTGACTTAATCCAAAATGTTTGAAAAATGCAAAACGTGCTCTTTTAATGCCTTTTCCAGTAAACCAACACATAGCATTTTCTTTTAACCTCATTGTAATAGCTTTCTTGAATTTAGAAGCAGTGTGTGAGATGTTCTAAAGATTTACAATAATGCCTGGTGCCGTCACAGGATCCATGAAGCAAACAATCCATTCCCCACTCTCTCAGATTTAAATTGACCAACCAAGAGTACTGTTGTTGCTGCACAATGTACTAAAAATGCAGAAGTGAAATTAATACAGTGCTGATGCTTTTTGCAGGATATAGCTTATATGTTTGTGAGAGTGGGGATGTGTGAACAAGCTGTGTCAGCCTTTCTGAAATGTAATCGACCAAAGGATGCCGTGGATACCTGTGTGCATCTCAACCAGGTAAAACAGCAGGAGATCATCTGTAATCATACCAGTTTAACAGTGAGATTTCTATCCTAATGCCCAGTGGAATACAAATCCTTGTTAAGTGTCAGATGATTTGTCATAGTTTCTGGAAAATTCATACTTCAGTGCTTAAATCAGTTCTCTGAGATTAAGATTAGGCCACTGAAGGGGCAGTGCAAAGCTACATGCAGGGCATGTGGGCTGCATGCTCAGCATACAGACATTTGTAGCCTCTGTGGAGCTAGGCCTGTGCTGCCTCCTGATGGAATGGGAGAAGACTGGACAAGAGATAGATGTCCATTCTGGATATTTTCCACATCCCCCTCCTTTGTATAGAGGCAAATGGATTTGTGACTGCATGTGGATGTAGCTGGAAAAAGCGGAGCTGGAAACTGATCTGCATGTTTATAACTAGAGCTGTTTCCTGGTATGACTTAACCTGTGCAAATGTCAACACAAATAAGGGAAAAACTGAGGGAGGCTATGAGAAACTCGATGGATGAGAATAGCAGGACTGACTAGGGCTGCCTTTATGTGAACAATTTCTTAGTTTATGGATCTGAAGAGCTATTAGGTGTGAGATTCAGTTAAGACCTCAGTCCTGCCAAACTTTTCATCTGGGGCAAACACAGTAGCCAAACCATTGAAGGTCAGGAAAATTCAAAGACAAAACAAGGCATATAGAAGGATAAGTAAAGTGTTACAGTGTGCTTTAAGCTTCTGGGCTGAGGTCCTCTTTCAGACATGCTTTTGAGAGTCTGGTTTAAGTAATATCAGAAGTGTTGAAATCCACATGCCCAGCTATGAGCTGCAGTGAAATGGTTTTGCATAGCTTTTATGAAAGTAGAAGGAACTGTTTTATAGGTGGTTTTGGACAGACGTCCAACATTTTTTTCAGTACTGCTGCATCACATGATTTGCAGTGATGTAAACATTTGTATTCTCTTGCTTTTTATGTTAATTTTATAGTAGACTAGTTCAAAATGGTGATGAAATATTGCACACAAATGTTGCAGTCTGTTCATGGATAACTGGTTTGTTCTGAGAGTGTATTTGAAAAAATGAGATTAATAATTGTCTCCTTTAATTTCTAGTGGAATAAAGCTGTGGAGCTGGCTAAAAATCACAATATGAAAGAGATTGGATCCTTGTTAGCCAGATATGCAAGTCATTTACTGGAAAAGAATAAAATCCTTGATGCTATAGAACTCTATCGTAAAGCCAATTATTTCTTTGAAGCTGCTAAGCTCATGTTCAAGGTATCACAGGTTTTATTTTTATGTCAAATGACTGGGGTTTTTGGACTACCTCTTACTATTTCTATGCCACTTTTATTCTCTTGGGGTTATTTTAGTTTTAACAATGTGTAGGCAATAAGAGGACATCACACAAGCCAGCTATTTATTTATTTTGAGACTTTCACTTCAGTAAGAAATGAACTGCACCTCAGAAAAGAACCTCTTGATGCCCTGCATTGCCTAGTACAAGTATGGTAGACTGGCCTGGGGTGCAATGTCCACATTATTTTAGATATCATGGGAGTTATTTTTATCTCCTTTTTTAAAAATAAAAAGAAAAGCAATGTCAATAACTAGAAGTTAAATTCTGGTATTTCTTCGATTAGTTCCTTCAATTAGAAATGGCTGTGGTGTGCTTTTAAGATAAAGATGTTGCTTAGATTTGGTTTGGCTGCAGAGATTTCTCTACGTAGCTTAAAGTCTTGTAGGAGTGATATGTAATTTTTACAGCAAATATTTATAGCAGTATATATATATAATATATGTAACTATCAAAAGCTATTCTTCTTTTCTGGGAAAATCACCAGACCTTATTGAAAGCTATGTATGTGTTTAAAAATTGCTATTTTTTAGTTTGTTTTTATACTAGATCACTAGACTTATACATAGTTACACTGATTTATCCTTCCTGAGAATCTGGCTTTATATATACGTTAGCTAAATAAATACGGAATAATGTGCATACTTCACTTTGACATTTTCATTTATAGTTCTGTTTGCAGTCTAAATTATTACATTAAAAGGCAGAATCATTTTTTGGCATGATTTCCTAGGTTTGTACAAGCATACAGTTGTCCAAGAGAATTAAATCCCTTTGCTATTTTTTTAAGATTGCAGACGAAGAGTCAAAGAAAAGGACAAAGCCTTTGCGAGTTAAAAAGCTTTATGTGCTATCAGCCTTACTTATGGAACAGTGTCATGAACAAATGCAAAATGCACAAAGGGGAAAAGTTAAAGAGAAAAGTTCAGAGGTAGTGTCTTTTTTTTTGTTCCCTTTCTGAATTCTGGTATCTGCTAGCCAGTCAGAATAAAGCAAGCCATCTTCATGGGAGCCCATGATGTTTTTTTAATAACCCTTTTCCCTGCTAAGAACAAAGCTTTCCATAAAGCAAGTCCCCACTGAAAATATATTGTTTTATTTTAAAACATTTAAATTGTATGTATTAATAGATATTTTTCTTCCTAAGTTTAATGTGTTTTTCTTAATGTTTTCACTATAACAATGAAAATCATTCTAAGAAACTCAGACTCTTTTCTTCCTGCTAGACTCTTGTGTCATTTAGGAGTAAGTACTGATCCCAAAGGGTGATCTGTGATCAGATTAAGCTATGCTGCCTGTAATTTAGCAGGGAGATGGCTCCAGATACAGGGGAAGCAAATGCAATTCTTTTTTTTCTCTGCTCAAGCATTCATCTTAATATGCACAAATGAAATAGTTTAAACATATTTTTAAGAGCTTTGGTGTTGAAATGCAGTATTAATCCAAACTATGAACCAGTCTGCAGATGTGCACAAAATACATTTGTATCCACACGTATATGTTATTTATCTTTGAAAATCTGCACCAGATGTTGTGCCTGTGCTCTGACAATGCTCACTGTAGGTCCATTTGTATTTTTCCTACTTAACACAGACAGTGGTTTAATCACGAAGTATAGAGAAGCTCTTTTCATATATCCCCATTTCCTGCCATATCTGTTTCATATAAAAATCACTTGTGATATTGATTTTCAGAGTGCTTCAGCTTTGGCTGGATTGCTGGAAGAAGATGTTCTTTCTTCAACGAATCGCTTTGCAGACAATGCTTGGCGAGGGGCTGAGGCTTACCACTTTTTCATACTTGCACAAAAACAGCTCTATAAAGGTTCTGCAGATGCAGCACTTAAAACAGGTAAGGATTCATTTTCAACCCTGTAAAAGCAGCACATCATTTCATTTATAGCTGCCACATTTTTCACTTCTTAATAAGTCCATGGAATTTAAACCAAAACCATATAATGAATCTAATATGGCTGCAGCCAAAATACCTGGAAAGGACTTTGGTGAAGAAAATGCAAATCTTTCCAAATATTACTTGCTAAATTGGTCAATCTCTGTAGATGTTCTGCTGACTGTTTTGTTTCTCTCCCTAAATTATGAGGCATACCTGAATTTACATCAGACCTCCTTGTAGAGCTTCACAAAAAATCTGTGGGAATTGGAGAAAAAAACAGCACCTTGTACTTTGTCCAAGTAATGAAGATTTCAAACCCTTCTAATATTTTTAAAATGAACCAACCAACCAACTAAAATAAAGTGTTTCAAGAAGACACCAACTTCCAAGTGAAATCTCCTAATTTTTTTTTTTAGAGCAATGCTTGATAGTCATGTCAATAAAAAGACAGTGATTCATTTTGTCCAGTTTTTAGAATTAATACTGTTGTCTAGTAGCAACCATGTCATACAGATGCTTGCACTTCTCAGAAGATGTGTAATAATTTCCTTGGATTTCTTTTTGTCTTTTTTTTAGCTCTTCATTTGCGAGATTATGAAGACATTATCCCTGCAGTTGAAATCTATTCCCTTTTGGCACTCTGTGCATGTGCAAACAGAGCATTTTATACTTGTTCAAAAGCCTTTGTTAAATTAGAATCCTTGGAAACTCTTAAGCCAGAGCAGAGGCAACAGTATGAAGACCTTGCTCTAGAGATATTCACAAGATACAGTCCAAAGTATAAAAAAAAACCTGATCTGAATGATGTTCTTGAGAGGTGCGTTTACTTTTTATACGATACTATAATAACACTATCACTTTTTTTCTGCTGTTCACTGTATTTTGGGTTTTAGCAGGTTTTGTGTGTGACCAAATTAATTAAGTGCTTTGCTGCTTAAACCAAATATTGGGCAAGAATGAGGCAGGAGTTAGCCAATCTGGAGCTAACTAATGTTGTTTGGGAAAACAGACACTGACTGCATTTGAGGAACTGGGCAGAAAGTTGTAACTTCATCTTCATTTGAAATGCAGGTAGATGACAAAGCACTGGAGTTTTAGGACCTTTGAGACTGTGTCATGTGACATTAAAGTAAGAATGTTACTCTTTGCATCACCACCCCGGGCTGATGAAAGTATCAACAAGAGACTGTTTAACCATTATTAACTAACAGGTGTCCAGCAGTGTTTTGTGAATTACCTAAACCTACTGGGTGTGAAAAGTGCGACATGTGTAGTTAAAATTAGTATGAAGTGCACATTTAAAGGGTAAGTCCTTGGAGTAGCTGTACCCACAACAGTGTGTAGGACACGTTTCCTGCTAAGAGCATGGAACTTGTAAATAGGGAAATCAATTGTGAATCAATTTTCTTTTAGCAAACAGGATTTTAACCTGTCTTGATTGATTCTACTGTGCAGAATCTCAGTAGCAGCTGTCAAGCTGACCGTTCAGACTTCAGAGGAAGGAGTATAATAGCAATGCAGGTGTCTAGTCAGGCCTTACCTTTATAAGGCCTTCCCTGCTTCTTTTCACCCCATGTTTTGGATCTGCTGGTCCTGATCTGTTGACTGTATGGTTCTAGGGGTGGGCATTCTCTGATGTGAAGATTTATATACTTGGTTACATGAACAGTGAAGTGTTACATGAGCTAATAACTTCTAATCAACAACTGGCACACTGCATTTTTGTTCTTTCAGTTTTACACTTTCTCTTTTTTTTTTATAGTGAAGATGGTAAACTTCCTGTATGTGTTGCAACAGGAGCCCCTATCCTGGAGTATCGATTCTGGATGTGCAGTGTGTGTAAGCACTGTATGAAAGCCAAAGAAGCAGGCCATTATAATGCCTGTCCTCTGTGCCACAGCCCAGTAAGCTGAGGATAAAGACTCTGTATCCACATTTATGACTGCTAAAAACAGCCTCTAAAATGTTACTATCTTTTGAAATAGGACTCAGGTATTGTATTGTAGCAGTTAGTGCTGCTATTAGAGAAACATGAAACAAAACCTCCAAAGCCAAAACAGAAAAGCCACATTAGAAACCCTTACTGCTTCTGTTTATCTGAAGAAATTACCATGTAAATAGATTCCATTTTTTGCTACACTTTTAAAAAAAGTTTTAAGGTAAAGGCATTCTTTTTGAATTGTAGATTGAGCCTAATTTCAGAACCATGTAAGTTTAATGTAGGCTCATATCAATATATTCTACTCTGAGCAGGCTCCATTTTTTTGTGTCTCTAATTTCACAGGAAATTACTGGATTTTCTCAGAACTCAGTTTTTTTAAAGAAGTGATTCCTGAGTTGAAATGTCACAATAATTTTGATAATATTACCATATATGTTTTTGTACTACTGCTTAGAGTTACTAGAGTGATACCAGTATAAGCATATGGTAGTGCTGGTTTCTTTTGCCAAGTGTATTTAAACCCTCCAACAGCAATAAAGGGCTTGAAAACACGCAGCAGTCAGTGTGTCTCTTGGGTTCCTGAGCTTGGGAGATGTCATCTTCAGCAGGTTAAGGAAACCTCCATGAACTTGCAGCCTGGAACCTGGCATTTTACATGCAGCGTGAGAGACCAGCCTGCATCTGCTGAAGAGGCTTCAGGAGCTGAAGTGTCACCCTTGTTACCCACAGAGGTCCAAGGAACGATGTCACACTGTCCTACCTCACTGCTTTAGGCCTGTGCTCTGGCAGTGCTGCAGGGCCGTGATGCACGGGATGAGCTGTCCCCCAGCACCTGGCTGCCTGACAGGAGCCATGAGCTGTGACATTCATGTGCCTTGGCACGTTTCTGAGAGGAGAGTGTAGGACCTCTTCTGTGCTCTCACCTAAACTCAGGGCAGGTAAGGATAAACCCCATCTCTGTAGAATCATAGAGTAGTAGAACAGCCTGGGTTGGAAGGGACCTTAAAGACCATCTTGTTTTATGCCTCTGCCACGGGCTGCGATGCCTTCCACTAGACCAGCAGCACAAAACCCATCCAACCCATTCTTGATAATTTCCAGGGATGAACATCCACAGCTTCTCTGTTCGTGTCTGACCACCCTCACAGTAAAGAATTTCTTCCTTATGTTTAACTTAAACCTTCCCTCCTTCAGCTTAAAGCCATTCTCCTTTGTCCTATCCCTTTATGCCTTTGTAAACAGTCCCTCTTCAGCTCTCTTAAAACCCCTTTAGGTACGGGAAGGTGCTCTGAGGTCTCCACAAAGCCCTCTCCAGGCTGAACAACCCCACCTCTCCCAGACTGTCTCCCGAGGGGAAGGTGTTCCAGCTCTCTGATCATCTTGGTCTCCTCTGCCCTCGCTCCACCAGGTCCACGTTGTGTCTGTGCTGCGGCCCCAGATCTGGACGCTGTGTTGCAGGTGGGGGTCTCAAAGAATGGAGTAGAGGAGCAGCCACGTCCCTGGCCCTGCTGGTTATCACAGAGCATACATACATTTATGCAAATACAGAGTATTCCTGTATTTTATGTGCGTGTCCCGCCGTCAGCCGCTCCCTCCTCCCCGTCCCTCCAGCGCCTTTGCCCTCCCGCGCCGGCGTGCCCGTGACGTCACTCCGCGCCCGCCCCGTGACGTCAGCGCGATGGAGGGGGAGGCGGCGGCGCTGCTGGCGGCGGCGCGGGCAAATACAGGAATACTCTGTATTTGCATAAATG
>JANPWX010000085.1:1518673-1805588 GCA_024734555.1 Trochalopteron elliotii | reverse complement strand
CCATCGAGTGCCAGCCCGGCTTCGAGGTGCCCTACTACAACCGCGGGCTGGTGCGCTACCGCCTGGGTACGAGCCGGGGCGGGGCAGGGCGGCGCGACCCGGGCAGCCCCGGGTCAGGGCGGGGGCACCCGCCCGGCACGGGCGGGACAAGAGCGGGCGTCGCTCCCGGACAGGCGGGACACGCGTTCTCAGCAGGGACTGCGCATTTAGCAAATACTGCCTGGCCTGCGTAGGCACTTACACCCCTCTGTTCCCAGCTGTGCTGCTGAGTCATTCGAAACGATGCTGTTCCGTGGAAAATAGGAGGAAAGGTGTAATTGACTTGTGGAAAATTTTGCACTGGGGCAAAACAAGCCAGTTCCACACACTACCATTAAATCTGAGATAAAGCATCTCCCAAGCAGCTGTAGCTGCAGTGAGCACAGCCTTCTCGACTTCCAGTGGGCTGCTGCCCATGTCTGGGGAATTTCCTGCCCGGTTTTTGTCACAAAATGACAGCCCTGTGCCTTTTGTTAGACCATGGCCATGTCAGAGGTCGAGGGACTGGAGAATGGAGCCGGACCATAGGCCAGCTGGAAACTCTGTGCCTGTGTACCTGCTTTAAGCCAGCCTCATTATTAGTGTGGGCCTTTTGTCCCCTTCTCTTGGGAATAAACTGACTGAACTGAGCCATCTTAAGTCCATCTGAGGTTCAAAAATACTTACTGTGGTTCTTGCTGTGAAACCCTTTGACTCCCAGCTGTGCCTGTGGAGAATCAGATGTAGTGGATCCACAAAGTAGCTGCTACTTTGGGTAGTATTAGGAGGTGTTCCTGAGTTGTGAGAGGTTTGTGAACATGAGCACTTACAAATAATTTTACTTTCCTTTTTCTTCTTTTTTGGGACAGGAGACTTTGATGAGGCCATGAAAGATTTCAGGAAAGTATTAGAGCTAAACCCCCAGTTTGAAGATGCTGCATTGAGTCTGAAGCAGGCTATTCTTGATAAAGAAGAAAAACAGAAGCGGGGTTATTGAAAATTCAGGTAGTGATGTGATATGAAAATATTCCCCTAAACATGTGATTTTTGTCATTGATGGGTGAAACACAAGATCATTTACATCCGTTACGACCTGTTGAACTTCATTCTTAGATGAATAAGTTAAAAATTCATTATGATTGCAAAATAATCTGGATTTGGGATTTTTATTCTTGAGGAAAAGTGTAATGTTGATCTCTGTGAGATACATGTACAGATTTTGTACAGAAATACTTTGTAATTCTATAATAAATGTATTGGCCAGATTAATTGAAAATAAAAATGAACATGTACTTTTTATCTGTGATTGTCTGCAGAGTTTACTGTAGAAAATATTCATAGGAGGAACTGTGTCTTTCTCTTCCTTATTAAAGAGATCAATTCCCTGAAAAACAGTGTTGAAATCCATCTGATGGAACTGGTTGTGAGCACCCAGGCAGCTTCATTTCTCACATGGTAGGAGGGACCATTACTGAAATCTAAATCATCAGCAAGAAACACCCTTACAAGTTCTAATAAAAGAAATACTCTCTTATAGCTCACAAGAGCATTAGGATTTTATTTTTTAAATAAAATTGTGGCAGTGACATTTCTGCTTCTTACGGTGAGTTCCTCCGTGGATAATCCTGGAGAATGCACAAGCACAAGGCTCTCTGAAGATGGTGGAGTCATTTGGGTGAGTCCTGAGAGCAGGCTGGAGCCTCTGGATATCCTTCCCAGCAGCCTCACCGAGATCACTTTCAGTGTGGGGATGAAACTGCAACAGCCCCAGTGAGCAAATTTGAAACAGGGCTGAGAAAATGCTGTATTTACCTCTGATGCTCTTGACACTTGACTGCAGCCATTTGAAGTTACAGAAATATGATGTGTAATACCAGGATGTGACCATTCGCAGTTTGAGAAATAGGCAATGACCATTTTTTTCCCCCTCAGAAGTCTTACTTTTGGACTTTTCTTGATATACTAAGCACATGCTTTGCTAACATTTGGCTTGGTGTTCTGTCTCTAAAACAATACAGATAATTCAATGACTTGACACACTTCATGCTACCTCAGTCTTAAATGAGAAATCCTACTAACTCTTGACTGATGGTGAGAAGGTGAGCTAGAACTGAATGTGTTCCTGACTGGCAGGAGTTTGCCGAGACAATAAAAAAGCAGTAATGAACAGTTGAATGTGGATTACGAAGTTTTACTGTGAGAAGAGAGATCACAGATGTGGTTCTGTACAGAACACTTAAAATGGCAGGATATAGATCAAAATAGTAATTGAATAATGAATTGAAAAAGTATTTTAGAAAACTAAGATTCTAGAGATGATATTCCTGCTTGTGTTGTTTGTTGAATGTTTAATTGCTTCTCATTCAATCATTGGCACAGAAATACTGCACAGGGCTGGGAGCAATTGCCGGTTCTTCACACTATTTCCTTGTCTCTCCTGTGAAAGAATGACCTGTCATCACACATTTCAGCATAATCTGGAATTCTTTCAAGGTAATTTTGGCCAGTAGGGTTTTCACATTTTCCCCTTTCACGTGCACACGAGTCACTTAGTTCTCTGGCTTTCAGGTTTTTAGCCTGAAATTATTAAATAGCCCTGCTGGTTTCACTTGGGGTAGGGTTAGTTTTCTTCACAGTGGCTGCTATGGGGCTGTGTTTTGGATTTGTGCTGAACACAGGGTTGATAATATGGAAATGTTGTTATTGCTGAGCAGGGCTTGCACAGAGCCAAGGCCTTTTCTGATTTTTGTACTGCCATGCTGGGGAGGAAGTTGGGGATGCCTGTGAGGGTGGGAGGAGACACAGCTGGGACAGGTGACCCAAACTGACCAAAGGGATATTCCACATTATAGGGCATAATGTTAGTATAGAACCCCCCAAAACTTGAATAGGAGGATGTATTTAGTAACTCCCCTTGTCCTGCAAAGTTTCCTGTTATAAAAGTTTAAGAATTAAAAGCCTAATGGAGAGTAATAAAATTCTTTTATGTAAGGTTTTGTGAAATTCAGGCAACCTCTCAGCCTGTAAAAGGAACAGGGTTGTGTGCTTTGGATGCTTGGCAGTGTGAGGTGCTGTAGCTTTATACCTTCACTGGGCTTTAGGGGTTGTCTCTGCATGAGAATTCCACACCTCTCTGGAGCTTCTGGGTCACGCCTGCCTCTTCCACTGCCCTTGTCAAAGTCATGGGGTTGCACCAGTAAGTCAAACAGATGGTTGCTGCTAATGCACTGTGACTCTCTTTACTCTGGCCAGAAATATTTCAGACGTGAATAATTCTCAGCTGCTTTTCTCAAGGTTTCCTACCTATAAACCTGCTGTCCCAAACCCTTGACTTTCCTTCCACAGCCATCACTGGCAGCTCCTCTGTTTGGCTTGCTCCCTGTAGCCAGGGTTAATTTGGCAATGAGTAACTGTTCTCACCTGATGATTTACCCCTAAAATTAAAAAACCCTGCAAATTCCATAATACATTACAGAATATCAAAGAGTAACATTGCTGCTTTACAGAACACAGCAAAGAGTAAAATCATCACCCTATGCTTTTCCCTAGGACTGTATTTGACCTACTGAAACATGGGAGTTGTCACACAACTATCCATATTGCAGGGCCTCTCACTTGCTTTTGGAGAAAGGCAAGAAAAGCTGACAGAATGCTGAGGTTATCAGGGCACTGAGCAATGTGAGATGGGTTTAATGCATGTTTAGTGTGAGTGCAGCATGGGGAGCAAGGAGAGCCTTTCCAAATGGAGAGCTGCAGCACATTGAGGCCAAAGAGTTTGGGTGTCAAGTAGGCAGAATATGTCCCTCTTCCACGTGCTTGCCTTCTGCAAGGGAGGTTTAGTCAGCATGAAAAGCCTGAAACTCTTTGGGCTGTTCCAAGTGAGGGCTGCACTGTGCACTTCTTGTCTAGTAGGTAACCTTGTTAAAAAGTGACTGAGGAGAGAAAGGTGCACTGTTCCAATTTTGTGGAGATTGAACACTTCTCAGTCAAGTTCAGCTATGCAGGTTGTGCTCTCTGTTGCCTGTCAGGAGGGGAAGGATTCAGAAAAGCAAAAACAATGTTCAAAAATGAAGATTGCTAGTGGGAGGATAATATCCAATAATCTTTTATGTCAGCAGATGACTCTTCACCTGCCTCATCCTTTTAACAGAGGGAGGGGATGGATCAGTGAAACAGATTCAACCCCAGCCACTGGCCTTCATGCAGAATGAAAGTTCTGGTTACTTTTTATGAAAACAGTTTGCTGAGAGATGTGCTCAAGTTGGGGGCCCCACTTCCAGCATGTTGTGACCATTTGAGCTGAACACTGGTCCATTTACTAAGATTATTTCCAAGATTCTCCTTGTAGCATCCCTTTAGTGCATGAGCAGGGAGGGATTGGATGTAGTCCAGAGCATTGCTTCCTACAGCTCATGGTGATCAGTTCTTTTATCCCTAGTGTTTGTACAAGGAGCTCGTGAAATGGGCCTGAAGGATATCCTTGTCTCCCAGCAAGAACAGCTGGTCCAGCTGTGTCTCAGGCATCTCAACAGTAGATTTCAACCTAACTCCTGTTGCTATGGAAAAGGCTGATCAGTGCTTTCCAGGCTGGGGACTCCCCAGCATGGGGTGTCTGGTGTGCCTCTGTCTGTGCTTTAAAAATAACTTCTTTCCCAATTCCTTTTCTCCACATTGGCTGAATAGTGGAGGCTTGTTCAACTACAGTGATATGACCAGAGTGGTTCCTGAAAGCTAATCCAAGAAATCATTTAAGCCCATAGGCCTGAAAACTGCAATCTAGGACAGCAGTTAGGTGCTGAAGTTCCATCTGCAACACCTGAGAGGTAGGAATAATCTCAGGGGAATGTAGGTGCAGAGCAGTACACCCCTGCAATAGTGTGGCTGAATCATACCTTGGGAAAGACACCCCCAAAGGTACAGAGAGAATGCCCAACCCTAACACACTGTGAGATTCAGTGTGAAAATCATCTACACCAAGAACAGCAACCAAGGTAGGAGAAAGAGACCAAGGATGTGGAATTGCTCTGGCTTGTCTATGGGAAGGGGGAAACCTGAAATCTCTGTTGAAATGGGAATGCAAATCTGTCTCCCCTTTTCCATCTCCCTTCCAGCATATGTGGAAGAGAAAAACCTCATCTGTCAGGTGGTGTATGAAGGTTATGGAATGCTGCTGGACCTCTCCCTGGTTTTCCAGGGAAAAAGGGGAGGGTCTGGGATATTCCACTTACTGCAGACAAGTTTATCTAGATATACTCTGCAAGGCTGCAAAACGAGTGAACCTTAGTGACACCAGACCAGACCTGCTGCTCACCTGTGTGGCCCGAGAGTGCTGAGAAAAGATAGCATTTGGTCATTATTATTTTCCCTTCATGCCAGTCTACAAATTTCTAGAGGATTTCTTTTTAGATTAACAGAAAGTTAACCTAAACTTATGAGTTTGCTGCTGTTAAAAACAGAAAGTGTGTCTCCTGGCAAATGCATGGGAGCAGTAACTTGTTGGGCTCTGCAGTGTGGGTTGTGGACAGCAGAGTGCACTGCTTGTGCAGCAGAGGAAGGCAGCACCCAGGCAGCTGCTGAGGGTCCTGGGGCCCCAGCACCCTTCCATTCCTTTTTACACATCTTACTCCTTCAGCAGGTACAGCTTTAAGAGGGAATTTATTCAGCAGTCACCTCAGGCAGGACTGCAGCTTTTGTGAAGTGGGCCACATGTGTACACTGACCAGCCAGCCTGGGAAGGCAGGGGGCTGCAAGAGCTGGGAAACCTCTGGAGAGTGCACACGAGTGTGCTCTCAGCATGAGCATGCTGTCAGCCCCCTCTGCACTGCTGTTGAACTTCTACATGTGCTGCAGCCACATCTGCAGTCACAATGTAGGCACATCCTGAGAGTGATTACAGGTCTTTGTGTGTCGGGTTTGTACTTCATCTCTAAAAAATAATAAGAATTATAAAAAAAAAAAGCTTTCTGTATACATAGAAACAAAAAATACCAGGTGTAATTTTTGCTCATACTAGAGTATCCATTAACTCACATTTTATAGAGTTAGCCTATTCCATACAGGGGCAGGTGAGAGGAAAATGAGAAACTAACAAGTTTCCAAGAATGTCAGGTTGATATAAGGATTTAGATAAAACTCTGCATTAGTGAGAAGAAGCATGTGCCCTGGTGTTGCATGCTGGAGGGGCACTGGCAGAAATTGCTGGGCTCTTTGAAGCCAGTATTGGTACAGCAGATGGTTGCTGTTGCACATTAGCAAGGAGATGTTCTGTGCTTACATTGCTGTGGTGTATTTTTATTTGACTTTTCAGATTTGTACTTTAGATTCAGATGGGACGATTGACAGTCACTTTATGAAGTATTACAAGAAGCAGCCATATTAAGGGCTGGAATAATTTTAGTGGTCTGCAAGTCCATATGTGAGCAGCTGGAAGAAACAAAAGGTGTTATTTTGCAGCCTTGGGTCATTTTCTGGTAAGTTTTCTTCTGTAGCCACTTTAGAGAAGCAACAGGTTGAAAGATTTACTGATCCTGTTAGCAGACTCAAGAACTTTCCAGTGCTGTCCCACCATCTAGTCTTTAAACTTCAGGCAAATAGTCCTGGTGGTTCCTGCAAGAAATAGCTCCTGTGTCCAGTGGCACCATTTGGAAAGCAGCCAGCACAGCAGATCCTTCAAGTCCTGTTGGAGACACACAGAGGCTGAAGTGAGGAGTGATGCTGGAGCAGACAGCTCAGCAGCTCTGGTTGTCTAAGGGTGAAGTATAGGAGAAACCCTGCTCTTTGGAGGCTTTGAGCCATTCAAAAGCATTTGGAATATGGCAGTGTGCCTTAGTGCCTTAGTGTTTGTCTCTAAAATTTTGGATCTGTTTTCTCTCAGACTGGGGGCAGTCCTGTTGAAAACCTGTTGAAATAATACCTGGCTCCAAAACTGCCTGCTATGGCCCAACTCCAGCATGCCCTGCTCTGCTGCTGGCATCTGCTCCAGGGCCACTCCACCTGTGTTTGGCTTGGCAGGCAGCTCTCCTTCTTCCCTCTCTCATGGGCTCAAGCTGAGACCATGGGACTGCAAGCCGTGTCCATTCTCTGTTCTTGTCCCACAGCTTTTATTTTTGAGGTCTTCAAGGACAGGCTCTGCATTGCTTGTGTCACAAAGCATGGTGACCTCTCAGGGTGAGTACACAGGGCCTGGTGTTCTTACCAAATTCAGTTTACATGTGTCATCTTAGATCTGGAGCAACAATCCATACTGGTCCAGCAAGTACATAGCCCTGGAGACTGTCAGAAGGGTGACCTGGAAAGCCTGAGAACAATACACAGTGTGTTTGTGTAATTTTTAAAGAATGCTGCCTGTTAAAAGTGACATCAAAGTTCACAGTCCATGCTCAAGGCATTTCAGGTGCCAAAGTCAGAGCTCCTAAATCTCTGAGAAACATCAAGTCAGGGGTGCATTGCAATGGTTCTTTTTCTCCTCCACAACCTACCCTTCCTCTCCCTGCTTGAGCTGCAGTGTCCTCTGCAGGTGCTGCCAGGTTGTGTGTTGGTAGGAGAGCACGCTGCCACCAAACAGTGCACATATACCTGAGGAGAAGAAAAAGTGCCACTGGGTCTTTATCAAATCCTACTTTGCAGAGCATTATCTTGTCTGTGCCTTTTGCAGAAACTACATCTGATTAGATTTAGGCTTCTCTGAACACTTCAATGTGGCACCTTCTCACTGAACATGCCTTGAATTTAAAGTTGGTGTCAAGGAAGCCCTCAGGCAGTTTGGTAACTGAGAGGCTGAGACAGGACAAGTTAAAACCTCACGTGCTGCAGTGTATCAAAGCTAGACAGAAACTCAATCTGGTGCCTGCTGCAGCTGCACACTTTAGGAAGCAGCACAAGCCAGAATTGCATCATGTTCATTTCTAGCAAGTTCAAGAGTTGAGGTGCCTATGAAAGGCTAAGTAAATAATGAGGCAGTTACTTGAGCTTCCCAGTCAGGGTGAGCACACCATGGCTGGTATCAGTACATGTCAGCACAGGCAGTTCACTCAGCTGAGTGCACAAGGAGCAAAGCGTTCTCAGGTGACTGTCCTGGATTTTTCTTTGCTCTCCTTAGTCCTTAGAGGAGAACAGGATCTCAAACTTTAAGACCAAATCCACATGCCTCTGCTTCTCTGCCTGTGGGGCTGACACCTGAGGAGATGGATGACTGGCTAGGACAGATAGGAGACAACAGAGCTGAACTTCATGTGGATATTGGGACATATAAGTTAATTTTTCTGCTCTAGACATTTTGAGCTGAAGTGATATGAATCTGGTCCTACGCAAAGCCAGAACCACCATAAAAAACCCCCATATTTATATACTACATTCTTACTCCAGCCAGTCCAATCTCAAGTCAGCTAGGTGGCAGAGGAGATTTAAGAAGAGAACTGAATTGAAGCTGCACACTAGTCAGAGTAGTTGAGTTGAATGCTGGCTAGGGTTTAAGTCTGTGAGGTGCCTAAATCTATTTCTCAAAGCATAGAGTCATAGAATACCTCAGGTTAGAAGGGACCCATATGGATCGTCAAGTCCAACTTCCTGCTCCTTGCAGGACTACCTCCAACTAAACCATAAGACTAAAAGCATCATCCAGACTTCCAGGATAGGGTCCATTAGTGGGAGGTGAGCCTTTCACTCAATCCTACCTGTTCCAGTTGCTGTGCCAGGGTCCTTATTGCCAGCCTTTTAAAGTGAGAAGGGTGTTTCACCCTGGGGCTAACAGGTACCGGGCAGAATTCTGCAGCAAAATCACTGCCATTAATCTCACACCTATTTGAGAGGAAAGATCAACAGATCTAAGTAGAAATTAGGGCTTTTCTGATGAGTTCATTGGACATTTAATACTACTTGCCCATCCACAGTGATGTTCCATCTTGGGATGTTGTTGAAGTCTGGAGATCCAGCTACCCAGCAGTTTTCCAGGTATAACTCAACACTGGGGCTCTCGTCTTTCAGCTCCACCTCAAGAAACACAGGCTTCATGGGTTGTTTGAGGATTGTCATGCTGGGCCCATAGAACTCCATGAAGGATTCATCTTGAGAAAATGTCAGGGGAGTTTGTTGTTTTTTACTATTATTTAAACTAAAACATACTTGGAAATTCTCTGATTTCCATAGGAGGAGATTTACCTTTAGACACTCTTGAAACTACATTCAGAGCTTGTCTTACCCTTCTGTAAGCTGCAGAGAAAGAAATTTTGGTGAGGTTCTTTAGTTGAAAGTAAGGCATATCTTAACAAGGGAACTTAAGACTGAAAGAGTCTGAGAGATTTACAAATGGAGGAAGAGAACTGCACACCTGCAGTAGTTGAATGTGGAGACATCATCCCAGAGCCGAAGGGACGGGATGTGGCCGGGTCACTGGAGAAGGCACCCAGCACTAGGGTCTCTTTAGCTTGGTAGTAGCACAAGACTGTTAGTCTAGAATAGAAGAAACAGCAGGTTTTTTGTTCACGTCTATTTCCCAGCAGCTGTACAAAAGTGAGCAGTGTTAGCGAGCAGCAGCTCCTACCTGTAGTCTGGGTCTCTTGTGATTATTGGTATGCTCTGTCCTGGAAGGGTCTCTTTCTCATAAGAGATTTCATTCTCATAAATAATGTGGTCACCTTCAAACTGTGCATATGGGAAGCTCATTATAAATTCACTCTTCTCAGGAGCTGGGCCAGGGGACCAAAAGAGAAAATGCAGGAGAGGCAGAGACTTCCAGTAGGTATGTCTGCTCTGGCCATGGACTTACCCTTACTGAAGTGCCACAGGTAGTGACATGGAACTTGAAGAAGGCATGGGCCTCATTATACTCTCTAGGCTTGCAGGAGCTGTCCCTTAGCTTGGTTTTACTCATATCAATGGCAGGAACTGTCTTCATTTGGGCAGATACCATTATGGTACCATCTGGGTGGCATACTGAGAAAGTCAGAGAGTTGGTTATAACCTCAAGAAAGAATCACACATCTTTTTATTGATTGATCAGTTGCATAACTTACTTATAAATGCTGAAGAATTAAAATTGCAGCTAACGGAGAACATCTGTAAGGTCTCCATAGTTCTCACTTTCCTTAAGGAAACATCAAACCTTGCTTTAATTTTCTGAAAGGACACTTCCTGCAAAGGAGAAGATGGCAAAGATCTCCTGTTATAGTACATCATCCACGTGTACAACGTTCTGCTCCTTATCTTGTGCCACTAACAAGTCACAGGAGTTAAGTCAGTGTGAAGACTCGAGCCTGAAGCAACATGGGGGCAGAAAGACAAGTTTTCTTGTATGAATTTATCAGTCACTGTCACGGACATGAATTGGGGCTGATTATTGTAGAATAGTTCAAATTATTACAGCATCAATTTTCCCCTGCCATGTCTTAATATTTCTACAAAAATTTCCTTTAAAAGAGCTTCTTTCATAAAAGCCATATTGAAATATTGTTTCTGGCTCAGTGCAGATGGGACATTTTGCCTCATCTTACTAAAAACACTGAGGAGTTTGTTTTTGAAGACTTGGTGCATATCTTTTAGAGACAAGTGAGGACTGCAGATTGCATAATACATGGCACTACCAGAAGAGTCCATGTCCGATGCCTCTTATCCTACTTGCTCTGGCTCAGAGTCCTTCCCTCTGGAGGTTTTCCAATATGTGGAATACCACAACACTACAGACTGTGACTGTAGAACTCTGTGAGAGCAAACAGTCCTATGTGCTTTAAAAAAGGCATTGCTGAACAGCTCCTGTACCTCATAGATGAGTCCCCCAGCAAATAGAGGTATTTGCAAGATCAGGTGTGTGGAGTTGGTGGCTGCAAAGTACCCATTGGTGAGGGCAACGTGCCGGGTCAGGAGCTTGGTACCAAGGTACAGGTCCCAGTACTGGTGCAAGCCAAAAGTGGGCAGGGTTAGGTACAGGTTTTCTTTGTCACAGGAACCAACTGCTTCTGGTACTTCTGTGGGAAGAAGGTGGGATGAAGAGTTAGCAGTGAAGGAAGGTTTGAGTCGTGAGGTTTGGCCCAGGCAGGGATTTCTGCCACAGGTAAGAAATCCCAGCAGCCTGTTACGTGCTTGCTGGCATTGTCTTCAGGGCTTGGCTGTGTTGTAGCGAGTCTACCAGCTCACATCTGTTGGGATGGGGAGTCCTGCTTCAGCAGTGGCCTGCCAGCTTGCTTCCAGGACTGTTCCCTGTTTCAGTAAGGCAATCTGAGCTATGTATGTAAATACATTTTTTGATCAGCCTTCTTTGAGCTGAACCAAGAGCTATTTCAAATATAAAATAGGACAGTGAGGGGACTGTCATCTTTGTGGCATACAAAAATCTAATAAATTTGAGAAAATACCAAACAGACCTCCCGAGTGTTTCAGTAACCTGCCATGTACAGCTTAGTGGAAGATTTCTCATTACAGAAATGCTGTCTTTGGAGATTAGAGCACTTCTTTTGAGTCAGTTAAATTCTGCCCTAGACAAGGAGGCAGAACTGTGTTTGAGGACAAACTGAAACTTGTAGCAATGTCTGAAAGTTTTGCCAGTAGATGTATGTTCATGCTCTGAGGCATCTTGTTCACTGAGTTTGCAAGCCAACTTCTTCTACACGCTTGTTTTATTGCTCTCAGTGTCTCGAGGGCAGACTGTCTTGCCAGTATGCAGAAGAGCTGCCATCAGTGGAGCAGCAACTTGGCTGTTACCAACAATGAGCTATGGAGGGGTGGGGTTTTCCCCAAAGCTCTCGTCCTCACTCTGGTGCTCTCACTGAACTCAGTGACAGCCACGCTGTTGATGCAAACCAGTTAATGTCAGGGAAAAGCTTACCAATATCAGCAATCACACACTCCACCTCTGCTGAATGGTAGTAGAGTGTCATCTCCAGACCCACACTAAGGGTGTAGTTGACCAGGAGGGTGTATTTTGTTTCATTTCTATTCACATACTGAAAGAGAGAGAAGGGTAAAGCTGCTGCAGCTTTCAGAATAGGCAGGCATGTATATATATTCTGAACAACTAAATAATTATTCCAACACCATCCTCTCCCCTGCAAATAGCTCAGGCTCCAAAAGCATCGCTTCAGCTGGCCTAAAGCTATTCAGAAATCTGGCCTGGATTCAGCAGATCTTTCAGCCAAACATAAATGTAGAGAATGTTGTGCTTTTTCAAAAAATGAACACAGAAGTGGATGCAGTGGTGGTTCCTCTGCAGCCCACTGGTGAAAGAGCTCATAGAGGGAGATCCAGGCCCAAATCCTAATTCTTCTTTACTGAGAGTGTAGGCTGAACCCAGGGCAGTAGGTAAGTGGTTGAATAAAAAGTGTGAGGAGATGCTTTGAGAGATCCCTTTCAAAATCCTCTTTTCCTTCACTGAAAGTGCTCCCAAAGTGAAACCTGGTTTCAACCTGAAAGAAATACTTCTGGATTTTTTTTTCTTGATTTGATCCTTAATACAATTTGACTGTGGTTTGACTGCAGCCTGAAAACTATTTGCATAAATCCTGTATGTTCGCAATGTTGTTCCTTGTAACAGCATCACAGCTCTGTGTGGTTTGGTTTAAAGAGTGGTGGACTTGCAGTTATGCATCCTCCCACTGAAATGAGAGGTTGAAATCCCTCTGTGAATATATACCTTTTGCAAATATTTAGATTACAAACGGTCTGAAGCTTAACAAAATTACATTTAGAGTACCCTGAGCCTGCCCGTGGCATGTTCACATGTGGCATGGCGTGTGCCACCAGTCAAACAGTGGGTTCAGGAGTTACTGGATTTTTGAAACTGGTGTTTGCCAGCATTGCAATAATTGATTTATTTTTCCAAGACACTCCTGTTTCAAAGGGGACCATCTAATACAGACTTGACAAACCTCTTCCTGTTGGGTGTGCATTTTGACATTATCCATGCTGACAGGCACTAAAGGAAGTAACATTTCATCCCATCTAATTATACCTGATACTGAACTCCTAGAGATCTGTGGAGAGCAAGGTGGGGACATAAAAGCCTCTAATCTTAACTCAGATGATCTCAGACTCGTTGACACCTTTATGATCAAGGAACTGTAGTTGTTTAATAAAAGCTGGACCATGTTTTGCAAAGGGACTGCCCCGTCTCCTCCACTCTGCTGCTGAAGTGACCTGCTATATCCTACCTCTTTCAGAACATATGGGTCATCAAAAGAGACTTCAAGGATAAATGCTTTTGTTCCGTTAGAAAAGGGAGTTTCATAAATCTTGAAGCTGTGGTGCTGTGCTTCCCTCAGGGAAAATGGCACATTTCCTACTGTGATTGCCACCAGAGAGACATCGGGAAGAAAGTGTCCAAATGCAACATTGAATCGCCGTTCCTCTGGCACAGTATCTGCAGGGAGAGAACATCAAATTACTGCTGATGTGGATCAAATAACCAAGACGGTTGGGGTGGCCTCCCATTCAAATTCCAGGAAACTTAGCCAACAGCCATCTCTTTAATGGCTCTGATTAATGAGTGTTTGTGTTCTAGTCAGATCTGAAATACTCTGAGTACATGAGAATTGCTTCAAGCTGCAGGAGATTAACAACAAATACATAGAACTTTATAGAAAGTGGGTTCAGTGACTTTCTAGAGGTGCACTATGATGTGCAATATCTTAAAAGATATCTAGAATCTTGTTCAGCCACATAAAATTTGAAAAGTTTATCATAATGTATAGTAAGAGGCTCCTTTTTCCTTCTATACCACTTATCCAGGCAGCTCCAAGTATGGTCAGTGCCTTAATGCATCGGGAAATAAAACTTAAAAACCATGACTGCAGCACTGGGTGGCACAATGATTTCAGTATGCTCCCAAGGTATCAAATGCAGGCAGTTTGGAGGAGAAAATACCATCGATGAATGCTGTCCTCAGACACTTCTTGTTCCCAGTGTGATAACTGCACATCACAACATCTTAATTCCAGTGCTCACTGGAAAAATCCAGGTATTAACATGAAAGGAATATTTACTATTTTATCAGCAACTTATAAGTTAAGGCTAAAGGGGTTTTGTTGGGTTTTTTTGTTTGTTTGTTTTAATATAATACTTGAATCTTGACTTTGCCTAGAAAATTGTAATTGGGAGTTGAGAACTTTCTGGTGAATGTAGATGTGTGGCACAGGTCAGGTGGAACAATGTATAGCACAGCAAAAGATTGGTAAGAGTCAATGAGAAGAATGACTTACTGTTGATAACAGTTGGTATCTGTGGCATGAAAGGTGTGGTGATGGATTTGATGATTGTATACTTTGTGGTTTGCCAACCTGCATCCGTCCACGTGTGCTCCAGAAACAGGTCAATACAGTAAATGACTCCATATACACCACCAGATATGGAGCTCTAGGAGGTAAAATGTATGATTAAGTCTTAATTCTCAGTAGCTTAATAAAGAGATGACTGAATATGGTTAAAATTCTTACACTGGGAGGAGCAAATGGTATTCTAGTACAGCTTGGCATGGATTTTGCTAGGGCATTTTGCCTGTTTGGTAGCTTGGCCCGTTTGTCTGGACCATGTGTGGCTCAGATACTGCTGAGATCCTTAATAAGGAAGTATCAGGTTTTCAGAGGTGTCCTCATTAAGTTTAGCACATCACCACATTTGGGGTATTTTTTTGTTTTTACCATCCCTGGATTACCAGTCATGTCTCTTGTTCTGTCTGTTACACAAATAGGGAACTCCTGAAGGGGATAAGTCAAAATCACACCAATGTCATCTTGCTGGAATATTGCAACTCCTTTCTAGGTGCTCAAGTTGGACAGAGTTTTGAGCAACCTGATCTAGTGAAAGATGTTTCTGCCCGTGGCAGAAAAGTCTGGAGTTTATTGTCTTTAAAGGTGCCTTCCAGCCCAAACTATTTTCTTTTGTTCTACTGAACATTCCTTTTGACATTGCCTCTGTATCTGTAAATTATATATTGATGAAGAATAAACTGTGTTCAAAGCAGGTGACTGCACCCCAACAACATGCAGAGGACCTGTCTCTTGCTAAATCATGCTGTCCTGGAAATTGGCAGTGAAATTACTCATTGAGCCAGGCCAGAAGTTTACCAAGACTAATTGAACAACATAGACAATTAAATTCCAGTGTCCAGAAATCACTCCACTCTTAATGTATTAATATGTCTTACAGATTAACAAAAGGCAGCCTCTTGCTTCGACCATGTTTTGTCATTATAAATTCCTAGTTTCTGAGTAAGTGCTTTCAAAACACAGAGAAGAAGTATCTAGTTCTTTAAATATTTATTATATCTACAAATTTTAAGCAGCAATCAATCAGTATTTGAAATCATCATGATTTGGAAACATCCATAGTATGGGCCCTCAAATGTATTTGTACTAACCTCTAGCTTGCCTCCTTCTGCTCCAATAGGGATGGTTATTCTGATGTGTGTCTCGTTGTGCTCCAGTAAGTAGTTCATCTCCTCTGGATTCACTATGACTTGATCATCCACTCCCATTACAATGCTTTTAGACAGAAAGGTGGATTCCTGGACCACTAGTGTGGGGATAACTCTTGGCACAGTCCATGTTAGTGTAGTATCTGTGAAGCTGATGCCATCTGTGGAGTTAGATAGACAGTTCCAGAGAAGGCGCAATTGGAGTTACCCCTCAGTCCCATCTCTGCCTTTCCCTGATTGCATTTCACCAGGATATCTCTACAGCTTTCACTGATGCAACACCTTGTAGGATATTAGCCAAATGATGGCTATCGTGTCACAGAAACCCTGGCACTTGAAGCAGACCTGAATCACCAGTTTCAGGTGAATCATTAATTTATTCAGAAGAACTGGCAACTGCTTCCAGTTACCTGCTCTGTTGTCCCAGGGCTTGCTGGTGGAAGGAAGAGGGCACAGAGCAACCTGTTTGGACCTTCTTGAAATACTGTCTTTGAGGTATCAACAACTTAAAACCTCGTGCTTCCTCATCACTTGTTCACATTAATACTCTTCTGTGAGAGCCAGGTGCAGCCACCACTTTTCTGCAAAAAGCCAGGCTAGTCCTGCCTCTCCAGAGAAAAGGATTATGTGAGTTTCAAGGATGCAGAACTCTATGCCTTGCATGGAACTGTATGAAAAAGAAGAGCCAAGGCTGTGGGATTAGTCCAAGGGAGACTCCATGGCTCTTCTATAGCTGTTTTGTTTGTTTCCAGTTCTCTACATCTAATGTGGGGGTTTGAGAAACCAGACACAAGGCATGACACTGCACTGGGAACACAAGTAATGTAGTGTCACAGCAGGAACTGTGTTTGTCCTGGACTAACGCCACCAACTCTTAGCTCATGTTGCTCTGAGGGAAGCTTGTAAACCTCTTTTCTTAGTGAGAATGGGAAGACTGTGTTTTCTACTGCCTCCTTTGGTGGTTATTTTTAGTGAAGAAGGAAGAGATCCTTACCAACAGGGCAGGAGACAGTTGTGTCAATCAGCAAAAGCAGCCACCGCTGCCTGTACATGGAAGTGGAAGTGATCATGTTCATTTTTACACCACTGACCTGTTTGAGCCCAGGCAGAAAAAGAGAGCTGATGTTCTGGAGAGGCAATGGGAACAGCAGAGCTTTGTGTCTGGCTAGGATCAACAACTCACCAGGCTGACATCAGACTCGTTGCTGTGGTAGGGCGCTCGCAGGTACACTCGGGACAGGCTGTTATTGAAGCTGTAGCCCAGTTTTAGTGCATCACTTACTGTTATTCTCTTTCTCCCTGATGGAGAAACAAACATCAGTTGCCATTGCTGGTATGCAACATTTTGAGTCTGCAAGAGAGAGATGAGCTACGTCAGTTCTACATCTACCAAAGTCTCTTAAAAGCTATGATATTGTAGTGCCTATTTTCCTATTAGAAGTGGGAGGAACTGGAATGATACTACTAGCTCATCTCAGGCAAGAAATACCCTTGAGACCAGAGCTCTTTAAGGCATCTTTAGAGATAGTCTTCTAGCAGCCCTGGAAGAAATGTAGACAGGTGGCCTTGAACAAATCCACTGTGGACAAAATACCTGTGCTGTTAAGAAACTGATTGTCTCCATATCTGTTGATTGCTGGAGCAGTCCAGAGGCCACATGACAGACTACCTTTTATAGTGTGCAGCCATACTGTGTCAAAGATAAGAAGAGAGCAATGCCTGTACTGGCCTAGAACAGAGTCCCCTGCAGTGATGGCCATGTGGGAGCACAGTCAAAAGGAAAATGAGCATCAGGAGCAAGTAAGACATGAGAAACATAGGACAAACATATATATTTGACAGAATCACAGAAAGGTTAAGGTGGGAAGGAACCACTGGAGGCCATCTAGTCCAACCTCCCTGCTTGAGCAGGGTCCCCATAAGCATGGTACTCGAGATTGTGTCCAGGCAGCTTTTGAATTTCTCCAGATGAGACTCCACACCTTCTCTGGGCAATCTGTTCCATTCTTCCTCACCTTCAGGTGAAACTTAGAGTGGATCAGTTTCTGTCTGCTCTCTTGTCCTACTGCTGGGCACCACTGAGGAGAACCTGGGTCCATCCTCTTGACACCCTTCCTTCAGATAATTGTGTACATTGGTAAGATCCTCTCCCAGTCCTCCCTAGACTAAACAGGCCCAACTCCCTCAGCTTTTCCTCATAAGAGAGATGCTCCTGTCATAATTTCCTACTCATTCTTTCCAGATTCAAATATTTTTCATCTCAGTGACTCCTGAGCTATCTGTACCTTCTTTGTATTTTGTATGTCTTATTGGATTTCTCTTCAGTCAACTTTTCCAGACTCTCCTTGGGATCAAGAAAATTTTTACCAGCCACAACGTCTTTTGGTGATGAGTTTGACAGTTTCACTACCCATTGTGTGAAGGACTACCTACCATTGTTTGTCTTGAACTCATTTTCCACTAATGGAACAAGCATATTACTCTGTTCTCCCACCTAAATATCTTTTTGCAGTCTAGAGGTCTAAAAATTCTTGAGAGGTTTTCAGTATTTGATGGCAAATTTGTCATCTCCCTTTTTTTTGTCAAAGATGGAGCTATGCCCCAAGAATGACTCATAAGAGTAGAAAGAGAAGAGGCAGGCCAGGAACTGTTAGGAAGACTTCCCTTCATACCTCTGGCAGTGCTGACATCCATGCTACGGTGTAGTCATTTGAAACTGCTGGGACATCAGTCTTCACTGACACCTGGGGACACAGAAGATTCTCTGAGAACCATGGGAGCAAACAGATCTTCAGTGTTATTACAGGCATGGGGAGCAGTGTTTATCAGGGTTTAGCAGTTTGCATTCACTGGAGGTAATTAAAGTGCTTCCGTGGAGGTTCTTGATGGCAGTAATTTTTGTGGCCATGAAATGACAATTAAAACCATGACATTTGTAGTTGTGGGCTCTGTGTATAACCAGGTAAACCTAAAGTCCTGCTTCATATGTGGCAAGCTGTAAACTGGATTCAGTTCTGGACACCTTTAGGGATGTCTGGGTCTATCCACTGTAGGTTATAGGAAAGCAGGTTATTGGCATTAACAGGACTGGTTCTCTCTTCCCATGCAGGCTGAACACATAAAAATGCAGGATCCCCAGTACCTAAGGTAGGTGCTGTGGTGTAAATCTTGCCCACATGTGCTGCAGAGTGAGGCAAGAAAAGAGGAGAGCCAGAAGACACCTGTACCATGGTTTAATTGTGTTGCAACACCCAGACGTGACTACACAGCCTTGAGTTCTAACAGAAGTATGCTTTTTTTCTCCTGCCTGTTGCAGGCATGCACAGAAAGCCATGAAATTTGGTTTGTTCACTGCCTCATTTCTACACTGGTGTGTAGGTGATGGCAGCAGGCCAAGCAGGCCAATTGCACCACCTGGCAGGAAGCAGCTCCTGTCTCACAGTCATGTCCTGTGAGTGGTGTGATTCAGCAGAGATGCAGCTCTGCAAACTCTAGGTTTTATTATTTCAGTTGTAAGGATGACATTCTCTCAGATGCTGCAGCACTTTTTGACCAGAAGGGACTCTCAGGATCTTAAGAGCTTGGCTTTAACACTTTCTGTTGATTTGCTTGCAGAGGCTTGCCTTACTTCATCTGTACAGTTAACTGAATTTCACTGCATACAAAATGTCTACGGCGTGGAAATGTGTTACTAATCAGATCTACAGTTACACACTCTGCTAAATATCAGCAGGTTGCTATTATGCGTAGTAGGTGGGGTACAATCAACTTCTGACAGGAATTTGTGGAGATTGCTGTGCCTGGCAGGGAGCTTGGATGTGGCCTTGCCTTCAGTGGGAATGTTTTTACCTCCATGTAGTTTTCTTCGCACACAATTTCTCTTGAAGCCCAGGATGCATAGGAGCAGTACATAGGGTAGGTGTAGGTGACAGCTGCCCTCATGCTTGAAAATGAGGAGACCTTGATGTTCACCGTCAGTGAAAACAGCTCATCTGCCTGGGAGGAAAAACTGGCAATTCAGTAGTTGGTGTGGAAGGTTCCAGGAGTGGCTGCACAGGACCATGCAGCCCAGTGTTCTGTTTCTGAGAACAGGGTTTTATAATGATGAGAACAGGCTGAGAACTGCAGTGACAGCTCCTACAACATACCACCCTGTCTGCAATGATTTTGTATGCAGGGTCTAACTGAGCCAGGGACATTGCCTCAGCACTCACAGCCTTTGCCTCAGACCCCATCTCAGCACTGTTCTTGCCACACTATGAAGGAGCAGCTGGTCAAGGGCAGATCTGACCTACCTTACTAGGTTCATGTTTCTCCTCTTTGTGACTCTGTGTGTCTCTACATGGAGAGAAAGTACTGGAACTTTTGTTTTAAGTAGTTCAGATCTGATCTACAAATGCTGTTTAGTGTTTAGTCTACAAATGCTGTTTAGTGTTTAACGCTAGACTAAGTCCAGTTAAAAAATCCTTATGGTTCTTCAGCTCCCCAGGAGCCACACACAAAGCCATGGACTGTCCTATCTGACATAGATGTGTATTTTTCTACAGAAGAAGGCAAAACCTTTACAGAGAAATTTCCAGCCTGGAAATCCAGGTCATTGCACAGCACACTGTACACCCCCGTTCTTGTGAGCTAACCTCTGCCTATAAAGTTTTACCATATTTTTTCTGTGGGGCTTCCAGGACCAACCAGACTAAACATGGACAAGCAATGAAGTTTCTACTCTGATTTGTTCTGGTTTTGGGTACATTTCATCTCAACTAACATTTAGAAATTAGAAATCCAGGCTACACTTTTACACATATTTTTGGAAGGGGTGAATCACCTTCTGGAGATGTCTGCTTCTCTCCATTGACTATTGTGGAAGAGTAAACAACTAGTTTAGACTAGACATTATCTTTTAGATGGCTAAAGTTACGTGAGGCAAATCTGGGTCTAATAGACGTGTGTGATCTACTTTCCTAGGCATGTGTTAACAGGCACATTACCACACAAATTAAGCCAGGAAATAATCTGCCAGAATCACACTGCAAACATTGCTTTTTCAAGCAGATGCCTACTTCTTTCCAGAGAGGCTTTCAAGAAACTCTCTGGCAAATCAGCAGCTACAAGGATATGCTTGAGAACTGGCAGCGACTCAGCAGCATTAGGATAAGTGTCATTCCATGGAGAGAGGAAATCCCATGTCAGTCACACTGAACAAACCTCACAGCCGAGAGCCATTGCCTATTCATTTCTACACTACACTCCCAACGCTAGTTCCTTGAGTTCAGTATTCTCAAAACATGCCATTAGAATGCCATATGCTATCTCAATCTTGTATTTTTGGAGGAGATGTACTGCCTGAGCTGCTTCCAAGTCCGTGTCTGGGCCTCACCTCGTTGGCCACATGACAGCCGAGCACCGACGCGCGGAAGACGGGATTGCCCCACACGTCCTCTGACAGGACATAGCCACAGCGAGATGCTAATTCCTCATCCAGCAGAACCGGGCCAGAATAAGGATCTACAGAAAAAGGGAAAGATATGTGGGATGTAAAGCTCAAGGCAAGTCCTGGGGCAGAGTGGTGCTGAGACCCTCTCAAGCAGCTCTTTTCCATGTGGGTTGGGTACTCTCCAGTGACATGCATGGTTAAGGAGCTGGTGACACTGTGCTGGCATGTGTAGGAGTGCGTGAGACAGTTTGGCATGACTCAAGCTCACACACATAATACGCACTTCAATGCCTGTTTCCTTGCTTCCAGAAGCTTGTGCCATTGCCACTTCGAAGTGCTATGATGGAGAGTTTCTCTGAAGCATCGCCTACATTCCTCCCTCCCCGATTTCATTCTCTAGGAAAGAGTTATGGGCTATTAAGTCTATCAATTTCTAAAAATCATCAATTTGGGATAATCTGCTGCTCACTCTGCTTAAAGGATGTGGTGACAGACCTGTTTTGGGTGAGCACTTTTACATATTGATCAGGTTTGCTGCTTCTCTCTGCGTGCTGTGAAACCTGTAGGGGAGCCAAGAGACATGACAGGGACTGGCTGTGCTCAGCTCTTGATGATGGTAGAATTAATAACATCATATTTTGTTAATTTTTTGCCCTCTGATTAAGGAACTATTTTAGTCTTGGATTAGACACAAGAATCTGTACAAATAGATAGGGTTTAACTAGCTGCCACTGCAATTTCTAGATTTGTCTGTCATACCTATATGTTGGACAGTTCTAGAGCTGCTGTTTCAGTAAATGTGTGCCTGCGGCTCTGTTAAGCTCAGGAGAAAAGTGGGAATAATTTTGGAAGAAGAAGGAATAACTTTTATGAGACCAGCTGATAGAGCTGGAAGAAACAAACAGCATTTTGTGCCTGAAGGCTGGTCTGTTTTTTCCAGCAGTATCAGTTACTCTCATAAATGCTATGCCTTCTGCCCACACCCTTTCCGTACTTGGTTTTTTCAGTTCTGCCTCCAAATCAAATGAAAAAAAAAACATAACCTAGAAAAAAGTGCACTGATCTCAAGAGAAATTAATTAGATTTGGGGTGAAATCACATACTTTTTACAATCTGATGTGAACATTTTCTGGTTTTCATTTTAGTTCCAAAGATTTTTGTTTTCTGCAGAAAATGGAACCCCTTAGGCCAATTGGAATTATGGTATTTAAATGCCATTGTAGTGTTAAATAAAAAGAGAATAAAAATACCCTCCAAAGTCCTTTAATTGCTGCAGCACTAACTCAGCCCTCACTGAGTGTGTTTTCTGGGTATTATCCAGCCTACACTGCTGTTGTCATTATGCTGTTCAGGACATATCCAATCTGCAATGTCGCCTTTGTTTTCCTTACTAGACACGTGTAAGGGCTCAGCAGAGGAAAGAATGAAAGCCCAGCGTCAGTCCTTCCTCCTCACACCATCCTTTCTCCTTTCCCAGCACCATGGTTGCATGGGGCAGAGGGGGCTGTGGCTGTAGTTACCAGCTTCACTCCTCTGTAGGGTTAATGACCAAACTGAGGTGGGAGAGGCTGGCTCAGGGTGAAAAGGATGTGCTGCATGTTCCTTGGGATGAGTTATCAATTATCAATAGATGGCAGCAGCATCCAGATCACAGACTCCCTGATCACTTAGGTCATTCCCCAGCCCTCATGTTGTTCAGGGCTGCCACTTGTAACTCACCATAGATTTCCAGCTGGAAGAACTTTCCCTGGAGCAAGAGTTTATTCAGTTTCATCCAAAAAATTCTGGAGTGGCAACTGCTCTCTACAAAACCTAGTGGGAGCACATATAGAGCTGATGAGTTAGTGAGACTGGAGGGCAGAGAAGAGGCACATTGTGTTTCAAGCAAAATAATTGAGTTCTCATCCTTGCCTCTCTCCCCACTCTGCTTTTATCATGTTTCACCAACCTGGGGGAGCCATCCGCCTCCCTTGTCCCAGCCAGAACAGTAAGAAAAACAGCCAGATCCTGCAGTATAAGCACATGAACTAATAATAGGGAAAACAGAGACAAAAAAATAAAAGCTCAAAATGGAAAATTAGGTAAGTGGAAACCAAAGTCTTGTTACCTGTGTAGCAAGTGACCCACAGCCTCCATCTGTCCCCAGAGACCTGTGCATGGGCAGCCAAGTCCTCCTCCCTGTGAAGTAAAATGGACCCAGGTGTGCAGATGGAACTTGGTGAGACCCAGGAGGAAGGGTTCAGGTTACCTTTCACAGATTGTGCTGTCTTCTCCAAACCTGGTGTGTGGACCAGGAGAGGCCAGTGGCTTCTGTTGTGGAAGGACACCTGGGTGGAATCCTGCAGTGCCCTCAAATGTTATCAGGGCTCGCTCCTGGTAGGGGGAGGCAGCTCCCTCTGTCTGGGAGGGCACAGCACCCTCTTGCCAGATATTTGCAAGGTCAGAGGCTGCTGCTGAACCTCATTGTAATGAGTACAGCAGAGGGTGCTTGGTGCTTTCCATCAGCTCCTGGGAAATATTCTCATTCCTTACAAGCCAGCTGGGTAGCTCTATCTTCAGGTCTTTAGAACACATGAAACATTTCCCCAGAGGTATTTTAATTTGTTCTACACAGGAAATACATTTTTTTTCTGTGAAATGTCCCAGTGACCCAGCCATGCCAGAGATAACAGCAGTACTTTGGCAGCTGCACGTTTTGCTTTTGTGGATCCAGTTAGGTTGCCCTTTGATTTGTTTGATTATCAGAGAGTGTTTTGGTGAAAAAATCTTGTTTTCAGAAGTGCTGCAATATCTCTGTATCAATCAGATACAGAGATGGGCAGGTCTGTAAATGGCCAAGCATATTGCTTGGGAAAGTCTTTCTCATAATGGGAGTTGTTTCTCTGGGATTGCAAGTGACCCAGGAAAGAAAGGCTGAGAGTCTTGGAGAGCTAAAAGTACAGATTGTGTGGAATGGATGAGCCATAGTGGGGTGAGGAGTACAGGAGACTTAGATTAACATTTTACCCATTTCAGCCCAGGACTCAATTTCTTTTTAGTCCCCGTTTTGGGCCATTGACCAAGTGTTCTTACCTTACTTTGGTTCACAGGCATGAGCAGAGCTGTGCTGTAGAACAGATTGTTTTTCAGTGCACTTCACACCACTGTGGGATAAACAAAAGCCAGTGGGCACATCCCCTCCCAGAACATAGTGCAATCAGTGTGATTTCTTCCTCTCTCAGAGGACCTGTGCAGGAACAGCAGAACCCCCACCACTGCCCTGCCAGACACGCTCACTTTGCACAGCAGGGAACAGTGGCACACATCTTGTGTGAGTGCTCTGGAGAGGAGCCCTGGTGCTTTAGCAATCTCCTAATTAATGTCCTTTGGCCACAAGACCCTTTCTCATTCAGTGGGAGCTGAAGTCCAGCTTCTGCCACAACTTCTCATGAACCCACGCAGGACTCGCTGCATGATCCTGGCCCCTGTTAACTCTGCGTCCGAGTGACTCTTCATTGAATCCAGCTGGGGCTGGAATTCTGCTGGAAATGGCCGTACTCAGATACCACAGTGATGAGTGTGGTGTAACAACAAGATTTTGAATTTTGAGTGAAAACTTCAATATATTTGGATAGCAAACAGTTCCAATTTTGATAAGCCATTTCCAAGGGACGTGTAGCATCTCCCCGAGATACTGTGAGTCAGGGTCTGAGGGAGCCATGTTTGAGAGAGCGTGATCACAATTTATTAATTAAGAGTCAACTGTCAGGGCAGGTACACAACTACAATTAGCTGCCACAAGCAGTGAGACAAATTTCTGCATCTTTGGACAACTCAGACCATCGTGATTGCTGTGTTTCTGGCATTAACTGTGGATCTAAGTGTGACAGAAGTGACTTTGGATGTGACATAGAAATTGCAGTCAGTGTGTGATAGCCAGCTCTTGGCCTCACTGTCAACCAAGCAAAGCAAAGCATGTCCAGGTCAAATGCTTTTGGCTTCCAAGGATCACTTAAGTGCTGTGGAAAGCACTGTTAGCGCTGGGCGTCTGGAAGCATCAGCTGCTTGTGGTCCCTAAAGTTCCTCTGGTACTCATTATAAAGGTAGGGAGGATAAGCTTGTGTGTTCCAGGTTATTATATTTGTCTACTCGGTTTTCCTCGCTGTTTTGGCTGCAAAAGAGCACCCATCTTGTGTTCTTGCAGGGTAATAAACAGCTGCTGCATTTCAGCTTCGAGGTGATGGCACTCTGCAGTGGATAAAATGATTCATGGCTTGGGTTCTTTAGAGCTGAAAGGTACCATTTAAACGTAATGTTTTGGTTTCTCTTTTTTTCCTGCAGGGGTCTGGACCTGGGCTTTGTATTATATAATGTGTTTGAAGGTTTAAAACCAGCCACTTGGAGCAGCACCTCTCCCAGTGAGGCTTACTTTCAGTGGTGGAAAAAGGCTCCAGCCCTTTGAGTCATGGTGTTTGTGTCTGTTGTTCTGCGGCACTGAAATCCCCAGGTTACATGAATACCACAGAAAAAGATTTTTAATTTTTTCTGTCTCAGGTCTTTTAATGATAACTTTATTTCTACAATTGGTTAAAATGAGAGGAGGTTGTTTTTGGTGTTTGGTGGGTTTGTTTGGTTTTGTTTGTTTGTTTGTTTTTTTGTTTTTCCACTATGTCCTGTGTGTTGATCTGAAATAAGCCTCATAGTTTGATACTTAGTCTGAGTGTGAGATTTAGTAAAATGGTACCCATTATTGGACAAAAAATAAATAGCCAGCAATGGGAGAGGGAATGGGGCAAAGTTGTGTTTTAATGTATCAAAAGCAGATTAATAGAATCATAAAATCACAGAATGGTTTGGGTTGGAAGAAACCTTAAAGATCATCCAATTCCAACCCCTCTGCCATGGACAGGGACACCTTCCCCTGGATCAGGTTTCTCAGGGCTCCGTCCAGCTTGGCCTTGAACAATTCCAGGGATGGGGCATCCACAACTTCTCTGAGCAACAGTCTTTGCTTGTATAGAATCTTTGCTTATACTTATACATCTTCAAGGAGATGCTAGAAGAGATGCTTCTTCATGGGAAAAGGTATGCCTTGGAGTAAGATGAGAATTAGATAACCATGTTGTGGGTTCAGAAGGTGAGAACTGGGAATGGTGCAAAGCTTTATCTCTAAGAAATGTTTTCTCAGGGTGTCTGTGAGACAGAGAGATGCAAGTGGCCTCCACCTGAAGGGTGGCATTGTTGTTCTAGAACAAGGTTGGTCACCTTGGCAGGAACGTGAGCCTGAGCACTGCTCCCACCCACGTGCACCAGGAGCTTGTAAATGTATTCAAAAGCTTATTGAATTCCCAGGGTAAAAGAGACAGAAAAATGATGGGGATCTGATTGAATTTAAGTTCTGGTTAAACTTCATACCATGGCACAAGGTAACTCACCAATGTCACTGCTCTCTGTCTTCATATGCACATGTCATGCTTCAGAGGGTTCAGGCCTTACTGTTCTGTGCAGATGGTGCAGGGGATAATATACCTGTAAGTAACAACTATAGAAAAATCAGCAGAAAGAGGCAATTTCTTCCTATCCCCATGAGCAAGTAGTTGGCTTACGCTCTGGACTGTGAGAGTTTACATTCCTCATCTGTTATTATAAAAGTATTATAATTATTATTATTATTATTATTGTCTGTATAATGTGTGTTTAGAAATTGTCCTTCTGTTTATGCCATTTTTATCTTTAAAACATACCACACTCGAATGCATATGAATTCCAAAAAGCAACAGTTGCTATCATTGCATGCCACTAAATCATTAAAGTGGCGGAAAAAGCACAAATAAGCAGACCTGTATCTTGATGGGCTTTTAATTTTTTTTTTAATATGCAATTGGTGTTAATTTTTCTGTGTCTGTAATGTTTGTGTTCACTATAGCCGAACAATAGAACTTTGTTTTTGTTCTTTGTGTAAATTAAAAACATCTGTTCTCTTTATACGAAAAGTTGTTTTTTAAAAGAAGCTGGTCTGATCTAACTAAATACCAATGCTGTGTCCACAATGAGTTACTATTAATATTTGGGAAAGGCAATCATCCAAAGCAAGTGTAATGTCAAATCACTGGCGGGAGTGCATATTTATTGCTCGAAGTGACAGATAAAAATGCAGAGGTTACAAAAACAAAATTCTTGCAGATGACTAATGATGCATATATATGCCCCCAGTGCCCCATCACCACATTTGCAATTGGCAGGGTGTTCTCCACTGCCTCCTGCTCTCCAGGATTAATCATCAAGAGACTGGTAGCTTGGCAACCTCCTTGGACGAGCGACACTGGTCCCACCTTCCCTCCGGCAGACCCTGCATGGAATGACCTTTGGGGTATGCTGGAATCTGACCCATCTATTTAATTTGTCTGACTTTCCCCCCACCTCACTCTGGTATTTGACTGCATGGGTTTATTTTCCACTGAAGGCACATGGTTTTTTTCTGTGCAGGTGGAGGAGGTGGACCATGCACTGCATGTTTCTGTAGTGCCTGTGATACCAGCACGATGGTGGTCTTCAGAGCTACCTGTTAAGTTCTGGTATGAAGCAGTTGGAATCCCAAGACTGGACTGTCATCTTACTCATGAGGAGTAGTCCTGCATTTAGCAGGACTGGAGTAGCTATTTAGGAGGTTATTTAAGAGAAAAAAAACCTCAACACTATTTGTCATGATCTGCAATAGCAGAACTGGGATCTGAGAGGTTCAGCACTCTGACTGCCCAGGTGACTGTGGAGCCTTGGTACTGTTGTATTTGAGCATCTCAGAGATGATGAAATTGTCCTCACAGACAGACGGATGTCTTCAGAAGGAAATACATCTAATTACCATTTCTTGATGAAGGGTCCAATTCAAGAAAACATCTCTGTTGAGTGCAGCAGTTAAACCCTTGCTTAAATATCTTTTATTTCTGTAAGATTTAAATGCAGGTAAACCCTTCCCAGACCCTGGGCATGTCATGCTCAGGGCTGTGTCTCACCTCACTGCTACCTGTGTCCTGTGCTAAGAGTGACATGCCTTTCACTGGCAGGAACCAAGAAAATAGCGTGACTGTTAAAGAATTAGGTATTTTGTTGATATGCTTGTTGCCGTCAGTTCCACAATAGGTGTTGACCTATTATCAGCATAATTTCCTGCCTCCCTCTTAGGGGGACTTATGCTAGTATGTCCTTCCCCTCTCCTGTTCTCCTGTAGAGGAGCCCTGTGCTCCTTTCTTTCTCTTACCCTTTTCCCTGACTACCCCTAATACCTGTATTATTCATCTCCATGTCTTTCTACAGCATCTCTGCTCTCTCTGCCATGCACTGTGGCATCCTCCATCCTGCTCCCCACAGGTACCTGCACCAGTGAGCAGCCATCTCCCAAGGTGTTGTCATCATCCTGTTGGTGATATTTCACCTCCATCTCAGGCACCCATGGCTTCCTCCAGGATCCAGCTGAGCACAGAACTTGCTGAGTCACATTTTCACCACACAAACACTCACATGCTTCCCTGGAGTCACACAGTTATAGGCACAGCTTGGCCAGAGAGGAGAAGACAGCTTTCACCCTGAAGCACATCCAGGAATGCTGGCAAGAAGTTGTTTTTATTTCCTATCTCGAGTTACCACAATGGTTTTTAGGACTACAAAAGCTTGAAATCCCTGGCAAGCCAATCTGTACATCTAAGATGATGGCCAGAGCGTACAACCATGGGCTTAGGCCCATGACCAGTGTGAAGCACTCTGTTCCTTGCTGAGCAGCTGTCATTAACAGTGATCTGTGAGGTTTCTTCCCAAATTCACTCTGTGGCTTGCATGACTGCTCTCTTCTCTGTGAGTTCTCCATGCTTGCCTGTGTGGCTGTGGAGGTGATCTACTGCCTGGTCTCACTGGCTAATTCTAGTCATCATGTTACTGTCAGGGGGATGAATGCTGTTTCCATCAGTCTGATGAGCTGCAGCCCCTCTCACCCCCTTGGGGATGTAAAGCCTGTAAAATGGGAACAGTACTTCCTCCCAGGGACTCTTACAAGCGATTAGTAGGGAATATTTGCTGGGTAACTCGAGAATATCTATAACTCACCAGGCTCAGCCTCCCTTATGAGTGAAGGTCTGTTTGGCAAGATGATCTATGGGGTCATTGCCTCATATCACTGATACCTTATGTGCTCTTTCTGCCGTCAGAAATCAGTGAATTAAATTAGTGCTGTGCTGCAGGAATTGAACCTTTATGTTCCGTGAGACCTGTCAGACTTCCCCACCCCAGCAGAACCTGGTGCTCATGGCCCACAGTGAAGGGGAGAGCAAAGTGCAGTGTCCTTTTGTTCTCTTGAGGTAAATAATTTTGATGCCGATTGTCCCCAGGTATCCAGACTGATCCACGATGCTGCTGTCGCCTGCAGGCATGATTTCTTTTTTTTTTTTGCTGTGGGGGTGGAACAACATCCTAACCGGGTGGATGTCTTTCCAAAAGCAGCGTTCAGAGCGGTAGTTCCCAAGCCGCCTGCACCCCGCTGTTCCCATTAGGTGTCTCCCTTCCCCTCCGTGTGGAGCGCGGTCCGTGCCGGCGGCAGCCGCGGGATCGCCCCGGCATCGGGCACCGCAGCCCGCCGCCGCCCGCTTCTTCCTCGGGGCGCATTGATGGATGTTGTGCCGGGATTTTTTGCTCAGGAAATTTCCTTGGCAAGGGAAGGGAGCTGGGTCCTGCTGCCGGCACGACTGTCAGGGCAGTGTGCACCCTTTTCCAACCTCTCAGGGGCCGCACAGTGATCCTTGGGCTCGTTGGGGTACTTTGTCCATGTCTGTTCGGGGCAGACAGCATCCCTGCTCGGGACAGGTGTGTCAGCAGGCAGGGGCAAACAGCGCTGAGTGTCACAGATCGCAGAATGATTTGGGTTAGAAGGGATCTTAAAGATCATCTTGTTCCTCCCCCTGCCATGGGCTGGGACACTTTCCACTAGACCAGGTTGTTCAAAGCCCTGTAAAACCTTAAACACCTTTGGGGATGGGGCACCCACAGCTTCTCTGGGCAACCTGTTGTATTGCCTTGCCACTCTCAAAATAAAGATTTTTTTCCTAATATCTAATCTAAATCTCTCCTCTTTTAGTTTAAAACCATTCTCCCTTGCCCTATCACTATCTGCCAGTGTAAAATTTGCTTTCCCTCTAGCAGTTTAAGTAGTTAAGTTTCCCCTTTAGGTACTGGAAGGCTACTAGGATGCTTCTGTTTGGAGACTTCCCTGCTTAGAGATCTCACCGAAGCCTTCTCTGCTCCAAGTCTCTCAGCCTGTCTTCACAGTGCTCTAGCTCTCTCATCACCTATGTGGCCCCCTCTGGCCCCTCTCTAATACATCCATATCCTTTTTGTGCTGGATGCAGCACTGCAGGTGAGGTCTCATGAGGGCAGAATCGTGGGGCAAAATCCCCTCCCTCGACCTGGAGCCCACAATGCTTTGGATGTAGCCCAGGAGATTATTGCCTTTCCAGGCTGCAAGGGCACTCATGTGTTGTGTCCAGCTTTTTGTCCACCAGAACTCCCAGAGATACAGAGCTGTATCTAGGTTATGTCCATACAACTTACTTTGCAGCCCCATTTAACACACCTACATGGAGTTTCAGGCTGAATCCAGATTTCCTGGTGTCAGGAAAGCAGGCCAGTAAGGTGGAGGGAGGCTTAGAGGGGGTTGTTGCCCAGTCACAGGTACTATGTGCTGTTCCTGTTTGGGACCTGGGATGTTCCCCTGTGTTACCAATGAGTGAGGAAAACACATGCAAAGAAGGATGCATGATAGGAGGATGCATGATTTGTGCATGATGCACAAATGTGCCTGTCCCCCTCCCTGAATCCTAATATGAAATCATGACAATGATGTTCCAGAGTCTTTATGTGGTAAAGAAAAAGGCCCTATTTGGCAATTGGGTGGCTGGGAAGCTTTTGCTTCTCTTTCTGCAGATAATTTCTGACTCTACCTCTGCTCTAATCAGTTTGTGTAGTACTTGTGACATCCCATGGAGCTGTCTAAAATTATTCAAGTCTTGACACTGGACAATTTCTGCTGATCCAATATTATTTGGTATTCAAAATCCAGCAGGTTTGGAGGCAATAGCAATACAGCACCCTGCGTGCTCCAACCTTCACAGAGATCATCCAGTCACTACCATGGCTGATTCATTTCATTTCATCTGAAATTGCCTTACAAAGGGGTTTTTGTGGCACCAGATTTATAGCTGAGTGCATATTTTATTCTTTTATTCTTTATTCACATGCAACACTGAAGTGCCATCACTGGCACTCCTGCAGCAGACGAGCTTAGGTCATCTTGTCACCATTTTGCAGAAAGGAGGCCTTAAACTTGAGCCTAAAATATTATGCTAAGATTTAAATGCCGGAGTGGGATATCTTTACAGAAGTATTTTTTTAAATTTTATTTTGATTTTAATGTATTTATTAATTCTGGGCATGAGCTCCTGTTGTTGGTAGTGATGTTAGTTCAGCTGTCTCACAAACAGAGTTTTGCCCCAGATGCAGCTGCATTGACAATCTGTGGCACAGGCTGCCTTATTTAAACAACACGTAGCATCTGGTCTGTGTGGCTTGGGCCACTTACTGAAGGTCACACAGCAGAGACTGGAAAACAGCCCAGCTCTCCTGCCTCTGATCTCTGCACTCGAATTTTTGCAATGCTTCCTCAACCACAGAACAGCACTAATGTCCACAGGCAAGAGAGGTACTGTAGCCAAACTTGGGAGATGTGGAATACAAGGTGGCTGAAAATCTGTCTGGGCTTGGAGGTGAGTGGTTAAAGAGCTGGAGTTTGGCTGGTGGTCAGTGCTGAGTGGCAGCTCTCAGCTGTGTTAGTGGGATGGTTGGTGTCAAACACCTTCACCACTGCCCCACTGACAGCCTGGCAGGCACCTCCATGGACAATGCCAGCTGAGGGGAGCACTGAGTGTGCTGGAGGTTTGACTGCTATCCAGAGAGATTTGACAAGCTGGGGAAAGAGGCCTACAGGAACCTCAAAGCTCAACAAAAAGGAATGTGAGGTCCTGAACCTGGGATGGAGCAAACCCATGCACTAGTGCTGGCTGGGGAGTGATTAAGTGCTGGCAAGGAGCTTTGCAACAAAGGACGTAGGTAGGGGTCCTGGTGGACACCAAATGGGACAGAAGTCCCCAGTGTGCCCCTGTGCCAGCAAGGCTACTGTTCCCTAAGCTGTATCAGCCAAAGCATAGTCAGCAGGCTGAGGGAACTGCTGATTCCTCCCTGACTGTCATGTGCTGAGGTACTGTGCTCAGTTTGGCCCCTTGGTACAAAAATGACATGGACATCTTCAAATAAGTTCAACCAAGGCCACTGAGCTGGCTGGGAACTGCAGCACATGATAAAATGGGAAGAGAGGCTGAGACATCTGGGTTCTCTCAGCATTGAGGAGCATCTACTCACTGTTGTGTTCAGCTGACTAAAGGAGGGTTGCAGAGAAGATAGAACTGAACTCTTTTCAGATGTTCATAGCAAAAACTCAGAAGGCAATAGTCACAATCTGCAGCAAAGGAAACCCTGACTGAGTATAAGGAAAAACCATTCACAATCAGTGGTTAACCACTGGCATGATTGCCCAAAGAGGCTGTGCAATCTCCACTCCTGAAGATTTTTATAACATGACTGAACAAAGCCCAGAGCAATCTGATCTAATTTTGATGTTCTGAGTACAAGTTTTGACCAGATGACTTCCAGAGGTCTCTTCCAACCTAATTTATTCCATGAATTTACAATAGCTGGATATCTTTAATATAGTCCCTGTTGTATTCCTGGGTGAACTGAATAGAATGCTTTGTCAGTATTGTTTTCACAGGCACACCTTTCATAACCACCACATATATCACAAAAGAGAAAAAAGAAGTCCAACACTGAGAGGAAAAATTGAAGCAAAACAATGTTCAAGAGCTACACAAAACCTCCAGTGTCTCAAAGCTGCTGGTTGCTGCTAGTGTTGGCATGAGAGGAAGTATAAAGTGGATTAAGTGCAAGGACAAACAATCTGAGGCATTCTGCTAGCAGATTCTCCTGTCATCCTCCTGCCTCCCAACATGATGGTGATCCAAGCTGTGCAGAGTCTTGGATGAGGCTCCAAGGGCTGAGTCACTTTGACTGCCCTCCCTCCCCTCCAATGGTCACACTGAGAAAACAGACATGACTGAGAGAGGCTCGGGCCCAGTTTATAAAGGAAAGTCCCATTCAGCACAGCTCTCTTGAAACAGTATTGTTTAGTTTTGTCACTTAACACCTCAATGGCCTGATGAGGAACATACTTGTCAAGCTGAATTTCCTTCCTCAGGCTAGAGGAAGGTGGGTTTAGAAAGCTCTTATTGATGCAAAAAGGTAATGGTAGCCTTGAGATGGGATCTGTCCCTTGATGACCATCCTCTCCCATGCCCCAGTTATATTTAATGAAGGAGATGCAATGAAGTGACAAACATATCTTCATGATGCCAGAAAAGTTCATTGATAAGATGATTTCTATATGGAATTTTATATTTGAAGAATATTAAGTGAAACTTAATTGATGTAACAGTAATGAAAAGTGTAAAGTGAAACTCCCATTGATATAACAGTAACTCTATCCTCTGATTATTATGAAATGAGGACATGGGGTCCTGTGTACATGGGAAATGGACTCCAGGCTTGATCAGTCAGGTAACACAGCAAATGATTAGTGAATAGGGTGAAGAGTCTTTGGGCACATCTACATCAGTATCTTAAACCATCTGGATATCTAGGGCATGGGTACAAGTCACTTGCACACTTCTTTCATGGGCAAACTTGTGCAGTACAGTCTGAGAGTTAGCACAGGCTGGCAGGAGATCTGCAGTCAGAGACAAGAGTGTTTGATGAGATAACTACAACCAGAGAAAGTCTAAGTTTACAGGTGTAAATGTATTTCTGTGCTTGGCTCCTAGTGCTGCTCATCCCTGAGCCTTAGACCTCATTCTTAGCCTTGGTCACATCTTCCTTGACCTATGCCTTCTCACCAGCTTATTTCACCTTTGCCTGCTCCCCTTCCACAGCATGTTCCTGCCCAGTTTGTTCTGCATTGATCCCACTCCCCCTCATCCCTGACATTTCCCCATCTTGTCTTTTGAATGTGGTTAAATCTTGACTTATGGGCTTTCCTTGTATTCTGCAGTCATGATCTTACTTCATTGCTCTTCTGGTTCCTGACCTCATTTTGCCTTCATTTTTACCACTGACTTCAGACTGACCAAACTAGTAGGCAGATCCATGTTGTTACAGTAAAGGTGTTTTCCTTGGGCTGCAAATCAGAGAAACACTTTGGTGTGTCATTAAGCCAACCCTTGGTGTGCTGAAGTGTGTTCTCCTATTGCCTTGAGCAAGGAGTATGCCTGCTGATGAGCAAGGTGGGATTGGGCTCCTGAGCTGTGTGGAACAGTTCAGAGCCTGTGCAGCACTGATGTTAAAGCCCACATGAAAACAGGAATTTGCCAGCAGTGTTCTTCATGTTGCTGTTGTGGCCCAGACAGCTGTGCTGCTGAAAGGCCAAAAGTGACATATCTGAAGAATAAAAGACCAATAAATAGAGTCAAGGGGACTATTCAGCATTCTGTAATCTAAGCAGTAAACACTGGGACAAAAGGGTTCAGGTTTTACTGGGATGAGCCCTAGAAACCAGTGATGTGGCACAACGTGGGAAAAACATGTGGAAGCAGCCATGCCTAAAGCTGGAATTAACACTTACTCAGTCAAAGTAATCCTCAACTTGGACTTAATATCATACTGAATCTAAGATCTGCATCAAAACTGTTTCAGCTCTGTTGGACACACTGAGAACTTGCTAATCTTGTTTTCTGCTTTGCACCTCTGGAATTCAGCTTTTGTTGTTTGAGGCTGTTCTCTTTTACATTTGAACATTTTGAAACAAAACAAAACAAAACGAACCCCAACAAAAACTACCATAACCCAAAATTTCAGAGCAACTTTTTGAGGAGTTTGAGAATATTGTCTCTTCTGGTGTGAAGCTGTAGTATTTCAGTTCCCTTGGCATGGGGGAAATCACTATAATGACTGGCCATGTTCCCCCTGTTCCTTGAATTTGGATAGTTTCAGGCGATTAGCAGCTTCTGAGGTAGCAAGAACAGTTTCAAGAAGAAATTACAATAATTTGTCTCTCCTCTCACCGAGAGAAACTGGACTGCTACTGCCTTCTACCTCCCTGTTTTCAAAGCCTTTGGCCTTTGCTTGGGCATCACAATTTTGAAGTCCTGCTCATTACACATGTGCCAAATAATGATACTTTTAAAAGCCAAGTCCATTGAATTCAGAAGGACTGCTCGTGTACTTCAACTTCTGTGTGTTTACAAACCAAGGTTTTACCTTGGGTCACCACCACAGAGATTGATGGGAAATCTGCTCAGAGGGTAAAAAAAATAATGGAGTTTATGTCTAGCAGGATTTCATTCCAGGCTTAAATTATATAAACACTCCTATAATAAGCATCTTTGGCAAAATCCATGACCCAGCTGTGCCACTTTTCTTGCAGTACCTCTATTCCTGGATCCATTTTGCCGAGCTGTAGGAAATTTCTTGAAGTGTCTAAGTAAGCATCTCCTCAGGTCATACTCCCACAGCAGTCAACAGACAGAGATCAGCTTCTCCAGACATCGTGTCCAGTCTTAGCTCTGCTCTGGAAGTGGAGAGGAAGCCTGGACCATACAGGGAATTTACACTGACTGGACTCCAAACTAGCTTCAGTTAGATCCTTAAAGCTGGGGGAAGGAGGGGATACCCTCAGCCCTTAATGTCCAAGAACCACCTGTGAGGTTATTTCTCAAGTCCTTGTACCCAAAGCTCCCCCCGACCTTGAGTGGGCTGTTGGAGGTGAGGGAGCTGGAGGTGGCTGCAGCTGTCTGTCCTCTGTGCCCAGAGCTGTGAGATCAGAGTCTGAGCATCCACACGTGGAGGGTTCTCCGCTACACGTACGAGTTATTTGCAGTGCAGAATCATGTATCATGCAGCAAGTTCAAAAAAACAAGAGTCTTGCCCTTCAGGAACTAGTTTCTGGCTAAGGAAATCAACAGATAACACGTATCCATGACAAAAAAAAAAAAAAAAAGTAGAAAATAACCTCAAGAGTTAAATCTGATGAATATAAAACACTGCACAAATTATAACTACAGAACTATAACTCAGGATATTCACTATGTTCATTAAATCTCTCTCACACAGCATTTTAAAAGACCGACATTTTTTGAAGTAATCTTTCCCCAGCTATTCTGTATTAATGACTATTTACATAATAAGTTATTTTAAAAGATATATGCATAACATACTTCTTTGAAGATATGCACTGGATAACTTGGAATAAATCCTACCTCATTTAATACAGATTTTCTGAGATGTGTAGAAAAATGAGAGTCTTGAAAAACCTGGAAAGAATTCACATCTGATGAAAAAGAAAATATTATATGTGATTAAATTTTCCAACCAGCTTTAATAAATACACTGATATTTAAACCAGAGCAAAACAGAACAGTGAGGTATGTCAACATTTTTCAAGGCTTCTAATAATTTTTCAGAACACAAATACTAAAAGTTATATCCAATTATCATTACTCCTTTTTCTTCTATAAATGGCTGTAAAGTAATTGAGAAGGTAAAACAGTATTGGAACATGCTGCTAAAAGTTACTAGAACACCTAAATCCTCTGAACTACAAACAAAATAAAATGGGGATCACTCTAATGATCAAGTTATTTAAATTAAACTAAACACAGTAAAAAAGTATTTTTTATAGCAGGGAAGTGAAAAGCTAAAAAATAACATTTTCTATATGAAATTGAGGTTCATTTATAAGACCTGCAATACCTTTGCCTCTTATGCCCATATCACATGTAAAGTGCTCTAATATTTCTAGTTTTTTAAATCCTTTTTTTCTGTGTGTGTCTTTCAACATTTGAATATATCTCCTACACATAAAATTCAGTCTTTCATGGTGAATGATAGTTTTTAAGATGCAGTACCTAAAGTTCTGGAGATATTTCATTATCTATCACAGAACACTCTTTCTAGCCTGCCACTCATACTTTTAAAATTTAAACAGAGCTGAAATAAGGAAACTAAAGCAAAACAGAAAAGAAACTGTAACTTGAGTCTGTTCAGCTGCAGCACAGCCTGTCTGTGAGAGGACATCTGAACACTAATCTCATTGTTGATTTACATCAGATTCCTTTAACTTTTGTCAGAGTCTTTACTGAAGCTGTTCAAATCAGTTTGTAAATGTAGAGTGAAGGAGCAATTTATACCATTATCTTGACAGGCAGCTCAATCAGGATAATTCATTGAAAATATCTATTTAGAACTCATCATGGAGGCAGAGTGTTTAATGCTTCCCTTTTTCAAAAAAATAAGGACAATTTGCTAAGGAAATGGGGAATTGAAACCTTTTTTTAAAAAATTATTTTCTAGAAAACAGATGTACTTAAGCTCTTATTAGCTCTCTTTGCATTGATGTGATAATGCATGATGCTTTCCAAGTCATGAAGGAGCCTTAACCTATAAAAATTACTTGAAAACTGTATAATCCAAGTTTTAATAAATAAATATTTACCAAGTTATGGTAAGGGAAACAATGTCCACAGTAACAGAAATTTAATACTTTAAAACACAGGTCCCTATTTAGCAAACCAATTTAAGATGTAGATGAACAATTCCTTTAAATTAAATCTATAAGGAACTCTGTTGTGGACATAAATTTCAGACATCTAAACCAGGAATCTTTCCAGCAATTAATGAGTAAGGCACTCAATTTCCCACATGCTTCAAATTTAGGATAGGATGGCAGGTTATCTGAACTGGCTCTTACCTATTGAGGGATAGATTTTTCCTGATGATTTTACTGCTCAGGAGGCCTTATTTGCAATTCTTAGGTGTATCTTCTCACCACTTTGTAACCTCAGGAAGGGGCAGGGGGCTCACAGCCTCTGATAGCACAGCAGGATCCCTGAACTTTGTGCAAAAGGACCTTTGCAGGGATCTGGCAGATTTTGCCAGATTTTGAAGCTGCTCTCTGGTCAGAATCTGAGGTATTGGCAGTGAGGTGTAGGAAGGATTCTTATGAAAGATGCTTTTGAAGAGCAGAAAGCTGCTACAAGGGGCTTCTGTTTATTGGTATGGAAGTGAAACCCTGATTGCTTGGGAAACCTTGCCTAAAGGAACATAATGCTTCTTTATAGAAGTGCCCAAATGTTTTTCAAACAAAAGTCCTATGAAGGAGTTAATATGTTGTAATTTCACTAACAAAACAAAGACACAGACAAGTTTTCTTCTTAGTATCACAGAGGCAGCCAGTAGTAGAACGACTGCCCTCTGGTTCTATATTGCTGCCACTGGGACATATTCTCATTGCTTCTTCTTTTCTCGAGGAGTTATTAACATATTTATGTTTATTAACATAGTAACATATTTATGTTAAAGTAAAGAGATATCTATGTAATATCCAAGTATGCTAGGGAAGAAAATGGGAGCAAAATTTATTGGTTTGAAACTGCCATTTCAGAAAAAAAATTCTTAATTTTTTTTGGTTTGAATGTAAAAACAGTGAAAAAAGCCTAACAAAAAAGTGAAATATATATTTTTTTATTGGTTATGAGAGCAGACTTTTTTGTAAATGCATGGACAAATGGATAGATGAAAGAAACAGTGGGTTTTAGGTGGCAAGGGGCTCTCCCTGTGTTCAGTGGTACACCTGACTCCAGCAGATTTGCCTGGGGTGCCCAAAATGCCGTTAACTCTGGAAGCCTAATCTACTTTTTGAGGAAATTTTAAGCATATAAAGGGCTATTTAAGCTTAAAGGGCTGCAATACAGCACAGAATGAAAATGGTACATTTTCCAAACGACAAGATACAATTACAAAATTGCACAGCAGCAGTGGAGAATAAATACAAGCATTTCAGGCTGATAAGCATCGGGGTACGAGCTGAGTATGAAGATAATTTATATTTGTTTTTCTTTGGCTATTATGAACTTTGATGATTTTCATCCTCACTTAATAGCATGATAAATCATTTTCATGAACGTCATGGACTTTAATTGCTTCCTTGTTAAAATGTGAGCTAATTGTCCTTGCTCTCGCAATAAACCTTCAGGGAAAATAAAATACTGTTCTGAGCAACCCGAGTCTCTGAAGTTCAACAAAGTTGCATGAAAGTGCAAATGTCAGAACAGCCTGCTGTCATGTTCCTCACTGGAAAAGATAAAATCAGAGTGCACTGCTGTGTGTTTGTCACTGCTGCTGGGTAAAGGTCTGTGGCTGAGGGAATTCCAGAGCTAAGTCTTGACCCCCTTGGCCTTTTCAGACTGTACCAATGAATGGCTAACACCAAAATCCCACCGGCCTGGGCAGGCCTGGACACCTGCACTGGACATGGCAGTGCTACCCCCAGACAGACTTTCTGTAGGGAAAAAGCTTCGCTGCTCAAAACTCGTATGCCTGCTCCTTGGGAATGACACCAAAGAATACCTTATAAATGAAGTATGCTTCCCATTAGGGATTACAGCATCATTTGATCAAAGTCCACTGGAAATAGCTCTTGGCAGCACAGACATTCTCTGTAACTCTTCACTCTCTTGAGTCTGGCAAAGTTGGGGAAAGCAGTGCTGACCGGAGGGTTAGAGGAGACAAGGACATGACAGGGGTTCCATTGTTGTTTTTGTTGTCTTTCTCCTTGGTTAAGGAATGCCTGTGTGAAATTGGTTTTATGGATGCAAAGAAAACATTGGCAATGGCTTTATTCTTCTGTGGAGCTGATCGTGCCCTCCACACTGGCTTAACTTGTAAAAGTAATGCAATACAGGCATCGCTTAAAATTAAACAATTTTTTGGCAACTCTGGTGAAATATATTGTCATCGGCTATAGAGCACCGACACACTTGATAGAGTTAAAGAATGTTTGGAAGTCTTCAAGCTCTCTCTGGTTTGAGTTTAATGAAATCTGGGCAATCAAAATGTCTACCTGGCAGCTCACAAGAGACACTTCATGTTCATTATTTTGTAGTTAAACTATCTATCTGCCCTGATGTGCAAGGATACAATTGTATACATTTTTAAATCATCTATTTCCATTGTAAATTACCCATAAATTAGATACAGACATTTAGGCACCTCGGAGGGGTTTTTCGATTTCTATTTTGGTATTAGGGATACATGTTTCTGAGTTTTGTAAGTTGGTTTTTCTCTGGAGAAGATCAGTGTTTGCAGCTGGGAGAAAAATACACTCCTCCTCTGCCTCTTCTTCCCATTCTATTGGCTATAAATCATAACCTTTAAAAAGATGAAATACTGATGCAGTGCTGTTTTTTATGGCTTTTGTTTGAAGACTGCTGAGCATCTGACAAATGTAAATTGATCCTGACAAAACCTCAGTGAGTTATGATAGAGCTAAACCTGTCCTTCATAGAGATGGCAAAACATAAGTAATATGATTTATAAAAACTTCCATACCCCAAATAGATTGTGAGCATAGTCCTAGTTAAATACATTTGAGTCAGTTTTCCTGCTGCACATAAATCTACAATCTAAAACAATCAAAAGGCAGAGATAGATGAAGGAGCAGGTCCTTTTTTTCTGCCATACCATGCCTCAGTGTTTACACTTCAATGTAAGAAAATTAAGGACTAATTCACTGTATTCCTTTGACTTTGTCTTTATCCCAAGTGCTGGAACCAGATCATTTGGACACTGAGATGAGTACACATTTGTTTTACCCCTTCAATGGAGAAGACAAAGTTCTGCTCCCAGCTTACTTCACATATATGAAAATTGTCCCATTGTTAGTGTATGAGCAATTCTATTAAAAAAACCAATCAAAAAAACCTGTAAAAATAGGGTTTGTACAGGGCAAGAGAGAATGGAGGATAGCAGTGCTTCCCTGCTAAAACAGGTCCTAGATTCCTCTGAGCGGTCTTCAGGCCTCTCTCACTCCTTTTCTCTCCAGATACACATGTTCCAGTTCATTTTACTTTTATTTCCTTTTTGTGAGTGTAATGTGCAGATTACGCAGCTGTCTTTTTGGTTATTAAATGGGTTTTTATAGTTAAAATATATCTCATGTCTGTGTATATAATGGTCCCAACATGTTTATGACAGGTTATGTCATTGGTTCCCTTGTTAGTGAAACTAACAAAGCTTCTCCATTAGTTTAAGAGGCCTGGGAATTTTGTGCATCCTGTTCTTGTTGCTGTATGTCAGTGCTGGGCGAGTTGCCATTATACCTCGGTGCACAGTTCACTGGTTAAGAACATGTGAGTGTGTCTCCCTCTAATGTGTCGCTCCAACAACAACCTGCTCATTCCTCAAAGCCAGCAAAGGCAATCTTGCCAATTCTTGAGATTTTATTGTGAGTCTCTTGACATTTGGTGTGTGCCTTAAAAAACACAGCTCCTGGAGTTAAGATGACTACATGAGAACCTCAGCTTTCATTTGAAAAATAGCATAAAATAACGTATTCTGAGCCTTCCTGTTGTGGAAGTGTTTCGAAGTAGACCCCAGTGGTTAAAAAAAAAACCCTAGACAGCAAATGCAATCAACTCTTAATGTGTTATTAAAATCATATCTTGTAGTGTGATTTTCAGCTGAAGACAAGTTCATGAATATGGGAACCTGTCTGCAACTTTTGGATGGCTCGAGCTGGCAATGTAAGAGATGCTGCTCCTGTTGAAGTGCTGGGCTTTTGTACTTTTGTATGCTAGAATACCCATAGTTTTTCCCAATGACAAATGCAGTACTGATCTGTGTGCTGCTCAGGATTTGCCTCATCTGCAGCCAGCAGCCTGGGGCCATTTGGAACTGAAACTCAGGTATGTTGCACTTAGTCAAGGACAACTCTGCTTTACTTCACTCTCCTGGAAGAAAGATCAGACCTGTGCAGGTGTTAAGCAAATTCCTCCATGGTTACATCTCCACGCTCCTGAGAGCCCTCAGCTCCTTTGTCTTGGCTCCAGAAGCCACAGAGCCATGCTAATATTGCAGTACTCTCTGCTTTCCAGTGTGGCAGTTCATTTGGGTACCCTGCTACACTGGCACAGAGATACAATGCCCAGACAGGAGCAGCTTGGAATTTGGGGTGAATACATTGGCTTGCTCACACCACTGTAAGGAGAGTTATGTTAACAGTGCTTGGAGAATTGCTTCCTAATGGTCAATGGCCCAAAAGAGGCCCTGTGCCACCAAAGCTCTGCTTTCCAGCACCTGTGCCCACAGGCATCTGACAACTCTTGTGTTCATACATGTGTGAAAATGGAGCATCCCAAACTGGATTTACATTTTATATGTTGGGCTTTTAAGTATCTGCTCATGCATGTATCTAAAAGCACCCTCTTCACTGGACTGGACTTTCTAAAGATCACAATCCTTTCATCAGAAATTGGCTTGTAGCAACTTCAGCATTGGCTTGATGATACTCGCTGTTTGAGATATTGATACTCTTCATCTTGCTGCCTTTTCCCATCCATTTCCTTCTTGGGTTGAGCCAACACCTGTGGTCCCATATGGGCAAATTTGGCAGGTGCAGAAGATGGATAACAAGCTCTGGAATATATTTTTCCAAGTGTGTCATCTGGCTTATAGGAGAACTCTGGCTTAGCTGTACTGCCAGTACTGGAATGACTCTGGAGCTGTCTCCCAGTCAAATGGTTGTAGAGCTGGCTGGCTTGCTTTGTTTTCCTGGACAGCGTATTGTCTCCCTTAAAAAAAAATAAAAGAAATATATATATATATTCCCTTTTCACTGTGAGAAATACAGTCCATATGAAACATCTGACATTAAACCCCTGTTTTAAATTCCTTCTGCATTCTGTGTGCTGGGTCCATTAAGATAAAGGGAAGTTTTTCCAGTGTCTATATATGTTTGTGTTGTAGCTGGGAGAAGAATTATAGGAACTACCTGTGTCTCTGCTTCTGAAATCCAAATCTCAGCTCTAAGAATAAGTGCAGAATTCTTTGCTTGCAAAACCACAGCTGTGGTTAATGACCATATTAATGGACATGAAGCAGCACAATTTCTTGCAAACATTAATAACTCCTGTGCACATTGTCCACATTTTGCAACCACATTTTCAAACCACGGCATGTTTTTCAGAGGACAGCTGCTTGAGGAAAGCCTTTCTTGCTACCAAATTCTGGCACTTGGTTGCAAAGGTCTGCTCTCGATTTAAAGAGTACAAATACAACAGGACTGGTGGCCCAGCACTGGAAAAATAAACAACCAAATAGATCTGCTAGGTATTATTGATCTTCATTTCCCCCTAAATGGTATCAGAATTCAGCATTCCTCAGGCTGAAGGGAATGAGGAGTTCATTTTTGAGTACTTGCCATAGTGCATATGTCAGTACTTGCCACTGACTTTCCCCCATCACAGCCATCTGCAGCCCTCCCGAACAAAATCATGTGCAGCATTGTGTTTAATGTTCCTGAAAGAAAAGGGAACATGTAATAATTATTTTAAAATAAACACCAAAGGGACAAGTACTGTGTTCTTTGGCTTAATTCATACACGGATGAAATCATTTCTCTAAGCAGTGCTGCCAATGTCTTGTTTCAAAGTCTGAGCCTTGGAGGAGGGCTGCAATCACTGAATGAAGTGTTGGCCATCCCTCCCTCCCCCGGCCCTGCTCCCGGCTCCACGGCAGCCCAGTGAGCTCAGCCACTGCAGCACCGTGTCCAGGGAGAGGAGGCATGGATACCTGCTCAGGATGAGAATATAGCACAGGCATTGAATGGGAGAAGGAGACAGGGTGCCCTGTGGCAGCTGGCTCAGGTGCCCTGGCACTGGCTCCCCACTTGCCCTCCACCTCAGCATGGAGCAATAAGTCCTAATGGCACTGTCCATTGTGGACTCACTGCCTCCAAGAACTTGGAATCAACCTGATCCCCATGGTGGGCTGGGGGTCAGTGGGTTCCCCTGTGGGTGTTGCTCTCCCACCTGGCACTGAAGTGCTGTGGCTGTGGCACTGGGGCTGTGCTGCAGGGAGGTGCAACTACTGCTGTGTCCAGCTACTGCTGTGTCCAGCTCCAGTGTGTGGGCTCCAACTCCTGGTGTGGGCAATATTAGACAGCTGTGCAGGCTTAAAATTTGTTGTGTCTGTATTAGATATGAGTGCTTGTTCTCTCTCTCTCTCTCATACTCTCTCCCTCCCAATCTGTCTCCCCTTACTTGCAGCCTTTAGTGGCAGTGGTACAGAGAAGGGGCCCAAGTTCAACTTGTGGCTTAGCCCATGCTGAAAATCCACTGCTCTGCCTGGCTCTCAGCCCACAAGAGAAAGGGCCATTAGGCTGAATGTATGAAGATGCTGGGATGCCCATTGGTTATTCATGGTCACCTGAAGTCAGGTGTGGTGAGTTCAGAGTAATGTCTATCTCACTTGTATTTCAAATGTCTTTTTGTGCTTTTTTTATAGCTGATGGGCACAGAAAGGATTGGCACTTGTGTGATGGTGCAGAGACACAGAATTTGGGGCATGAGGACCTCTGCAGTGTCATAGCCAGGGCTGGGCTCATCTGCTACCAACATGCCAGGACAGAGGATGAGGGACTTGGCAAGGGCATTTACCACCTCTTGGCAACCACTGTCCAGTTTAATTTTTAATTATCTTCGAGGACACTCTCAAGATATTACCAATGCCCTCAGAGGGAGTTGTGTCAGTCTGTATTCAGAAATCACAGTGAAAACTCAAAGTTTGCTTTGGCATTCATTCTGAGGAACATTTTAAAGCTTTAATATAATTGAGATGAGACCCTGTAACTGAGCTGTGTTTAGTTTTTGATTTCCAAATCATCATTTGATTTCTCTGAGATGGTGCCTATCTTGTCAAACAGAACATGATATTGACAGTGTTTATTTATTGTTTGCAGGAAAGCAATAAATAAAATCTTCCACCTGCAAAATCTTCTTCCACCCAGGACTCCATAATTCCCAGTTAGCAACAATTGGAAGAAGTGGGCTTCATCCTGTCTGCACGAGGCTGGCTTTTCCCAATTAGCATCATTGTTTTAGCTCTGAACCAGAACCAGGATAATTCACACCAATGAATGCTGTGCCAGCACGAGGGACGTTTACAGACAAACCATCCCTCACTAGTAGACAGCACAGAGTGAGAACATAAATGCTTCAAAGGCTTACAGCCATCTCAGTGCGAAGATGCTGATCCAGTGAGCAACATCCTGAACAGATGTCTGCTCTGTAATTGCTTGTGTGCATGTTAACACTAGCAGGTGAGGATCTGACCACCGTGGGTGTGCACGGGTGTGTGTGGGTGTGCAGAAGAGTCAGGGTGTGTTAAAGAGGACGATTTTCTGGATGCTGACATCTTGATGTATGGTAGTGTTTGATGAAATGCATCGTTTAACCTGAAGAGGGGCCTGATCAATCACAACAGGTTGAGCTCAATCTGCCTAGTCTTAGCCATGTGAGTTGGTGGCTAGGGAGGAAATTGTTACTCTCCAGCTCAAGTGAAATGAGTCATGAAGAAGCAAAGATCCTGTGTGAGTTTGATACAATGTTCACTATGTCTTGGAAGAGCTATTTTAAGAAGAATTTGGCCAGAATCCCTGACTTTTGATTATTCTTTTTCCTTCTTCTTGCATTTTACTGTTTCCCTGTAGCATGTTCTAACCGTTGTGTCTTGATTTATATCTGTAAATAAATCTCCTTATTTATGAGGATGTGATGTCCCTAGGGTGCAGGAGGCCCCAGCCATTCCGTGTAGCTGAAAGAGACGTTACCTAAGTGGACCATGAATCAGAAGTGGGGCAGACAGGGAGAACTATTTTTACCAACCTGCTTGACTTGTGAGGGGGTCTGCCCAAAAGGCAAGTGGGGGCAGATGTTGGGGGGGAATGGGAAGGTGTTAGGAATGATACTCTGGGGTATAATTTCTGAGTGTTACAAGGTGCTGTGCTGAATTATGGAACAGTGGAAGGAAGCAGGAGAGACTGTGGGAAAGCTGTTTGTGTGCTATCTAAGCAATAGCCAGGGCATTCTTGACAGAGGAAGAAAGGTAGAAATTGGTGGTAGCTGCTAAAATGAATAAATTACTTTCTGTTGTTGGCTTGCTAGAAGCAACCTGATAGAAAATGTGTAGCAGCTGTAGTTGGGTTGGTCACAGTATAGCTATGATGGAGATTTTCTTGCAGCCTCGTAGGCTTTACTTCCATTCCTGCATTGCCCTTCTGATGATACGAAATAGAGCCTAGTGTTAGCAGTGCCATTTCTGGCTGGTGTCCAGAGAGGGGCTACATTTCCATTCTGTATGTTTGAGTGCAAATCTTACAGGAGGTTTCTGCTTCTCTTGGGATACAAAGTCAGTCCATCTTTTTCTGGGCAGGTTCTGGTTGGAGAGATGTGGCGTTATCCACAGCAAATTCATGTTGCGAGGAGTGCCAGTATCTGTCACCTGACTTTTCTGTGTTTATGGCCTTTTTTGGTAGGGTAGAAACCTTGTCCTAACACAAATATAATTTCCGTTGCCTTCACTGAGAGATTTCACAGACTAGGGATCAAAAGTCTTTCCTTATTTTTTTTTCTTTTTTTTAAATTGGTCTTTATTTTTCAGGATTTTTTTTTTTACCCATTTATCTTGGTAATACTCTGCTTGCTCATCTCAGTGAACTGGAGATGAAGAATGGCTCTATGTACTTTTCCAGATAGTTTTATTGTTGCTGGTAGGGTCCTGATCTATGATTAGAAAAGTAACTGTCTTGGAAATGCTGTCTTCTCACTCAAAATATATGTTCTGGCCTGACTTTGAGTCTAGGCTTTTGCTGTGAGTGATTACTGAAGATGATCTGTTTATTTTAATAAACTAACAAATGTTCTACTAGCACATCATGTTTAAAAACCTTTTCCTTGAGTCTTTCCTTAAAAGGCTCTAATTTCATGGGAAGATTGAGTCTTCTGCAAGAAAAATAGAAAAATTTGAGTAAAACCAAGAAATATTTCAGGTGATAAATATCATTAGAAAGTTCTGTGTCAGGCCATCTTCATGTCCACGCTTTCTCATATGGGCTGACCTCATCTCTCTGTCCTGCTGTAGCCACAGAATTGCCACCTTGCACTGCTTCCCTTTTCCGTGTGAGGACATCACAGTGCACTGGGAGATGCAGTTAAACCAACTATGTTCATGAAACAAGGAGCATAGCATTTAAAGATTAAAATATCTGTTTATATTTCCCTCTAACCCCCCAAAAAACCCCCAACCAACCAGGATTTCTGCAAAAAGAGGGAAAAGTGCTGACACAGGCAGGAGACTGATTGAATTCCCCCACATGTCTCTTCAACACACTTGTTGGCTTCGAAATGATGACAATGTCCTCTTGTTAGTAGTGAGGTAAGTGGCAGAAAGCAGACAGTACTCTTATCAACTCCCTTGAGGAGTTTGGGGAGTGACAAAGAAGAAAAATCATCTTTTGTCTTGCACATAGACCAACTATGATATGTAATCACAGAAAAAAAAGAGCACACAACCAGCCAGTCTTTGTCAGCTGTCTAATTATAGCTACAGCCAACTAAATAGCCAGCAACAGGCAGTCCTCATTAAATCTGCCGTGAGCAGAAATTGCTGTTAGGGTCCAGAGAAGCTGGGATAGTGAGAGTCTGGACAGAAGTCATGCAGGGAAAAGTGATTTGAAGAGAGGAATGGCTCTGTGATCCCCCAGCTTTAGAGACTGAGGAACTGAAAAGCTAATATTAAGAGGACATGACTTTTTTAAAGAAATTTAGTATGTGAGCCACCCAGAGATGCTGAAGATGATTATTCAGCTGCTCTCTGTGATACTTTTGAAAAACATTTTTGCTGAAAACTTCCCTTCCAACCTTTTAATGACCGAGTTTTCCTTTACTTTACCTGCATTTATGTTGTTCTAACACTGGTAGGGGATGAGGTTGCCACTCTTGTCAAAACACAGAAGCAAAAAACTAATAAATAAACACTCTTTCTCTGCTTTTGTTATGAAAGAATGCTGGTTGTGTGTGAGCAGCTGTGATCGGAGTAACAGCACTGAAAACATAAGATAAACACATGATAAATCTGGCTAAAATGTCCAGGAGGTGTCTAGGTGGCAATATTAATAGGAGGACTCAGGCACTCTTTGAAAAACCTTGAAATCTAATTTACAGAACACTTTGATAGCTATTTTTAAAACATGAACACTACATTTGCTTTTCCTTTAGATGTGTCCATTCTCTCTTAGGATTCTCCTGTGGACAAAATCCCTTCCTGAACTCTTGCTGCAATCATCTGTTATCTGCTTCATTTCTGATCAGGTGCACACCAGACCCTCAAGCTGTATTAATGGTTTGATTCAGTAGCAGTAGCTGAATGACAGGGGAATAGAGAAGACCAGATTTTTCCACCTGAAGCAGTTCTCTAGGGAATCATGAGTTCAAAAAGGAATGAGGTCTTCCCCATAAAAACCCCAAATACCTCATGATCTTGGGGATATTTAAATGCAACCTGGAAAGTCCCCTGACTTTTTCTCCCAGCAGCAGCAGCAGCAGCAGCAGCAGCAGCAGCAGCCGGGAAGACGCTGCCGGGTGGAGAAGGGAAATAAGCTCCTCTCTGCTCCCCCCTCCCTCACCTCCACCTCCCTCCTAGCTCTGCTGGGTCAACGGCAAGGAGTGAAGGAAAAGGCTCCATCTGCTGCCATCTTCTCTTTTTCATTGGGAGTCTGGCAACCATTGCTTCTAGACCAAAATGTTTTCAGCTTTAGACTGGGATTTTGACCCGCTCGATGCACACCTCTGAGCAGAGGGGTGGTATATACTAGCCCATCACTCACAGCTAAAGGGCATCCACAGGAGCCTTTGGGCCTAGAAAGGCATAGATGCACAAAAGGAAAAACATGTTACTGATGATTTGCTTCTATTTATTCTCAAAGACCCGTGTAAAGGAGTTTAAGGTCTGAATTCATTCTCAGCCATGCACTGGAGTTGACAGAGTTAGATCAGGACTGTGTTTGGCAGGATTTCCATATCCTGCAATTCAACATGGAATATGTAATCATCTGACAGAAGGTTCAGTATGTTTAGTTGTATAACTGTTAGAACAGATAAAGGATCAGCCAGGCAAACAGTGAAATATGAAAACGGTTCTCGTAAAAACATCCCAGCCTTGGGGCGTGCATCTGCCAAAACTACTCCGTGGTGACATGAATGGACATAGCGTTTAACTACTCTCCAAGAGGAGAGAGGATTACAAGGAGGTGGGGAAAGCAGAAGAAGCCAGAGCAAGCCTGCCAACAATAGCAGGTTGCAATACTTAATCTCAGTGCTTGTGCCAATGCGCTTCGAAGCTGCTGTTGTTTTTATGAGGAAAAATGCAGAAAAGACTAATCTGTGTATTTATGTCTGTCTGGAAATATTATAAGTGCCGTGTGGTCATTTTGATTCCAGAACCAATGGGGTCAGTATTCCCAGGATGGGGAGACGTGGACAGGGTGCCAGAACTCAGCCACTACATGTGGGACTGAAAGAAGAGAGAATGAGTAAATGGAGGGATTCAGCAAAGTGGAAAACAAACCATGAACTCTACCCACACTCCCAAATAATCAATTTTTCTGGGGCTATTTCAGCTCAGGGCTACAGCTTGTATGTCCTTGAGAAGTTCTAGAACATTGTCTTCAGTCCTCTCGAATAACAAAGTTGCCTAATTTGCTCATTTGTTTCCTTCTATGAATATAACTGCTATTTTGTGGGAGTTATGCTGGTGAGGTGAGCTAGAGCGAGCATCCTGTGTGCTGCAAGCTTCTATGAACACAGACAAGTGCAACAGAGGGGCAGATCTTGCCTTCCAATGACAATATTTTCCTGTTTTTACCAATATAATGTTTCACAGAACAAGGGTCTGTAGTTTATTATCTGCTTGTCTTTCCATTCTCAATAGAAACAGAGCATTTCTTGACCAAATAGAGTGGGTTTTAATTGGTGGCTGCTCTGTTTTGGTTTTTGGTCCCATGTAATTCTTTTGACAAGGGCAGCAGAAGTTATTAATACAGCACTGACTTTTTGTGGACACTAGGATCTGTATGCAGCTGACACGTTGTGCTGGCACATCACAGAGATTATTGATCAGTATTGGTACAGGGCAGGCTTAATATGACAGCAATCTGTGTCCTTTATGGTTACCACTGTGATTACCACAGGCTGCTTGGGGGCTTTGGGGTCAGGTTTTGTTAGTGGCCACAGTGCAAGGAGGAAGCAGGTTTTCCATGGGTTGTTTGAAAGATCTGCAGACGTAGATTTGGATTCACTGGGCATTCCCATGAGGAGGGTGGAGGAATAACACAGATGATTTGCTGCTACTTCGTACTACTCTTTTGTTACACAAAAGCGTAAAACACGGATCTGTCTTTCCTATCTGATTCTGCCATGCTAGTCTCCATGCCGTCTAAGGGTTTGTTTGATAATGTGTCTCTGGTGGTTTGTGCAGTTTTGCTTTAATCCAGCTAAAGCTTAGCTCTGTTTGACTGGTAAAAGACAGTGACACGTAGGAGTAGGGCTTCTTTGGCTTTCTTTATTGGGTAGGACAGATACTTGGCAGCTGAGTTTCCCAGGGACCTAGGGATTAAAGTGAACCTTGCATTTCTTTCTTACTTGAAAGTCTCCATCACTCCAGATTTAACATTTTTCTTTTATATAGGCTGTAAACTACTGCAGGGAAGAAACATTTTCCAGATGACACTGCTCCATAAATGGTGTTGTAGGATGTTAATTGACTGTGATGGGAGTCGCACATCTCTAGAGTACTCATGAGATCTCTTTTGACGATGAAGTGTCATTTTGGAGAGAAATGAAACATGTGTGGACAGGTAAGAAGTTGAAAATTAGCACAATCCTTGTCTAAAATTGATTTATGTGAGCTTCAGGAAAAATTTCTTGGTGAACTGGGCTAAACCTAGGCTAGCCTGAGCCTAAAAGGGTTTGCTGCTTCTGTAAAAACTTTTATCTTTCAGTATCTCTGTATCTGTTAATGTTCCTTTAGTTTTAGTTTTTTTTAAGGAATGGAAAGAGAATTTCCACCACAATGGTGTCATATTTTGATGTTAACTCAAGCCTGTGACCTTCCAGATCCAAATTTGAATGTCTGACCTGATAGCCTTACACAGTATAAATGAGATTACTGAAGTTCTGAAGCAAATGGGAGTTTCAGCTGAGGTGGAAAACTGAACCATTTCCTTTGGAAAAGGAGGAGATAACAAGGAAAATGGATGTTCAGCAATGTGGGTACTTCAAATACAAATTCCCATATGGCTTACTGTAATTTGTCTAAATAATTCTGTGGAAACAAATTTTTTCTTCTGTTATCCTGGATCAGATCTCTCAAAGATATGAGATGGAGATGAGGAGAAGCTGTCCTTGAGACTGAAAAAAAACCCCAACAGATCAAGCAGCGAACAAATAAAGTTTGTGTAGTCAGACACTGTTGCTGCATACCTAAAGCTGTAATATCATATGAAGTTTATCAGAGGGGTTGGAATGTTTACAGCAGTGTTGTCGCCAAATTTCTCCTGGGTGAATTGTTATCCATCTTCCTAAATCCTTTTGGCAGTTTTTGCTGGAGAAAGAAAAAGGGTTTGCCATGTGCTGAGGCCCTGGACCGCACTTAGGTCGGGGCTCATGCCCTGTCCCTGTGCATGGTCCCTATCTGAAAAGGGTAACACTGACATGTGCTGCAGGTCAGTTGCCCACCAGGATGATAACTTGGGATGGGAGATGAGGGAATGAAGTCCAGAGAGGCTTGGAGCCTCTTTGGTGAGGTGGACTTTAGCAGAGGAGTTTGCTCCTCAGCCCCTGCTCCAGACACTTGTGTGCTGCTTCTGTAACAGCTCCAAGCCTCGCTCCCTTTGATCCATAGGGACAATTGTCTTTCCCTGGCATTGTGGGTGGGTGAAATGACTCTTGCAAGCACGTAGCACAAATGAGCTGTACCAGTGCCATAGTACACGGCAGAAATGTGAGTCATAAATCATCATTAACATCTGCTGGAAAACACACTTGTGCCCCAACACAGTACCCATGATTGGTGTTATTTGGTATGTTTGGGACACAAATCCGTAAAGATTGAGACTAATGGCTGCTTTAACAGGCCTGTCAGTTTGGACTTAATGAATTTGTTAATATCAAGCAACTTTCTCCCCCCAAACAATGGTGTTGGTAATTCACAAGCTGTTATTCTTGGAGCCCTGCTCTAACAAAAGCCAGCCTCTCTGTCTGAATGTTGCTGCTTTCATATTTTATTGCAGAAATTACACAAAAATATTTGGCTTGTCTAATGAGGGCTTGACAATATAGTATATATTGCTGAAAATGTGTCATCACATTATTCCTACAAAAACAAATTTTTGTGTTTTTTTCCTTGTCCATTGGCAGTTTGCTAGTTCAAACTGGGGAATACGGGATGTCTGTGTAACTTGTCTAATAATACAAAACAAATGATATGGGTGTAATGCTGGTGTTATCATGGCCACATGGATTGTTTCTTTGCACTTACACTTGTTTTCCTCCTTTAGATCTACAGGTTTAGACTGCTCTTGGCATCTGTAATTTCAAAGGCTTTAGGAACACGTGGTTTGTCCTCCCTGAATGTCCTTATTAATCCATGTTCTTACGTGCTAGATCATGCAATTTGTTTTGCAGGAGGCCTTTAGGGCCAGGAAAGCTTATTGTGGTTATCTAATCTGACCTATTTCATTATGGAGGTCACTGAATAGCCCCCTCAGGATTTCCTGCAGCTGGGAGAGAGAGTACTTGAAGAAAGTTTTCCATTGTAATCAGAGATGGCTGAAGGCTTTTTGGCAGTGTAGGCAAAAATTTCTTTTCAGGGCAGCAGCAGGACGGGTTGTGAGAGAAGAAGGGCTGGAAGGGGCCAGGGGATTTCAGGAGTTAGGGATGAGAATGCTGGGATCAGGCAGGAGGACTCCAGTAGGCAAATGTGAGATTAGCAAGCTTTTGGAGACCATGAGTGTCAAACATGCCCGGGAAATAACACAGGCAACTGCAGAGAAGATATGGACGTGATTAAGTTTATTTTTTGGAAGGTGTGTGTTTCAGGAGGAGGTCACAGGGACAGGCAGTTTAAAATTGAAGCTTTACAGGCTGGAGATGGAGAAGAAAAGTCATAGATTCCAGAGAGGGAATGGAGGTGATGAAACTTTTGAGAGAGGTCTGAGTGGAGGGCAGGAGGGGTTTGAGACACATGGGTAGTTTGAGGGAACTGTCACTAGAAATAGGGATCCTCACCTCATCAAACCCTTTCCTCTCTGGATTTACAGCTCCTATATTTCAGAGGAGAGTGAGCCTTTCAGCCTGAGCTCCAGCTGATCTCCTGAGGCAAGAAACACCCCTTGATTTGTACTGTTCCTATTTGTCCTACTAGTCCCCCCTACTGCCAGGGGACTAGCACAAAGGGATGGGAAGAGGGCTACAAGGCAGGCAAGGGTCTTGAGGGGGGGACACCTGGAGAACAGTCCTTTCTGCTGCCAGGAGGAGCAGGATGCACCATAAACTGCTTCCCACTCCAACTGTGCCCCATCACTATTCCAAATCCTTCCCTTGGGGCAGGATCAGGGCATTACCCTGGCAGATAATGCCCTGGCAGATCAGGGCATTACCCACATCCAGATGTGCTGTGGCTCAGAGTTCTCCTTCACCTCTTTCCTGGCACTGCATGAGAAGGCACCTTGTGGATCTCCCTCTCCACTGCTCTGGGCTTAGCCCCTCTCACCTGCTGCTGTGATTTGGCTCTGATCTTATACAAAAGCCACACAAGTGGTGCAGAGTCTACCAAGGCTCTTGGTAAGTCATTTCAATGAGTGATGCAAAAACCATACACCTCTTCACTGGTTTGAATCTATTTACTATCAGAAGCATGGGAGAAAAAGAAACAGAGCAGAAGAGAAGTGCAAATTTTTCAAGGCTGGTCAACAATTTGAAAAAAGGGATAGCAAAGACAGCTTTTTTCTAGGTGCGAGGTTAGGAACACAAGGCAGAAGAAAAGAGAAAAACTGACATGAATTGGATTAGGCAGCTAATGAAGGATTGAAGCAATACATTATATTGCTACTGTGGAGGAAAACAAATACCTTCCTCCCAGAGATGAGAGATGAGGAAAGAAGTGGATATTTGTTCAGCGCAGAGTGCAAAAATCTGGTGGTTGTCGTGTCAGAATACAGTATCATTGGCTCTGTGAGGAGGAAAGTGTGGAAGAGTTAAGACTTCCAAACCTGAACTGAAGATTTATAAACTCTTCCTGCAAAATGAAAGCAGAATTTTCCTTTGATAAACAGAATTTGTCAAATATTGTATCTTTTGTGTCCAGTTTGGTATTCCCTCTCTGACAGTGCCCAGACCTGATTTCTCAGAGGAAGACAGTGTGTTTTGTGTAACACACACACACAGGGAGTAGCTCAGTCTTATGGAGGGGAATCAGGCCACATGTGGATGCCGAAGTCCCATTTTGTTTTCCTGACAACCTCTAATACAGCCTTGGGCTGTGCACTCCTTTTTCAGTAGCCACACTGCTTAACCTATGACCGGAAGTAAAGTTAGTGCACTGAGGACTCTCTGAAAGGCCATTCATTTCATGACATAGAGGAAACCCCACAGAATAAGGGGGCAAAAAGACACCATAAAACCAGACAATACTGTTCCTCGCTGGATGCTCCCCTGAGTGAGCCAGAGAAAAGGGATATAACCTAAGAAGTAGAGCAGAACAAAATGGGATGCTCCTGTGTCTGCTTACCTGGTTTATTGTAATAGAATTATAGATACCTTGAGCTGGAATGGATCCACAAGAATCATTGAATCCAACTCCTGGCCCTCCATAGGACAACCTCAAGAACCACCACGTGCCTGAGAGGGTTGTTCAAATTCTTCTTGAGCTCTGTCAGGCTGGTGCTGTGACCACTTCATGGGGAGCCTGTTACAGTTCCCAGCCACTCGCTGGCTAAAAAATCTTATTCTAATATCCAGCCTAAACCTCCCCTGACACAACTTCAGGCCATTCCCTGAGTTCCTGTCACTGTCACTACAGAGAAGAGATCAGTGCCTACCTCTCCACTTCTCCTCATAAGGAAGCTCTAGACTGTAGTGAGGTCTCTGCTTTTACTCCTCTCTGTTGCTAATGGAGAAATACAGACATACCATTTTCTAAATGAAAATCAAAACTGTTTTTTTGAGAACTGATCCAGATCCTGGTAGAATATTTGCCTAGGTCCATGTCTCAGAAAACTGCTTCTGGTGGCAGTGTTTTTGCTTCAGTGACTGAAGGAAAGGAGTGTTATGGAGAAATCTGGTCATCCCTGCTGAGGAGTGGGGGTCCAGGCAGCTGTTCCAGGTGTGCCGTGGAGCTAGTACACATCTGGATGCACTAGGTGGCAGGATCTGTCTGCAGCAGTGAAACATGCTGTGAGAATGGTGTTTGCACTGGATAGAGAGCAGGTGGAGAGCATATTTCCTCCAAGATGCCAAAAACGAGTCCAAAAGATCTCTATCTAAAGATGGTATGCAATTCATTACTAAATGCAAAACAGTCTGCTCCAGCATAGCTCACTGATGAGCAAGAGACTTACATTTTGTTGATTGAAAAGGAAAAAGGGGAGTTTTGCTATCAAAATATCTATAAGCCTTGTCTTCAGGTAGAGAGAGAACACCATGGGAAACAGCACAGTGTCCTCTTCCTCTACCTGCTTGATATTCAGTAAATTTAAAACTGGATTTCTCATTACAACTTGGGCAGACAGGGATTCTTGTTTGCTCTTATATCCTGCTCTTGGCCTGACAGAATCATAATTTGATTCTTGCTTGGAAACTGTGCTCAAGAGCAGCAAACAGCAGGTGCATGAGAGGACCTGAGGTGTTTTCCAATGAAAGCCTGACCTTGTTTGAGAAGCCTTGGTCCAGGGGAGGGGTTTCTGTGAAGAGAAGTTTATTAGAGGTGCTGGTAGCAGCTGTGGTGGCAGAGATATGAACAAAAGGAGAAATCATATCCTTGCTTCTTTGGAGGGGGATGTTGAGTTGATGTGATCTGGCTGAAACAACATGGAAAGTTTATAACAGGGCCAAGGCTGGTGCCAAATGAGCCCCCTGGAGCCTCGAGTTTGGATGTCCAACCACATCTGGTGTGAAAGCAGGTGTTAGCTGCTTTCTGAGTTATGGGCCAAAGACGTTGATGTTGACTGACAAAAAGAAGATAAAGCTTGGCAATAGCAACAAACCTGACCACAATATTGGAATGTTGTCATCCTAAAAGTGTAGTTTGGTGAAGAGACAGGTCCTGGTTTTCCCCACTGTAAAGCTTTTGGGTTTCAGCCTCCTCTCTGCACATTCCAACAGGTCACACATGAAGTATGTGTTTCCTAGATGAGATCCACAGGATCTCTTCTGGGAAAGATCCTCTAGCCACAAAAACTTGAAAACTGTTAGTGTGGTTGTAGACTTCTCCTTTTGTACTTCAGAGGCATAAACAAAAAGACAGGCCCACACCAAAACGGGAATCTTCATACTCTGTCCCTGTGAGGGATTCTGAAAGATCTTTTTTTTTTCCAGACTAACAGCATGAACACAGCCTGGCATTTTTAATTTTAAGCAATGACTAAATGAGCTTTAGGTCATGCCTTCATATGGAAGTCAGTTGTTTTGGCCCCTCTCTGACAAGCAAATAGTGAAAACCAGGTGGTGGACAAGACTCTGAGATACTGTACCTTTATGTGTCCTTCTGAAGAATGCATCAATGATAAGGCAATATGGCTTCTTTCGCCCCCAGATTTGCAGAGTATGCTTTCTATTTTGTGCAGATTGCAGTGCATATTGGCTCATTTTTTCCTATGGCAGCTTCTGGTCAGTTGTTCCTGTTGCACATAATTAATTTTGATGGTCATCATCTGATCTCTCTTCCCACATCACTTGCTGCTTATACCACTGTAATTACATCCCTTGCTTAACTTCTTGTGATCTACAAAATGTTGAAAGAAAGTATCATTTTCCCTTCAAGAACCATCCAGACCAAAACCTATGTTTGATTTGATATACTTGGACTGACAAATTAAACCACAGGTAAGAAAAATAAACCTGTGGATTCTTTGCCAGGTAAGAAAAGGAGGAAAGTAAAGCTGCCCTGTTCCCTGCTTTCCTTTTCTTGTGACTGAAATGCAAACTGGCAGAGGGAAGCATCCTTTGACATACAGTCAAAGGGGCAATTTCATTGCCCTGTCTGTACTTGAGGACCGTGGAAAGGGATATCTGCTTCCTGGGGTGATGTGGAGCCAGCTGTGATGTTTGCTTTTGATGGGGAATGGAGCAGAGAATGCACTCCTGGTTGTCCTTGGATTGTGCAGCAAGAGTTTGGGGCTACTGCTTCCTCAGTGGAACATCTCCAGTGAAGGCCAAGGGCCATCTGGGCTGGCTGCACAGGGGCCACGCAGGCCCCTCAGGTCCCACTCTGAGTGCTTTCAGTACAGAGATTTCACTGCTTGGAGGCCATTAAAATGCCTTAACAAAAGCTGGCATAAAATTTGGGCAACCTTCCAGACAGAGCAAGGGCATGAAAATCCTCCCAAGTTGAAGAGCTGCCTTTCAACTGTGTGTGACCACTTGTGTATTAACTCTACACCTCTGGCTTTTTCACTGCTCCACTAGATGCTCCTTCCATTGCCCTCTCTGCTTACCCCAGTTAGTCATGCCTCTTTTTCTTCTACTGGCTGATTCCACTTTCCCCACCTCCTCTTGCCTATGTTTTTTCTTCCCATCTTTCCTCTCTGGTGCTTTACCAAGATCCTTTGCCAGTTAGAGTGCTCTCTTACATTAACTAAGCCCAAGACTCAACCTGCCTCCTTCCAGCAGACAAACCTGGAGGAGGCCAAGGCAAGATCAGGAATGGAAATCCAAACACACCAGCAAAACACACAAAGCTAGCACATGTGGGTCAGTGAATATCACTGTGGGCACAGGAACAAGAGAGCACTGGTAATCACAGGAGACTGTTTTTGGCAGTGAAGGGGAATGAGATCTAGTCAGGACTTTCCAGGTGCAGCTTTTTTTCCATTTCTGAAAAAAGGCACTGAGAAGGGAACATGAATAGCCTAGCATGAAACATGTATTTCTGTGGGGGGACAAACAGGATTTCTAGCCCATGTTTATGATGGCCTATCAAGTGTGAGACGCTGTCTGCAGCCCCAGGAGTAGCCTGAACTGGTATCCAAGTACAGCAGGTGGACTTTCCTCTTGTAAATGCTTATTTGTTTCCAACAATGGTTCCACCAGACACCAGTCAGCCTTGACCAGGCTGAGTTCACTCAGCAAGTACCTCAACTCAATCGCTTATTTTTGGTTTGTCTGGGAAAAAAAAAAAAGGAAATGAGAGAAAAAGAAATCCCAGGAAAAGTGAACATTTCTGAGAATGATGGTTGTTTGCTGTTTCGCTTCAATTTTATATGAACTATTTGGGTTGGCTATAGCAGAGCTGCCAGGTGGCTAAACATGCCGAGTGAGTGTGGTCAGTGCTTGGGACACGCACTGTGCTCAAGGCATCCAAAAAATTACTCTTGACCTTCATTTAGTCTGCCAATCACTGCAGGCTCCCCTTACATCACATTTTCTCACTAGCCAGTAACAAATTCATAGAAATTAGGGATGGAAAAGACCTGTTAGGTCACACAGTCCACTTCCCCCCCTTTCCTCTCTCCACTCCCTGAAGGTCAGCCCGGGGCTGTTCCCTACAGTGTATTTTCTAGTGCTTTGTCCAGTCTTATTTGAAATGACTCAGTGGTGGGGTTGCCAGCATTTCCCTCTGGGAGCCTATTCCACAGTCTAATGGGCTTCACTGTTAATTTTTTCCTGATTTCCAGCCTAAAATATCCCTTTGCTGGTTTTGTCTCATTACGCACTTGCACCACCCTCCACAGCTCCTCTCCTTCCTCCTCGTTAGCAGTGCTGACACTCCATGCTGAGAAAGTACGAGTTAGCTGAGAATTCAAAAGTGTTTTGCAAAAAGTAGGCACTAGTGCTTCCTTTAGAGCCATTGCAAAGAGAAGTTAAGGAGCTGGGAGAGAAAGTGAGTGATGACTAGAACCAGACACAAACCTCACATCTTGTAGCTCATTTCATGGCCTTGGTAGATGAAAGCCTGTTCTCACCTCTCCAGACAAATTTACACACAGCGAGTTGAAAATGAACAGGGAGGAGAAGGTTTTGATATTGATCACAGCAATCCCTTGACACTTCAGTTTATTGAAGTGGTGACTGGGAAGAAGGTTCAGAGTCTTTTTCTATTCCATCATCTTTTCCCAAAAAGATGTCTTATTGATGTTTGGACTTAGCAATATCCAGAGGTTTTTTTGGAATAGGATGAGGCAGGTTGCCAGTGTTTTCTGACTAGATAACGTCTCAACCCAAATTTCTGGATGTAAACAGATACCATAGTAGACTGTCTCCAGATCCAAGCTTCACAGCTGGGCCTTGTCTCTAATGATACATTGAACTAAAATCCCAACCCCAAACAGGCACAGTATCAGATAGGGCTTTGGAGCCTTGAGCCTCTGTCTGATCAAAGAAGAGATGCTTTGTCATTTACCGTTCATCAAGTGTTTTGAAAACCACTCTGACTTTTTAGATCAGGTCTTATTTCCTGGGAGACCTTTGCAAAGGTGCTTGCTAACCTGTGATAATGTGATCCTAGCTTTATCTTTGTGCTTGTTGACACTCTTTGGAGCAATCGGACATGGCGAGAGCCCAACCTGCAAGGTCCCTTGAGAACTGGGCCCTCAGAAACCAGAGATGGAAGAGACCTACAGGATTAGCTCATCCTGTTCATTCCCCCGCCAATACAAGCCTGTTCCCCACGGTACATTTTCCAGGGCTGTGTCCAGACTGATCTTATTTTTAAATGATTCATATGATAGGGTTTCCTCCAGTTCCATTGGTGGCTGGATAGTTGCCAGAACATTTTTTTTTCCCCCCCTTTCTTTAACTTTGCTTCTTTGGATTCATCCAGAATTTTGAGGTCTGCAATTTGTACTGAGCATAAACTGGCAGGGAGTAACTGCAGAGAAAACTTTGACTTTATCCTTGAGGATAACCTTGAGGTTTCTTGAGGCAAACAAATCTCTGACAGAAGCCAAGAAAAGTGTTGTTTCAGAGACTGGGCTGCTGGTGAAAGCTGCTTATGAAGGATAGATGTGGGTTGGTTTGAAAGCACCTCTCCAAGCCTTCAGGCTGACATCAGTTGTACCACTGAGGTTTCTGTCCGAGCTTCCAAACTCTCATGGCTGGTGACTGGGATCGATTTCTTCCCTGAATTTACAATGGCAGTCCGAATTTCAGGGGACTATGCTGGGCCTATAGTCAATGTGTAAGGAGTGAGGTTGGCCAGGTCCATTGCTGCATGTTTGGCTCTCTTTTTTGCCCTTCCATGGCATAAGCACTTCATAAACACTTACTTATTGCCATCCACTCTTTTCCCTCCCATGTCACTTGTTGCTATCCTGGGCACTGTTTGGAGTTCTTGGATACAGATGTCTGTGTGCTCAGGATCTCATCCTTCATGAAGTTCATGAATTGCCACCTGGAAAATCATATGGGATGAGCAATATGACTGTATTTTCTACGGTCTTCAGTACTTGTCTGTGGGCAGCTGTGTCCTCAAAATGACAAAGCCTAGCTCAGGAAAGAGCTGCAACTAGTAGCAAGGCTCTCACTATGAAAGGACCAAGGTTACACCCCTTGTACTTTTCCCTCCATTTTCTCTCTGCTGCTTTTTCAACACTTTTTCTTTTCCCTTTCCATCCAATCAGGGATGGATTGTTTTGTGGGTGGTATGTGGGGTCTGCCTTCAGGGCATGTTGTGTGTATCTCTGCAGCTGTGGGTAGCTAATGCTTTAAAGGCAGTGCTGCCAGCAAGAACCTGGTCTGGAATGTCAGTGATCTGTAGGCTGATGGATCCCTGCAATGGACAGCTAGAAGATAGGAGAGATGTGAAAGTAATGTACGAAAAACTAAAGAAGGAGGGTAAGAAAGAAGAGGACAGAGCTCAGGGCCACCTCTTCACAGAGCGCTGTTGCCCCAGAATCCCTTGGAGCTTGCCTGCCTCATCCATCACAGGAGCCATGACTCTCATCAGCAGGATGAAATCATTTCTGCAGATAAGCCCTCCACCTCTCCACACTGGACTCCAAAAATCCTTGGCCCAGACCTGTTTCCTCCTGGACATTTAGAGGTTTCTTTTAAATCTCTGGACATGACATGTCACTAAATGAGAAAAAGAAGAAATTAGGTTTTACCACTCCCTTAAGTAAAAGTAATGAGGAGGCTGGTGGACACCCAGCTCTTTTCTCTGGTATGAATAATGTTAGAAAAGAACTGGGTGTCCACCAGCCTCCTTATTACTTTTACTCAAAGGAGTGGCAAAGAGTAATTTCTTCTTTATTTTTGTGCCAGCCAACTGCAATAGGCTTATCTAAGAAGATCTTAAAGCACACTTTATCTTCCTGTATGTGCTCTTAGAGATGTCTACATGTGGTTTTCATTATTTCATCTTGTCATTTTTTCTTGGAGCCTGGAACAATGACTCTTAGACTGCACTGACTTTTGTCGTGTAGGAATGAAACCAGTGGGATTCAGACTAGTTTAGAGGGATAATGGTCAAGTGAATTCTAACAGGTCACAGTTGTGTGCACTGCACTGTGCTACAGGGCACCTATGCGCTTTTCATTTTTACTTGCACAGCTAAAATATGTGAACTTAAGGAGATCCTGTCCTGGAAAATTCTTGCCACTTATCAGTCAAAAAGCTTTTGTTACTTAGAAGCAAAGGTCATGAGGCAACCGGTATTGTTTAGCAGAAGTAAAATTATTATTATAAACACTCTGATCTGGAAATGTACTGTACTGTCAGCAGGTAGTCTACAGAATAAAAAGTATTATTCCTTAGCAGTGACTGGAGTGGAAGGCTGACCATAGAGGAAATAATATGAATTCTGACACAAATCAGCCAAGGCAAGATAACTAAAAATCAAAGTAGGAAACCAGCATGGCGGAATTTAGTCCAATCCTTTCCACACTGCAGATGACTGTAGATGCATTCACCCTGCAGTATATTTCTTAATATCAAGTGAATACATTTGAACTCAGTGCCCATGGTTGGCATCAAGTTGTGTGGTCATCCCTGAGGCGTGGGATACATCAAATCTTCCTGCTCCCCAGGAAATATACTGGTCCATCAATTATGGTGAGATATGCGCACTTAGATTATTTAGCTTTTCCCCGTGTAGGAAGCAAATCACGTTTAGTTTTTTTATAGATGAAGCTAAAATTCAACGTTGATCATCCTGTGGACAGATAGGAGATAAAAAGGTGGTCCAGTTTCATAGCTACAGAATACAAACCAGAGATAATCTTTATTTTTTTAAAGCCATCCCACAAAGGTCAAATTTAATAAGTTTCAGGGTAAAGTGAAGGAATCATTTATTTTATCTGGCATGCAACTGATAACAATGAATGTGTTTTTGATCTGTTTATTTAGAGCACCACCAATATTCTAGATATGGTGGGTTGAAAATTTTCCATAAAAATTGTTTTTGGATGAAGGTTTTGCTTTTGACAGAGTAATTTATTTTGGTGAAGAAATGATCACTCTTGGGAAAAGGTTTCCCCTGAAAAATAGCATTCTGGCTGAAAATCGATTTTTTTATTATTATTTTTCATTTTTCCGATGAAAAGTCAGAATTTTCCACGGTGAGAAAAGAAAATTCCAAGTAGCTTCAGCATGAGGTATTTTATAGATAGGCAAGAAATAATCCTGCCTCAAAGGGAATATAAAATAAACTGACAAAAATCTAAGAAATTTGGATCCGTAATTTTGAAGTTACAAAAGTTTAAATTCAGCAGCTTTCCATGTGCTTAATAGAACCTCTGCAGTGATGTATTTTTAATGCCTCAATTTGGGATTGCCCATCTGAGAACATCTCATTCCAATCACAAAGTCCTTTTCCATAGTGTTTAAAGTCAGTAGAGACTGTGAGATCATCTAGTTTGGCCTCTGTACATATAACTCAGTTAACCCTTTTCCGAGCCCAAAATTCACGTTTGGCTGAATCACAGATAGAACAGCAAAGCTCCTTCACTTTCCTTTCAAGAGTGGTTCACCTTCTTCATGTGTTTCTTCTTTTGTTGTTAGATCCATCTAAAATTACTCAAACACTTAACTGGAAATCAGTTTTCTTTTGACTATTGGCAATAATTTTCTGTGTGTATTTGGATAGGTTAAGGATCCCCTGTGCAATCCATTATTTTATTTTCATAAGATTGTGGTATATGACCATCAAATTGCCAAAATTTTAATCATCATTAATAATGTGTTGGTGGCATATGCAGTAGAGTTCTTCAGTCTCTGCCTGTGCTTTCTGGGTGTGTGAGGAGTGGAGAAAAGAATAAAACAGTGTTCTTTAAAAATGCCAAAATTTTATTCAGTGTGATGGCTTTGTCCCCACCAAAGATACAGGAGGAATTTAATCTTAGATAACAGCACCTTAGCAGGTTTACTCAGGGGTGCAGCAGTAATTTTTGCTTGATGCCAGGACCTCAGTGTGGCCCATCAGAGCTTTAAAATCCATCTCAGAACTGCTGCTATCCAAAGAACATTCCTGTTTTGTAGGAACAGCCCATTCTTTCTCCTTGCACGTATGAATTTATGAAAAGCCTTTTGTTTAGTATACCCAGGTTACTGGGCACTACATTTCACTCTGCTTGCCCTCTCCCCACTTTTGTCTGCCATTCACTGTTTTTAAATCATCCATAAAAAATATCAGCTGTAATTTTAAATTTCCTTTCAAATACTTGAGGATAGTATGATGTAGGTCTCATATTTATAGCCATAATTTTGTGACCCTCCTAGAAACAGTCCTATTTGTTACATTATTTACAAATACTTTGGCTTATATCAGTTAGCTTATTTTCAATATATTTTGTATACAGTTTCTTTGTACTATATACTGCTGATTTTTATGTCAGAATATTGTGTGGTACCAAGTCAAACACCCCATAAAATTTTATTACATCTACACAGTTAAATTTATCCAAAAAAAACTTCTTAGAGAATGAACTCAAGTTTGTTTAAGTAACACTATTTTCCATAACCCATTTCATGTTGTCTGGTATTCATTATATTGTTCTCCTTTATTTTGTTATCAGTTAAATTCCATATGTGCTTTTTCTATTCTTTTTTGTTCGAGGTCCATGTCAGGATATTCAGTAATGTAACTCTGGTAGGTAGTTTGCTCCTCTCAAATGTTTGCATGAGGTGATCATTCATCTTCTGCTTTCAGACTTGTTTGGTATTCTGGGATTTAGTAAAAATAAGCAACAAGTGAGCAGTGATTTCTTTAGGCAAGTCTTTTATGACTCCTGAGTTCAAGTTATCAAGCTGATGGCTTCAAAATGTACATCCTTACAGGACATTACCTAATTCCCTATTTTGTACCTTTTTTCCTTCTTTGAAATAAAAAAATTGACTGCTCATACTTGGGCGATTGAGAACACGTCATGGTCAAATAGAAAACATATTTATTTAATTTTTATTTTTAAAAATTATTTCCATTTAGAATTTTTCCCCTGTCACTGAGAAATCTACATTCATTTTCTTTGATTTCATTATATTTAATTTTTTTCTTTCAACAAGTTTTGCCAATTATGACATTTCCCTTTAGGATCTTTTTCCCATTTTACACACCTTCTGCTGTTTACAAAAGCTAATCTCTATGGTTTTGTTTGTGTTTGATATCTTATTTCTTGAATAAAACTTCTGAAATTCCAAGCATTCAGTACATCACTGAACTGAGGCAAACTTTGAGGTACTGCTGTCTTTTTCCATTGATCATGTGTGGCCTGGTCATCTAACAAGTTCTTGAGGAACTCTCCACTTTTTTTTCATAAATTTTTTGTCCACATTTTTTCTATTACCACATTTCTCTTGTGTTTTCCCAGTGTCAAAATATAACTGTTTGGAAATACCCAAATGTTTTTGCTCTTTGGCCTGTACTGTGTTTGCCTACATGAAATAAATAGAAATTGGTCATGACCTGCAGTTCCTAAGCCAGCTCTCGTTCATTGTTCAGAATTCAATTCACCTTTATCCATATAAAGAGTTACCAATACTTCACAGATTTGTTTCTCTTTAACAGGCAGCTGCTTCATCATCCCTTTTTTTCCTTGGACATTTGTGGTGGCTCACAACCTTCTGCCCTCCCTCCTCAAAAAAACTTCCTTTGGACTTTGCTCTTTGCATTGACCCATGGATGTTCAGGATCCTACATTTCTGACATACCAAAACTCAGTCATGAGCTGTCAGAGATCTGAATTAACTTATTAATCTGATTTATCTTATAATTTTATCTGATTTACCTTACAATACTACCCATCATCTCTTCCATTATAAATTACTTTCTTCTGGTGTGGTCAATAGGGACTGCAGCTCCACAGATTGAAAATATCCATTTATGGCAATGTACTCAGTCAACCAGGGAAAGCTAAATTTAATCTGTAAAGTCTTTTGGGTCTCCCTGATTAACAAAGTACAGAAACCTTTATATTCTATTCTCTGAAGCAGTGAGATTTATGAGTTCACCAACAAATGATTCATAGGTTTAGAAAATAAAATAAGCAAAAACTTCCTATAATTAATTATTTGAGTGCTGAGACTGAATAGCTGGAGCTGAGAAGGTAAGACATTCCAGAGCTTGAATTGTTGTTACAAATTAATTCTGTTAGTTGTACATATGCTTTTTTTTTTCTTAGTTTTTCTTTATCTGCAAAATTTGCTTTCAGCATAACTGTACATATTAAAGGTGCATGATATGTAACAGCCAAGTTAGGGGTTTGACCAGAAAACCCAATTTAAATGTTGACGGGTTAATGAGATTTGAAACAGAAAGGAACCACTGTCCCAGTGTATCTGACCTACTCTCTGACAAGTGCCACCTAATTGCAGGCAAGATTTTTGCAGTGTAAGGAACTGGAATTATTTTACATTTAGACGAATGATACTGTGGTTGTTAACTTACTGCTGGACTACTAGAACACGTCACTTAAACATTCAATCTGAATTTAAAGCCTCCAAGTGATGATGAATTTACCACTTCCCTGGCTAGTACATTCCAATGATTAATTACTCTCTCACTTTAAGGAATTTGTGTCCTATTTTCAGTTTACATTTCTCTACTTTGCACTTTCAGCCAATCAATCTTCTAGGGCCTTTCTCTGGTACAGTTAAGAGGTGCCTCATATGATGACTCTCCACTTCAGAAGCTTTCGCATTTCTGTTTTAGAGGGCCTAAACTGATTGAACTCTTTACATTTCTTGATGGAAGATGCATTTGCTAAAACCTTTCCAACTTTTCGTCTGCTTTAAAATGCAAATTCCACAGCTGGACACATTTCATAAGGTACATGTGTGGAGGCCTTACTATTTTTAGCATGCAATTAAAGTGATTTTTCCCTACTTTTTGCTGCTGTATCATGATTCCTGTAGCAGATTCCTGTGATCTACAGTCCACCACTACAGTGTCAATCTTTGTCCCATGCATACCCCCACTGCTAACAAAGATCATTTTTGTGGCAGAATCCACTCCATTACAGCAAAAGTAAATAAAGCCTGTCACCACTCTAGCAATGAGTGTAGGTGCTTACCTTGGAGCTGGGGCTGGGTGTGTAAATATACTGTGAGTGGCCAACTGGATCCCATCCATGGAGTGTGTCAGAAAGGAATCCTGACAGGCTATTGTTTCACTTGTGCCGGGATCTTTAATGTTCACCTCGTGTGAAGAAGAAAAAACAATTATCAAAGGCAGCTTTTAGGAGTAACTTTACATATGGGATGCAATTACAGCGTGAAAGAACACTGGCTTAAAAGTGACAGACAGTGACTAAGAGATATGATTAGCAGGGAACTAGCTGCCAAAAACACATCCAGGAAAAAAGTGTGGAGAGAAAAAAAAAAAGCTTTCAGACTGGCCTGCATATTTGTCAATCCACAATTAGTGATAGTGGCAAACTGCTGAGCATGTCGGTTCGTCCTCAGATGGACTAGTGCAGCCCTCTGTGTCCCTCAGACACTCATGCATCCACCTGCATCTCCCCTGCTGGAGCTTGGAACATGGCCCTGGTGAGAAGCACAGCCCAGCACTGTCACCTGACTGCCAGCTTTGTTGTGCCCATCTTTGGAGCCGCTGAAATGTGGTGTCACAGGCCTGCTCACCCTGCTCCCATCACACTGCAAACCCAGGGCTCTGCACTTGTCTGCTGCCTGGGAGGGAGGGATCAGGTGCTGGCAGTTTTCTCAGCACCCCCCGTGCTGCCCTCCTGAGGGGTCTGCTCTAAGCTGGGGTCGTTCCTAGCTGAGATGCTGCAGAGCATCATGCTTAAGTCTGGAGACCTAAATAGCAGTCTAAAGTAGTTTAAAACACTTGCAAAACTGTGCCCACTATCAGCTGGCCTTTGGTGTTTAAACCAACAGCTATTTTTCTATGAAAACATAACTCTGACAAATAGAGTCCCCTTTCTTCATTTTCCATTTGTCATCTCAGATTGGATTGTTTGATGCTTTTCCCCTGTGGATTTCTTCAACCTGGCTTTGTTGTGAGCCCTGAAGAGTCCAGGATGTCACAGAAAACCAGCTGAAGTCACCACCATGCCCTCATGACTCCAGGTTTGCTCTTCAGTTCTAAAATAATTTCAGAGTGGCTCTGTTCTCAGCGCACCTTGTAGCCTGGCCTCCAGCTACTCTTGGACTCCACGTTCCTTCTCTCTGGCCTCATGTTTTGTTTAGGCCTCTTTGGTCTGCTCTTCTCCTGATTTCGTTCAGTGTTTCCCAGACTTGCTGCTACCATCTCTCCCATCAGAGAGATTCTGAAAGTACCCAAAAAATCAGGGACCTGGATTGCTGTCTGTGGTTGTGTTTCTCTTGCCATTAGCCTCAGGTGGTGCCATTCCATTTGGTAGTAGCAGCAGTGGGATGGTGGCCTGGGAGGGAGTTGGGAGGACTTTGGGGGCCTGAGACCACCCAGTTCCTCCTGCGAAACTGGCAGCGTGGTCCCTGGCATGTGCTGACTGCCTTCCCCAGCACGGTTTGGTGGGAGAAGCCACAGCCCTCATTTATTTTGGTATGGATAGAGCCTTGGTCTCAATACAGCCATGCATCTGCTCTAGGATCATGCCTTTCCAGTTGGGACCTGCTGGCTCTGCTGATGCTCTCACTTGTCTGCCTTGGCTGACGAACCGCTCACGCAGAGTTGTGGCATCTTTACGCCCTGTTTCAATACTGCTACTTGTCAGTGGATACATGAGTCAGTACATTGCCAGCTGCCTCCTGCTGTGCTCATCTGGGGCCCAGTCTGCAGGCTCTGATCTGCAGGCTGTGCTGAGACAGACAGCATTCTGTGCTGTTTCCTTTCTCATGTGCCTGCCCCTGGACCGACACAAGTTTCAGATGTTTTGCTTTGTAACGTACCTTTTTGCTTTCTGGTGTGTTTCCTAGGTTTTTTTTGAGAGAATGAGCAGGTCAGGCTCAAGCTCATTTGGGAGGTTGGGATAACTGTCCACCAGGGCAGGCACTGCTGCACCTCCTCATCTGTCCGGAATGACACCTGTGTCCCACCTGGAGCTGTACTTTAACCAGAGCTTTACACTGCCAGGGGTGAGCTGAGAGATGTGCCCTAACTCCCTACATCCCTTGTCCCAGACCAGTGACTACGTGACCCTGTGATGAGCAGTGCAAGGGCTGCTCTGAGAGAAGCACAATCCCACTCTTGCCCCCAAAAAGCACAAGGCCTAACAACACACAACACTGGATGGGTCAGAAAAAAATGCCATGTATTTCTTTGTGTATCTACACCTAAGACAACTTAAGGAAAAACGGTTTGGTTGGAGGATTTTTTAAAATTTTATTTGGGCATGGAGTGGGAAGGACTGGAATGGAAAATCAGGTGCAAACATTTTGTATCTGAGATTTTTTGTGTAACTTTAACAAGATAACCAGCCACAGAACTGCCAACAGAAGTGTGTAGGTAGGGCAGGATTTCTAGAAATGTGACTCCTGACTTCTTATTTGTCACAAAATTTTTATGTTACAGCTTGCAATATAAATAAGCATTGACAAGCAATTTGGGTAATGTAGCCTTTACTTCACAAATGTACTGCTTCATGTTCCATCAGCCTTTTTCTTTAGATTATCTCATGCCACTTGGAAACGTGGCAATATTGTAATTTCATAATATCTGATGTCTTTTGGACGGTGCTGCATTTTTTTTTGTTCCTGTTTTCTTTTACAACCAGCAGATTATATCCGGAAAACACACTTCATATTCTGATAATGGAGGAGGAGTGTAATCCTGGTCCAAATGAAGTCAGTGGCAAAACTCCCATTGACTTCATTAGGGATAGAATTTCACCCCATCTTGTGTTGCCTTGCCTAAAAAAGGAGAAGAGACCTGATGTAAAGCCTATTGTAGTCAATGGAGAGATTCCCAGGGATTTTAATGGGCCTGTATTTGGTCCAGCATGAGGTTATTCAGTCACCTTCAAATTTTACAGGAATATAACACTTGTGTTGCATTCTCAAAGGACTAATAAACTTACTCTGATTTAGATAAATTTCTACAAGTTTCTTCTCCTGAAGCACACCCGTGCTAAGAAGTTCTTTCCTTTATTTTTTTTCCCTTTTTCCACAATTTCTCTTTCAAACACTGTTTTGCCTTATGATTCTAAATCAACACAGAACAATGAGCAGGATATATAAGTTTGGGTTTATAGATTCCACTTCCATGAACTTTGATTTAATAAACGTACCCCTCTTTTTTCAGCAGAAAGCACAAAACATGGGAGGGCTGGCAATTTTGAAACCTGGTTCTGATTCTGACCTACATTTAAAAGCTAAATTTGAGTCTGATAAAGTTTTAAAAACACTGGTAATATGAAAAAGATGCTTCACTCTTCCCTTTGTATTTTTAACCTTTTTTCCTATTAAAACTGTAAACAGTTTTATATTATTGCAGTGAATTCTTCTCTAATTTACTCCAGTGTAAATCCAGAGGACTGTTTCTGGGGGAAGGGGAGCAGTTCTGCATTCACACTGGGGTGAGTGACGGGGGTTCTGCCAGGCTGTTTCCCCTTCCTCTTCCTTCTTTCACCATTTGTCTTGGATAAACCTAGACAAAAAATGCCATTAAATACTGCACTGGTTCCAAAGATGGTTGGTTGTCTCTGGTTCCCCATCTCTTTGGCTGTGAGCATTTAAGTGCCTGCAATATCTAAGAACCAGAAAAGTTCAGGCTAAAAAAAGCCTTTCCGGTGGATTCTGTTTACCTCCTAAAAAAAATATGACTATTTATTTTCATTTTTGCATTGGAAGAAAAACAAAACCTCAAGCATTTTATGAAAAGCTTTCTGTGGGTTGAAACATCTGGTTTTGCCTCACATGTCAGGCCCTGATTTGAATCTTTTGCATAATTTTTGATAAGGCAGATGGACTGTCTCCTTCTCACTCTCTCTCTCTCACACACACATATGCAGATATTATCTGCTTTGGATTTCACAAACTTTTGTGTCAAACTTTTAATTTGAAGAAATTTTATAAAAAGTGTTTTGTTCCATTTAAGAAATTATCTTTATGTTAATGTTTGTGAAGAGTTAGCATCAAGAGTGTTTTCAATTTGTTTTCTTGCATAATGAATTTAATTTCAGCAGAGAACGGACTTTTACAGAATTTCACTTCTAAAGTAAAGATGTTCTGTAGAAAATCTTGTATTTTTTCAATTTTTCCCCTTTCCCATCCACATTTTTCTTCATAGTTTTCCTCACAATAGTGTATAAAAAGAGTGAACATACGAGTGGGTGTTTTTTAGATTTTGGGCTAAATCACAGTTTCTCATTCACTCTGCGTGCAGATGAAAAGCACAGACCTCTTTTCCTTTGGCTGATACATACTTGTGTCCTTTATTGATCTAAGCATCAGTGCTCATTATTACAGTGGGACTCATCAAGTCCAGCTGCACAGACCTGAGGTTGTATCTGAAAAAGGAAATATTCCCCTGGAGCTCTCAGAGAATTAGGTATGTCCAACACATAGCCCTGACTGCTGTGCCTGCTGTAGGATAAATTAAACAGTTTTTTGGAGGTGGCTCCTTCTCTCTTTGACCCTAAAGGGAATGTAGTTCAGACTTAGATACCTAACTCTTAGACATGTGAACTGTGGCATGTGAATCCTGCACAAAGTCCTTGGAAATGTTAATTTGCTTCCTGGAAGAATCAGCTTAAATCTTCCACTTGATGGAATGATATTGTTTATTTAGTTATACAAAATTCTTGCAAACATGGAATTGCAAACTAAAGGTCCTTTGTGCCTTTTGTGGTTTCTTTTCAGAGATAAGCCCACCCTCTTTATGCATTCTCTATAAGCTGATTTTATACATTGTGGCTGCTTTCTTCCACCTCAGGAAAAGGAATGCTTCTGGGAAAAGTTGCAATGTGATCCAAAGTCCAAGTCTTTACACAGACTTCAGTGACTTTTGAATTATGAACAAAAGCGTTTGGCATTTTTTTCAGCATAAAACCCCAAAGTGAATTTTTCCATTATTCTGAAGATACAAGCTGTTGTCAGTGTTAAGGACATTGTGATTTTTAACTGAAAACTAGTGCCATTAATTGTATTGAGAGGGTTGGTTGGTTTTTATTCTCTTCTACCTTCATGTTGATAACAATGTGTCTAGTAGCGGATAATCGTTCATTAATGACAATAAATGCACATCTGTAGGCAGCAGGATTGCATCAGAAATGAAAGTGTTTTTTTTCCTTCACAGATTAGATCCTGGTTAGAAAGCAATAAGCAGAAAATAAAATCCTCTAAGATATTGTTGGGCTAATCTTCTAATACTGTGTAAAAAAAAAAGTTGACAGGTTGTTTTCTAAACCAAAATAATTGTTTTATTGTTTTAAAATCTCTTTAAGGCAAATGTTCCAAAACCTTAGGCTGTATTTACATTTTTTTAGCAGCTTTCTGTAGTTAATTTTTGTCATGTTATCAGCACTACCTTCTGTAGTTAATTTGGCATGCAGAAAGCTGTGATTAATGGGCCTTTGCTATAGCATTAATTTTCAGCCACAACCCCTCGTTGCCCTTTGGTGTTATGTTAATTGCTGGAAAAGAACCGTGAAATCTTGTATGCTGCAGAGCTGTGGCACGGTGAGGAACAGCAGCCAGGACCCAGGTTCTGAGATGCATCTGAGCAGCAGAATGTGTCTGATCCAAAAGTATCTGATCCGGCTAAAAAAAACCCCAAAATGCAAGCGGTTCTAGGGACTAGGCAGTTCTGGTTTATTCTGAACAAAAGCTCCATCTTACCACTTTCCTTTTTCAGTGGTAATATTTTTGTAGTTCTGAAGAAAATTACTGGGCACTTCTTTTCAGTCCCTGGGAGGACACTTAATTTAAAACTACTTTCCTCAGCAGATTTTCTGCCTGGCCTGACTGCTGTAAGGGCTGTTGGTTCTTGATCCAAAACCAGCTGGAGTCATTGCAGTGAGTTAAGCTTTACATATATCCTGTTCTTATAGAGAAGATAGTCCTAAAATGGTCACCCCTGGGGAAGTAATTTGCTGTGTTAAAAATACCTAACATCATTACTTAATAATCCTGTGAGCAAACCGCTTGATTAGCAAACCAAATAATTTAATGATGAGGCCAGAATTATTATTTATTACTAACCAAAATAAATGTGAATATGACAAGCTTTGGTAAAAAAAGGTTTTCTTTAATGTGGAGAAGTATCTTATGTGTCCATTCATTGAAAAAATCCTTCCCATCAGGCTATTTGCAAAAAGGGGTAAAGAATAGAAGGTCTTACTTCTCCCTGTTTTTGAAACTGCTCCCAGGGGCAGAAAAAAGTGCTAAATGCAGCAGGAAAAGACTAAAGAGGGAGGAAGCAGGTGGTGTAACCTGCTGTTCCATGGGCTGCTGCAGTGGTTTGTGCTGGAGCTCACAAGCAGTGGCCAGAGCCCAGAACTCATCTTTTTTACACAAGTAGCCCTGCTTGCTGGGCTGGAAAGTCATCCTCATCAGTCCCCATGTTGTCCCCAAATGAGGTACTGCCCCTCTGAGGAGTCTGGCTGGGAAGTGAGCTGCAGGATTTGAGGCAGTCATCAGGTTAGCCTGAGGGGTGATGGCCCCTGGCTGGGCAATGCAGATATGTCAGGAACTTGGCAAGACACTCCCAAGTGACATCAACAACAGATTCATCTGCCTTGTTCTCATCAGGAATGCCCTTGTGAGCTGGCAGAAGAGAGTTGTCACCTGCAGGCAGGAGAATAAAGCCATGAAAGTAGATAGTACATTGTAAAATGCTGTGACTTTGTCTCTTTTCCAGTTTAAGTGCTAGACTTGCCTCTCTGAAGCCAAGAAGTATCATTTCAATCTCTCCCACTGATGACATAAGGCTGCTGCATGACACATAGCCTTTATAAAGCATCAAACATCTAGCAATGTGATAGTTGTTTTTATCACAATGCTCCCAACAAACGACACATGCTGTTAATATGAATCTATCTTTCAGCAGCAGATATTTCAGGCACCGTTAGTAACATAATCTCACAATGTTGCCCTAATAGAGTAGGCTGCAGATGTGAATCTCACTGGAGTGTATTCTTTCTATGGTTATTTTCCTGTAGTTCTTGGCTTCAGTGGGACATGTGCCCACATACTGTGAATATGATGCTCAGCCTTGTTAATCTTTGTCTTGAGTCCGGTCTTTGTTAGCCTAAGATTGTAGGTGCAGAGATGCTGAAGAACACTGCAGGAAGTGGCATGGGCTGGAGGCCACTGTGGAGGAAAAGGGGAGAGCAGGGCTGACCAAGGAATAAAATGGGACAGTAGCAAGGCTGTGGTACTGTTATACCCTCCTCAAAAGAGTGTATAACACATTTGAATGGGATTAAGGGCACAGCATGCCAAGGGCAGGGGAAACCTCTGGGCTCCTGGTACAGCACTCCCACTGCTCTTGAGTGGCTACAACGTTAGTGTTGGCTGTGGGGTACAGCCAAGAGTCACCCATCTCTCTTGGGCAATTATCCACATCCCTTTCTGGTGTCTGTACTGGCACATCAGTGGTGCCAGAGCCCTGGTCTTGGCCCTGGATGCTGGTATTTCTGTCCTTAAAATGTCAGAGCTGTCCTTGATGTGAGTTTGCCTTGGGCTTACTGAAAGTCTCTCGTATTGTTGCTGGTCCAGAGTTAGCCTGGGTCAGGGACAAGCAAAAAGGGCGTTTGGATATGACCTCGCTATTTTAGAGGCCAGGAGAGTTTAATAAATGCATATGGCCATGTTATGACAGCATACTTCTGCTCTCAGGGCCAGAGAACAGGGCCTGGAACTGCCCAGTTTATTGGTAGGGATGTAGTCATTGTGTCTGAGACCCTCCTGCAACAGGGAGGCTATTGTTTCTTCTACTGTGATGTAAAGAGAACATGAAATAAGAAAAAAACAGGCACTGATTACATTTTTTAAAATATATGTTCTTTAAAAGTTGCATATTTGCTAAGTAGAGAGCAAGGCAGAAAAAATTTAGAAGTTAGAAGCATTCAAAGAGAGGTGGATCTTGAATATTAGACAATTTTACATGTGCATAAAAATTAAGAAAGCTGCAGAAAATTAGAAACAACAGAAAGTCAATGTATAAAAGTCTACATGCAAGATAATCTAGATCTGGAAATCTTGTGGAATTTCTGGTTGGTTTATGCAAATTAATATCTTCTCAATATTGATATGAACAAGTATAAAATTGTTAAGCCGATATTTAATAATTCCTTGTTTTACCACATGTAGGTTGTCTTCTGTCAGTAACCCCACTAATTTAAATGGAATTGATATAAGATTGGTGGGGCACATTGTTGAATTGTACACAGAATGCCTACAAACTACTCTTAGGTTTGTTGTCACAGACCAGGTAATTGCTAATTCTTTGAATATGAAATAAATAATAATTTGGTATTATAGGTTCATTAAGTCCTCTGCATTTGTTAATATCACACTCTGTGTAATCCTAATTAAGATCTGTTTCCAGTATATTCCTCTATTGTCCAAATCCTAAATGTATATAACACATGGTCTTATACTCAGTTATTTGAAAAAAATCCCACAAAAATGACTTCACTATTGTGGCCTGAGAAAATAGTGTTCTTGCAGCTGCCTGTAGCTATCAGTCAGCAGCATTTATGTTGACCAAAATACTCAAATAACTGGGTCATTGCTGTATTGCTCCAGTTGTAAAAACTGACTATGGTGTTACTCTGACAACATTGAAGGTACAGCCCTGATATAATCTGGCCGTTGAGTTTCTCTTCCAGCAGGACTGGAAGACAGGTAAAATTTTTCATGATTTCTCAGAGTCTGAAACTTTGGATAGTGCTTCTCAATTGTCTTTGCCTTCTCACATCTCCTTAACTTGGACAGACAAGGAGCCTGCTCCCTGCAGGCTCCAGTCTGGGTTGCCAGACCTTCTTCTTCCCATCAGTATTCCCTAACCATCTGACTGAGGCACATCTTTAATTTTTATAATTTTCTGGTGAATTTGAAAACTCATTTGATGGATCCTTTGTGTGTTTGTGGGTGACAACACTGTGGCTGTTGAGACAACAGAAAGGAAAGGGTTGACAGCATTAACTTGCAGCTATGGAAGAATCACCCTCCTGGGCTTGAGAGATAATACACTGCTCCTAGCCTCCTGAGGGGCTTGATGATGCTGGTTGGTTTGAGAGTTTATGCCAGTGAGCATCTCTGGCACATGGAGCCACAGATGAGAAAGGGGCAGGCTGGGCTGCAGGGACACATGGGTGACACCTAACAAACATCTCCAGTAGAGCTCCTCTCACTCATCAGCACTTTCAGCTCACACCAACTGACTTGAAGCAGAGCCCAAAGGAAGCAACAGCAATTTGCTGACCAGAGTTCAGAGCACATCTTTTCCATGACACCCATGAGGCCCCAGTCCCAAGCATTTCAGGGAATAACTGTTTTCCCTTCTGCTTCTGCTCTTCAGATCTGGTAATTCAACATTACGCTCTGCCACAGACCTGAATGGGAGCAAAAGTTTAATCACTTCCATACTGCCTCTGCTTCAGTCAAGAGTTTAGCCTGAGCCCATTTGCAAATAAAACAATGAAGAGAAAACTATTGTCTTAAATACATTTTAGTTGGAGCTGTGTATGATAAAGAAAAAAGTGAGAAGCTACAAAGCCCCTTCAAAGGCAGGCTGGTGGAGCTACAAAGTGTTTTCTTTTTGCATGAGGAAATAATGCTCAGTCAAACACCTACAGAGTGTAATTGCACATGACAGTCCATGCCAGAGTTCAGCAATGAAAATTGAAATAAATATTTTTTTGTTTTTCAAGCTGGAAGTCATGGATCAGCCTAATGAGTAACAGGTTTTGTTTGTTTGTTTGTGTTGTGTTTCTGTTGGTAGAGAGTACATGCTCTTTTGTTCTCACCATTTTGTGCTGGCTTGGGTCTCTAATGCTACCATCACATTGACTGTGACAGACTCAGCTGGAAAACCAGACACATTTTAACTAGTGGTGTCCAAATACCAGCTGCGTGATATGATTCCCTTCGTGGAGGAGGAAGAGAATTGTTTGTTTAAGTCACTGCCTGGTTTATGCCTGAAGGATGCCTGCTACAGAGGAAGTTTCACCTGTTAAATTTACACAACCTGCTCTCTTTCTAAAAAAGCATTTTTGACAGTTGTCACATACACACATGTGGTGTGTAAATGAACTGACATCTACCTTACATTGAATTATAACCATGTTGTGGTGCTATTAATGGTTTTTGCTATCCGTTTTCTTGGTCGTTTGATCCTCTAGCACAAAAAAACAGAGGCACATCTTTCTGAAGCACAGTTTAGAAAAATATGTATTTCTTTCAGAGAGGAGGTGAAAATACTTAGAACTTTAAAAGACAATCTAATTAAGCAGTCAGGGAATGTTAGTTTTAAGACTTCAATGCATTCTGATCCTCTAACATGCAATTTTCCTAATTTAGTGTGCTGGATGATTGAGGAGGGTAGAAGATGTTAGAGATCAGATATGGCATAATTTTAGTGAATGGGAAATGTTATTCACTGTTTATCATAAAGCAAAACATGAAGGGACTTCTGTGAAGGTTATGGGATAGGAAGTTCAAAACAAACAGCACATAGTTAAAGTGCGGCACTTATAATCTTGAAAGTTTATGTGAATTTAAGAAAGCAATTAGATGAATTCATGGAAAAAGAGTACTCAAAGGCTAATAACATGAAGAAATAATCTCTGTCTTAGGAAGTCCTTATGCCTGTGATTATTCACTGCAGGAAAGGAATGCCAAGAGAGGCATCAAGAATCCTCTCTTCTGTTCTGCAGTTTCTGAGACATCTTCTATCACACTCACAGACCCAGATCAACCTTTGTGATCTTGCAAAATTAAGACCATAAACACAGCAGTGAATATAAACTGGTGTTAAAACTCCATTGAGTAGATCTTAAATTTGGGGTACTAACATTCCCAATTTCATGTTCCGTATTGTAAGCATTTGGTTCACACAATTTTTTTTTCTTTTATGTTTCTCCTTAATTTTATGCTGATACTAAAATACTTTATATTGTTTTAAGTAAGCTGATTTTTAATTTTATCCTGTTGCTAAAATAGATACCTTGAGAGATTAATCACTTTGGAATTCAAGTAAGGGTGAAAGATTCTCTCTGTATTTTATGGTATTATAGTAACTGATCACCTGACAAAAAGAACATAATATAGTTATCCAATTAGTTTGCTTCTTTTATTCTTACTTCTTAATGTAACTTGCAGAAGAAATGGTCTTTTTTGAGTTTAAAGAATAAGCATTATACAATAATGGATGTCGAGTAAATATTATAAGCTTCACAATATCTTTAAATTCAACTGTATTAACCAGTGCACAAAAGGTTTGACTTTCAACTGGTGCCTATAGTAGTGAGTCCTTGCCTTACACACACATACACATACATATATGTGTTCATGTATGCAAGCTCATGGACATATTTTTTATACTTACACTATGCATTTATGAATGGTATAGAAATGACCCATAAATTACAAACCTGAAAAGAAAATGAAACAATATTGTATTTCAAAGAAGGACAGTGGTGCTTTCCTCTCATCATAGAGCTGAGTTTTAAAATAAAGGTTATATATTGCTAGACTTGTCCTCAATGTAATATTAATCTGTTGACTTTTTTTCATCATAACAAAAGGCTTATTGAAAAAAGTTGTTCCAGTCTCTTAACTTTGTCACTACTTCTTTTGACAGATTTATTATTTGTTTCTAGCAGAAAACCCTCATTCTATGGGTCTTATAATGGGAAATGTGACTGTTAATATGGCAAGTTATATTTGGAGACAGCATGTGCAATACTAAATGCCAGAACACCAATATGACCCATCTGCCCAGTATGTAAAGTATAATAACACCATTATGAAGTGATGATATGTTTACATACCCTTGTAACAGGATTAAAGTTTTCTTAATTGTCTCCTGCTTGAACGTAATGTAATGTTTTTGGTGTGTCCTATAGAATAATATTGAAAGAATGAACAAATCAGTGGCGGAACCTTCTGAGATTTGCCTAATTACAACTCAAATTGTTCCCATATTGGAAATTACATGCATATAATGCCTTTTGGGGCACAGAGTAGAAGCATGTGAAGGTCAGCCAACAGTATTCTGCAATGAATTCTGTCTTCATGAACTTTAAAAATGTCTTTTTCATGCAATGAGACACATTAATTTACTAGAAACAGATTTCAGAATTGTTTTATCCCATTTTGGAAGGCTTATTTCTGCAATCCCCATGAACCTGCTGAGGAAAACACAAATTGAAATTGCCCGGAATTTAGTTATATCACCACAAATAGAAATCACTCAGCTAGATCACGTGTAGTATTAGAATGCTGCTGCTGCATTTCAGATATGTGGTTTAAGGGCTCTCAAGAGGTTTAGAGACCTTCAATCAGATCTTGACCCAACCATCATTCAAAACAATCCTGTAACATGCAGGGGAGTCTTGGGCAGGTCAAGAAGTACCAGCTGCATCCAGGTGTGTGTTCCCATGAGACTGTTACATGATTATCATAGGTGAACATATGACAGTTTTTTCTTTTCATTCCACTTCAGCCTTTTTTTACAGCACAGCTGCTTGTTAACCAACGTGATGACTTCTTGCTGGCCTAGAAGTGCAGCCTCACTGAGCACAACTGCATGTCTGGGAGCAGAGAGATACTTGCAGAATATGACTAAATCTTTGGGGAATGCCTGAAAGATCAGTGAGGTCTTCCTGAGCTATTGATAATGGCTCATGTTTCAGGACTGCATTGGCTTACAGTCAAAAAAATCCCTTGGCAATCTCCTTCAAAAGTACAGTACAGTTTTCACAGTGGTATTATGCAATAATTCTAAGTATTGGAAATCATACAAGTCATTAAAATGTTAGCATCTATATATTATTTTAAGGAATATTCTAACACCAGTATTCTGGTAAAATCCCAGTTTCATTCGATGCTTAGTGACACTGCAAAGTATCTGAGGACTTACATGTTAGAAACAGCCTCAGTACCATCCTACAACAATAAAATGAAACAACATGCACAAGTGTTGGTTGCCTGGGTTGTTTTAAAATAAAATATAAATGCTTGAAAGGTGTCTTCTGCCTACTTCAGAAGTAAGACAATGCAAAGAAAAGGAGTAGATACAGTCCATGATGGATTGTGGACACAAAAGTATATAGAAAGGTTGTCCTATTATAGAGTGAATTTGTCTGGGACATCCTCTCTGGTAATACAGTTTATGTATTGTAGCTTAGCATCTTTTACTTTCAAAAATGAGTTTTGGCATCAGTTTTGTTCATTGGTAGGCTTTTTCCTTCCAAAATCAGTTCCCAAACCCATTCTAACTGAAGAGTAGGAAAAAAATGTCATTTGACAGTGCTCCATGACCTTGATTTGCTCTGCTTGCAGGGTACACATGAGAGCTGTGGTTTTTCTTTTTCTTCTGAAAATATCACTTACTTTTTTCAGTTCACTGGAAATTAGGGATTTAGAGAGCCAAGTCGGATTCCTTGCATGGGTGAGAAGAGAAATAAAAATGCAATTTTTCAAGGTGAGCAGCATATTTGACATGTTGTGATAGACTTGTACTTGCATATCTTGTGAGTTTGGGGTTTAACACTGCATCAGATGATGGGAGCAACATGAACTGGTCCTAGAGCAGAGTCTCAAACCTGAAGTCTACCAGCACCAAAGATTTGTGCCTCATGTTGTTATGCAGAAACAGCAGTTTATACTTAGTCTACAGCAAAGCTTTGCAGTTTTACAGAGCTTTGGAGCCTTGCAAATATTTAGGTTTTGTCTTGACCTACTCTAACAGGGATGAGTGGGCAGGGAGTTCGTGCTCCTACCCGCAGCACAAGTGTGGATAGCATTAGGGTTTGGACTCAGTCCCATGACAGGATAACTGCAGCCAGACTCCCTGGGGTGCTCTGGATGTTTTGTGCTGAACCTGTAGTGCAGTCTGACTCTCCAGCCAGCGTATCTGGGCCCATCACATCAGCTTAGTTGGTGCTCGCAGACACGGAGAGCTGGCTTGGAGGCCTCAGTGTCATTCTTTTCCCAGATTTTGGCTGCACAAGGCAGTCACATGTTCATGACATGAACACCTTCACATTGCTCCAGTTCATGGTGGCTGGTTTGGTCCTACTGCTTTCCATCAGCTAAAGCAGATGACCTCTTGCTGCCTCATCAGTGGCACTAACTTATGTTTAAAGGGTCTGGGTACATTGTCTGCAGGCCAGAAATAACCATTTCCAACATGGAAAATGTTCATTAGCAGTGGTCTTTCTTTCTGGAGATTTTTAATATATAATTTTACCCTTAGTGAACCTTGTAGCTGCAACAAATTTTGGCAGCCTAGTGAATGTTATCTCAGATAATCAGCTTTATTAGCAAAATGAGGTCTCACAGCTCTCTTTGGCTTGGTTCAGTGTAAAGGGGCATTAACAATTTAAGTTTAGTCTGAGCTAGTTGCCTACAAGGGGATTGCCAAGATTATGTGCATGCTTCTGTGTAATTATAATTATGAAAATTGCTCTTCAGCTTGTGAAATGGTGGATTTTTGCAGGCTTTTTAGATTAAGAGGCTGTCAAATATGTATGCTGTTCCAACATACAATTCCATGGCCTTTAAAAAAATAAATTATTTTGAATGTAGGAATCCAAGGCTCTTGCTATACAATTATATAAATATTCATATGAATAGATAATATTCATATGAATTATGGTAGTGCCAGTTAAGAAAAACTAAAGAATTTATGATACATTATTTTCACAAATTCTGTTTAATTTGATATCGTTACTCATTTGCAAAGGAACCCTTTTGTTTTCTATTGTTAGAGGATGGAATACTCAGCATAATTTAGAATTTATGGTTCACATTTAAAATTATGTACAGAAGAGGGATATCTTTAATCTAAACTAGTTACTTTGGGTCTTTAGCTGGACAAATCCATAGCAAAATATTAGGTATGCATAAAAGGTATGCTTTTGCCTGATGTAACTTTAAGGAAATAATGCCAAGGTTTCACAACATGGTCTGTTGTCTGATCTTTTGTGCCAGAATGGACATAAAGTTGGTGCAAAGTATTCATTACCAATACCAGGACCATCAGTCCCTTTAAAATATTTCAATCAGGAATTAACTTGATCCAGTAACAAGCAGTGGGGTCTAACAGCCTGTGCTATTCCACAGGCTGGAGGGAGAATCTTAATAGTCTTTTAAGGATTCAAGTCTATGGGTAGAAGTAACTCATTTGGAGTTGTAAAATGTGTTACAGGCTAATTTCCATATATATTTTTCATTAATGCAAGTAAGAGGCATCTTCCTTTCTCTCTGAGTAAAGCTGTCTGAAGAATTACATGAAAAACACAGGAAAAATGTGTAAATAGTAAAAAGATTGAGCATGGTGAGTTAAGTTCTGAACACTGTGAGTCTACAGGGAAACCTGAAATGTGCAGTCTTGAACGGCCACAAATCCACGCTAATTAACAAAGGCCAGGACCGTGCACTAATGTAAGTTAGTTCCAGCCCACTGAATCCAGCCACAGCAACACCTGTCTTTAATATATAGCAAGAATAATTGTCATGAGGGACTTGAATCCAGGATGCAATGATGGAAGCTCCACTTCGTGCAGAGGGTAGAGAAGCCTCTAAAAATGATGGATGATAGATGATGGTTTTCTAACACAAAACATACTGGGTTTGACAATGAGTAATTTTTATGTTGGATCTTGTTCTGATGGATATAAATGAATTAAACACTGTGCAGCAGCCTTTAGTGGCTATGGGTCTGATGATCACAATCTGATTGTAATGTATAACTTATACTTAATATATTAAAAGAGAGCCATCCCAACAACTAGCACATTTGTGAAAGTTAGGGAGAAGTGATGAATAAATTTTGTGGAAGTTAGGGAGAAGTGATGAATAAATTTGCCTCCAAGGAAAATTGGAGATGTAAAATTCTGAATGAAAGCGGAGAGATCCTCAGCAAGAGCTTATTATTTGGCTAGTAAGTCTTGATTCCACATTCATAGGATATAATTTGCTAAAATAAATTCTGGTCCAGTGGAAAGACAAGGCTATAATCACCCCCAAATATCTGACATGTAGGAAAAAAATAGTGATAGTTGTAAATGATTTGTATAAATTAGAAATTGTGGTATTGTTAGGAGAAATAAAACTTATTACAAAATCCCTGGTTGCAGAACAAGGATAAGGATATTAGGATCAGAAGAAACCTTTGGAAGGAGGTAGGCTTGATGCAAGAGAAAACAGATGATACTGACAGTGATGAAGTAAAAAAGAGAGAAGTAATAAGGATTTCTCATCTCCATTTGGAAATATATACTGTGACATACTTTATCACCTTCCTAGCTCATCAGTGCTGAAAGAAAACAATAGAGATCTGCTAGGGATAAACATTTTTATTTTGTCTGTCTTGCCTAACTTGCACTTAAGAACCCTGAAAGCGTTGACTGAGGACATCTCTGTTTCACAGATGTTCATTTTTAGTAAGTCCTGAAATCCTGGTGAATGTCCAGAACAGAGGAGGAATTGAAATATTGTGCCAGCAAACAAATAGCAGAAATGAGATGATTCAGAGAGCTATAGACTTGTCTACCTGGCATCACCTTCCCATCAAATAATGGACAGTCTGGTACAGAATTCTGTTGATAAGAAATTACTTTTCACATGAATGTAACCAAAGTATGAACAAATGGTTTAGGTAAATATGGGGTTTACTTTTAGAAATGACAAATTAAGCTGATATTGGTGACAGCACAGACAGAGCACATTATTACAGACTGTTTTGATTGCCCAAGTGTTCTTCTGACTAAAGGATGAGCAGTGCATGACATCAACAAGGTGAACTTGGAGTCTGTTGTGATTCACATGACAAAATCTTTAAAGTCTTGTCAGTGAGTACCTTCACTAAGTAGAAATGCTTTCAGGAGAGCTACAGAATGGTGGCTTCTGCCTCCAAAGCTGTGTAAATCTTCCCTCAATGCTATGGAAGTAAGAGTGCATCTATCCCTGTGGACATTTCTGAAAGACACAAATACTGTCAAAGTGATTTCTTGTGATGATTATACAAGGTAATCCAAATAATTTGGTCCAATAAAAAATGATTTGTTTAACTGAGCCAGAGATATGAAGATATTTTTTCTCTTTGTTCTGTTCTTCTTAGTTCCAACCTATTGTTCCTGAAAGGAAAGGTGATGAGTTGGAGATTTTGGAAAAAAATCAACAAAAACCCCCAAGCCATAAGAATGCTGGAGAAAAAGACTTTTGGTGATGGAATAAAAGTAAAAGAGCAAGGGGTTTTTATTAACAAAAAATTTAAATTTTAAATGGGATGGCAACTTCTAACAATAAATTTTTTGTTGGAAAAAGCTGCTTTGTGGAATCGAAGTTCTGTTAATTTTTTCTTTCAACTGACTTTTATTTAGCTTTTGAAAACATTGATATATTTGATACTAACAATTTTAAAACCGTGAAGGCCATTTTTATACTTTAAAATGGCTCTTTTTTTTCTGAAATGTAAGATAATTCTGGTAATAGGCAGTTATAAAACCAGAAAATGTTATATTCCTCCCATCTGAGAATCAAAAAGTCCAAAGAATTATGAAAACTTTGGTGTGCTTGGAATTTTATTGGTGAGCATTTTGAATAGCTTAGAAGAGAAAGATAACTGTTTTGGGAAAAAAATATCAGAACAACATTGTTCTATTGTGTAAGAGAGAGATTACTTGATTGTAGAATATGAATAATTTCGAACAGGATTAGAGTTCTAGGAGACAAATACGAAAACAAATATTTACATAAGAAAAAGCTGATCTTGTGAACAATGCAGCCATAGCATTTTAACTTATTATTTTTATATTGAGTAGAGTAATTTATATGATTAAAATTCATCTTCTGGAAAGATAGTCAGTTTTAAATCCATGTCTTCAAGATAAAGCATTCCATCATTTTCCTTGGGAGATAATTTCAGTGATCAATGATTCACAATTTTAGAAAGATGCAGTTCTGCTTTGAAAATCTGTCTCTCGCATCCTGTTGACTCTTATGAAATTATTGTGTTACAGTAGTCCTTTAAAACCTGTTCGTTTTCTTTACCACACAAATTTTTATTTATTATAATCGAGTTTCCCTTTTCAACTAGCCATGCCACTCAGAGGCAATCAAAACTGAAAAGGCTTTATGCTAAATCAAAGACCCAAGTCCAGGTTTTACCTAAAGGGAAATTTTATTTGAAACCTGGTACTTCTGTTCCAGCTGTCAAAAATATGGATCTATAGAAAATAAAAGTATGAGAGACAGACCTCCAAGGGTCATTTTGTACTGTGGCTCAATGCAGAGTCAAATAAACTTGTGTCATTCCTGCCAGATGCTTACCTAACCTGCTCTTAAAATCCTCCAGGGATCCTAGAGGTTCCTTAGGAAATTGATTCCAGTACTTCATTATCCTTACCATTAGGTAATTTTCCATAATATCTGATGAGAGTCTTCCTCAATGCAGTTAAAGTCCATTACTTTTCACTCTTGAAGACAAGGAGAGCAGATTACTGCTGTCCTTATGCCTCAGACTTTCCACTATCTTCGGTTGTTCATTTCTTGAACCTCCCCTACATGAAACAGTGATAGATTTGCCTTTCCTCAGAGTTCTCCAAAATAGTGCACTTGATAGTCTTGCTAAGGCTGATGGGCTCTTGCTTATATTTGAAATGTATTCCTATTGCTATGGGGTCTTTCAGAAGGTGTTCATTCAGACAGTGACCACTGTACTTAAACATAAAGATCTCTTCAGAATGTTTATTTGATGCAGTTGGAGTATATTTAAGTTCTTGTATTGCACATATTACCAGGGCTACATGCCCTTAGAGATTTGAGATATCCCAAAATGTAGTTCAGACCTGTCAGCCCAGCTTTCCTTTGTTGTTGAAGTCTGATGTGATAGTAACCTTGTTTTTTTTGGAAACATATTTTTTGCATTTGAAAATGTCTGTCACAGTTTGGAGCATCTCGCTAGATTACATCACAGTGGCATGCAACACACAGGAAATCTGAAAAATATGCTGCATTAAACTGCCCTTAAGGAAACTGTGGTATTCAAAATAGAATATGTTTTAAATCTTACTTGCTTGTTTGTACAACTGGCCTGTGCTACGTAAGCCCTGTTAAATCTTGGAGGTTGTGTGTGCAGTAACCAGGTATCCCCTGGTTTTGTGTAAGTTCACTCATAATACCATGCACTCTGTTTTGAGGTAAGGGGACCTAGGGAGGTGGATGTTTTAACCTGAAATGAATTATTTGCCAAACTGGCTGATTGAAAATGGGACTGGGATACAAAAGAATGAGACATTTATCATCTGAACTCAACTCAGTTTAGTGAGACTTTATTGACACCAGAACTTCTCTAAGATCTGCCAAGGAATGTTTATCTCTGTGCTATCTGTCAAGAGGAAAGAGATAACTCAGTATAGAAAGAGCCCTTTATTAATGTGCAGATAAATATAAACGTAGATAAAACCAATATACTTCGTTATATTCATGAGGGACTGCTCCCTTTATGAAATTTTACTTATTGTTGCCAAATGATTGATGTACTTGTTTTAAGTCATAATTTCATCACATATCATTCTTTACAAGATATTCAGAAGACACTGTAATTCTCACTTGATTTCAGACTTCAGTTGTATGTAGCTGTGTCCAGTTTTCCATCCTATTCACTCCAAGGGTAAATAGGTACCTTTCCCCTGTATTGCCTTTCTTTACCCTCTCCTCCTCCACTGCTCTCACCTGTGCCCTGCTCCATTTCCATAATGTGAATGTGATTAAAAGATGCCTTTGACTGGACTGGAGGATATCACATTTCTTTAAGGGGACAGCAGCCCCTCTCCCATGGTGACTAGCCTGAAGCCATTCTGGGCTGTTCCAGGGCCCTAAATTATCATAATGTGAATAGCAAAAGTAAAAATAACATACAAACAGCGAAAAATTAGAAAGGTCAGTATTTTGTATTCTTTTCTTTTGAAAGTAGCTCATTGAGCAGGTTGGGTTAGTTTCAATCATTTTTTGTTTCTCATTCTTTAGGAGAGAAGTGGACTGTGGCCAGGTTTTCCTATCAGAGCCCATCTGTGTTATGTGCTAGGGAGACAAAAGAAAAGATTAAAGATGTTACTGTGTAAAATGCTTTATATTTTGAGGGTGGGAAGTGGAGGAGCTAGGGAAGATAGAAAATTATTTCCAGTTGAAGACTGTACTCAAAAATTATAATCTTTTGTTGGTTTCAGTTGTCTGGGGAGTTTGAGATGAATGATGTTACAAATTGCTGATCGGATATGTCAGAATTAATTTCTTCTTTCCACAATTTTTTTATAAAGCTTGCTCTGGTTGAACTTTGGGCTGCTTTCCTCTGGAAATAAATTTAAAAGTGGTTTGACATGAAGGTATAAGTATGGAAAAATGTTAGCATAGTACTAAATATGTATGTACGAGGAAAATAAAATTTAACTCATCAAAGAAAAACTTGACCAATGTGTCAATCCATCATTTTTCCAAATGCTCCAGAGTCTTTAAATGCAAATTAACTGCCCAAAGATATATTAAAAAGATATTATTCAGGTTGTAATGTCAAATACTCAAGTGCTTGGAAATTGCTCTCCCATACAACGTGAATTAAAATCTCATGTGCATATGAAGCTGTCACTAATTTCATGGTCCAATATGCTTTGCTTCAGTGGGACCTTTGCCACTTTTAAGGGAGGGAGTGGATGTTACTGAATTAGGGAACCATTATTACTTATCATATGGCTAAGTATCTACTTGAACTATGAAGTCAGAATTATTAATTTCCCCATAGTATTTTCTGTCCTGTGCATGACTTTAAAATCTGGGTCTTTATATGTCCAAAATTTGTGAGAGTTCATTAACTTCCCTATACCCCTTTCAGGTCCAGGGCAGCACTATCATAAAAGTTTTGAGACACTGAGGTAAAACATTGCATGCCAAAATTTAAATGCTAAATTTGAGACACCATGACTCTGATTCATTGCCAAATTCAGCCATGTATATCACAGTTCATGTTCAAAATGCAGATCTTGTCTTTAGTGACAGCTGTGAGTCACCAGCAGATACGAAAATTATTTGGACACTCAAACAATGAAGACAAACAGCGACTGCCTGGGTAAAGCTTGGAATACATGGCTTTCCTCCTATAGATGACGAAGGCCAAAATGTTCTGCAGGATTTAAAAAAAAATGAATCTAAGAATGGCAATGCTACTGAGAAAAAATGTCATTCTGACCCTACTTCTTTATCCAGGAGTTGTAAGAACACTAAAATGGTCATGGAGGATGGAGATTTTCAAGATGGTTTTATTAAAAGCAAGGCTGATTTTTGATAAGTAAGTTGCAAATTCAGACTGTTTTCTGAATCTTATTTTTGACCATTTTTTTCAAGAGGGCAAAATCACACACCTAATATACAGAACTCTCCTTTTTCCCAGAACTCACTTTTTTGCTGGACTTCAAGTTTCTTAAATGAAAAAAAGAAATCTTTGCTTCATTGAAACATAGATTTCAGATACTTTTGCCTTTTTTTTTTTGTTTTTCAGAATTGCTACCATATTAGTTGAAAATTAAAGTAAGTTTTTGATGGACGCCAATTATGTAGAAGAAGCAATCTAATCTGTTAAACTACAGTTGAGGGCGACTAAACAGGGAATTAAAAATGGGAAATCTGGGGCAATTTTTCTAATAAGCTGTGTCACCAGACACTCAACTGTTCAGAGTCTAATCTAGAGCTGATTGTGAAAATTCATGCCCCTCCTTTAAGTTTGCTTAGTTTTTATTATTCTTTTAGTTTGGAGAAATCCCGTGACTTGCCTCTTGGTGTGTAACACATTTGCTTAATCATTCATTCTATCACAACATTTTACTTAAATGGAAAAGTATCATCCATGCTTTGCCCTTGAGAATACTGAGCCACATATGGTCTAGAATGAAACATTGACTGAGTCAAGATGAGAATTTAGAACAGATTCCCCAGCAGTCACCCTTTTTCTTGCACATGTACCTCCTCCAACAGCATCAAGTGTGGCAAGGTTTTGCACTCACATCTGTGTTTCAAAATGCCTCACAGGGAATATACATGGCCAAACCTATGGCTTGTGAATTAATTTCTGGTTCTAGGTTGATGGTTGGTTTTTACATATAAAGCACTAAGTTATGTTGGTTTTCCTGACCCAAGACACCACATTTTATGGTGCAACACAATTAGAGACTAAAAGGATGTTAAAGAGGTGTTTTCAATAAGCCCCCTGGTCCTGAAATGGGTGATCTGAGATCTGTGATCTGTTCTGTAAAGAAGACTGGGTTTGTGGTTTTGAGAATTTAAAGAGTCCTTCTTGACAGTTCCTGGCAGGTTATCTGAAAGGTAACAGGTAAATTATTTCTTATGAGTTTAACCCTCAATATTGTAACTGGACCTGCAAGAAAATTTTGCGAGGCATGGAGAAACAAAAAGCTTAATTCAGCCTGAAAAGACAGGAACTGCAGAGAAAACTGAGAAACTTTACCAGAACTCATGTATTTAAGCATGTGCTCATGATCAGCATGATTAGAGCTACAGAAATCACTGGAACTACTCACAGGCTTAAAGCTAAACTATTGTTTAGATATTTGACTGTATGGGGCATTCTGCAGAAGTTATGGTAGAACGGAAGAAATAAGACTGGACAAGTGACTTAAGGGTGTGAATGGCAGGTATTACAGAAGGAATGGATTTGTTTTTAAAGGTTTCATTTATCTCCTGAATTAAATCGATCTTAAAATTTTTGAGACTCTTTTCTCAGAAAAATACTCTTAATAGATTTTCTCTTTTTTTCTGTTTATTTTAGTGAGAAAACTCCCCTCCTAATTATTTTAATTACATTTTAGTATAAATAATGGGGAGTATTACTATTACTGGCAATATTTCTAGTTAAAATATCCCAGATTTAATATCAGTTTTCTCTGAAATTCTAGATATTTCAAAAGTAAATACCCTTATTTCCAAACTCCTCCATCTTCCTTTTCAGAATGCTTTTAATGATGACTTTGGAACAGTTGAAAAATTAATTTTCTGGCCCCTAGAAATGCTGAGATGGAAAATCAATCCTTCCTTTTGGGTTTCAAAGGAAGTTAACCACTGATCTTTAGTATCATTTAAATATGATGGATTCAGTTTTAGTGTTAAAAGCTTGCATACATCAATTTTCTATCTGTGACTGTGGAGCCAGCAGAGCATATCTCAGCTATTCAAGCATGTGAAACTCCTGAGAGGTCAGATATTGCAGTTAAACAGACAGTTTTTGGTATAAGGGGGAAGAATATACCCTTGAGGTGTTAATATTGCAAATTTGCACTTTTCCTGGTCAACGATTTCCAGTGTCCTGCAGCTTTAGCTCTTCCTTCAGTTGCCTCCTGTTTCTCTGTGGCAGCATTGGTGCTGTCCATATTTCCACTCCCAGAAGAGTTTGTCTTTCAGTTTCTGCCATGAGCTGGGATAGCAGAAAGCCAAAAAACTCATTCTCTGCAGCTGTGGGGAATCAGGGTTGGCTTGGGTTGGAGGAGGCACAGCCTTTCTGGCTATATCTACAGGAGCTGCAGAAATGAATCATGGTACATTCTCTGGCACTAAGTTCAGCTTGTGTGCATGCACTTCAGCTTGCTGACTTTCCCCCAAAACAAAGTGGCTGCATCCCAATTGCTTGTGAGGAGTGGTGCTTGGCTATGCTGTTCCCTGAACCATGCTGGCCTGGTGTCAGGGGGAATTCTAGCTGACACAGGCCAAAAGTCTGCCAGGAAGTGCTGCCAATGGTTTTCAGGATGAAAAGATGCTTGCCAGTCTGCTGGCCCTGTTGAGTTTTTTGGTGTAAACAATGTCTCTGGAGCTCATCTTGAGTTGTGAAATCTGGGCACTAAGCACCATCCTCACATGTCCTAGGGAGGTAATGTTGCCTATCCCTGCCATGCTGCTGATGGAAAGAAAGGGCAGTAGGACCCAGCACCCCTAAGCATGCCCTTCCCTAAGCATGCTCTCAGTCAGACATGGTTAATCTTTTACATCAGGACAAAAAGATTGTTGTCTAAAGAGGATGAGCACATGCAGCACCATGGCCTTTACCTGCACTGGGGATAAGTCAGTTCCTGTGGTACCCTACATTAGTTGCCTGAATTTTAAGGCATCATGCCCTACTGTGATTGACTTTCTAAAGGCTCCTCTGGAGATCTCCTTTAAAGGCCTGTATTTCATACTGAGCTGATAACAATGCAACTCCATGGATCTCAGAATAGAACTTTGTTCATCTTCCTTATTGAGTGTGGGCTGCTTGCTTGAGGGGAGCACTTTTTGGTGCTGGGTAACCATCCAGAGTAATGCCTTTTATGAATTTTGCTGGTATGTACTGTAATAACATTAATCATGATGAACTCATTTGGCACTAATAGGAATGTCATATATACTTGTATAAGAATATTCACTGTAGTTCATCATTAATTAACTGGGCTATTATTTTAAAGTGTTACCAGACATGGTATGTAGAAATGGTTTACTTTGCAATCTCCTAGTGTTGAAATCATGTAGGCTCTTTTGCTATGGTTTATGTCAGAGAAAATCACAACAGAAAGAGTGAAGAATCCAAGACTAAGATAATACATTTCAGCTGTATAACCTTTGGAAATAAGAATGTAGGACTTGCCATTCAGGCGAAGTGCTATGAATGTTGTGGCCTATCCCCTCTGGTCTCCTGTTACTCAACATGTTCTGTGCCAGATATTCCAGGTATAAAAGAGAAAGAACACAAATGGAGAATCATATTCAGAAAACCAGAATTTTAATACATCCTATTATTAAGCATTTATTATTTGCTGTTAGGTACAAAGTTTACATGGTAGTCTTTGTAAAGGTCACTCATCCAAATAAATAATATCAGCTGTTTCTTCTTTACCCATTACTTTGTTGTCATGCTTAAAGAGGTCTAGAGAAACCAATTCTGTTTTAAATAGAGGAAAAATAAAGAAATAGGCTTGGAAGGAACTGTTGGCTGCTGATGCCTCGTCCCCTAATAGTCTATCCAACCTCTCTTGAGTGCATCAAAGTTCAACCTGGAATTAGCTCTGTTTCTTGCTACTGTAAGACTGTTGCAGATCTGCAGCCCAGTTACAAATGTACTTGGCAAATGTAATGTTATTTGCTGCTAATTATTTCTTGTGATAACCCTGGCTTTCCAGTTAAATAGTACTTATTCCCCTCTGTGTTTACTCTTTTGATATATTTATGGAGCAGGCCATTCTAACTTTATCTACTAGACTAAACACATTATATATTTTAATTACTCTCATAAGAAAGGTTCTTTTCCTCTAAATGTCCTAATGACTCCTATTTCCTCTATTCTCCTGTCACAGGTTAACTGTCAAGACTTAAAACTGATTTTGGGTCAGTGGGACTGTAAACAGTAGAGCAAATGTTGTCTTGATGCTACTTGTGACAATGATTTTTATGCTTCTTCATCCTTGCATGAAATACCATTCCCTCCTTTCCCTCTACATCCTAAGTCTTGAATATTACCATTGAAATATTCATCCAGATCTTTTCTTAATCATTTCCAACTAATGGGCCTACATCTTTGAGCAAGTGATTTAGTTACACAACTGTAACAGTGATAATCATACTGATGGCTTTAAGTTGTTTCTAGGGACAAAGGAAATAATCTAGGATCTATGAGATTTTTGAAAAGTGAATGAAGAGAAGCTCCAGCCTCAAAAGCTGATTCAAAATCAAAAGTTAGGCAGTTAACATGATTTAAACAAGAATTTCACCCTCATGAGTATGTGACTAAAGCTTGTTCCTGTTAACTTTCATCCTTTTTCTGCTACTCCTCAGAATCACCTGGTGGGAGTCTGTATTGATGAAATCCCTAGACTTGTCACCTGCAGCTCTAAGAGCTGCTTTCAGGTGATTAATGACTTGGAAATAAAACAGTCTCAAGAGTTAACCTTGGGGATGCTCAGTGGAAGAATAAGACTCACAGCTCTCATTTTTCCCCCTCACTCCCCCAGTTATAATCAAGTGGCCACATAAAAGTTAATGAAATCTCTATTTTCTCTGTTATAACTAGCAAGCCAAATCCTCATTGTGGCTCTGTTTCTTTATTTTCCTTGTGTGTGTATGAAATCTAAATAGATCAGCTCATAAGTTCCCCTTAGCCATAAATTATTTATTTGATAATCAAATAAATGAGTTTTGTCTGTTATAACCTGATTCAGAAACATCTGCATCCATTTCAGTCTGTCCTTCAGCTTCTGTTCCATGCCTTCACATATCTTTTTATTCATGATTAATCTTGGCTGTGATACAGTTTTAGAGAGGTACAAAAATTGACTGAGAAATAGAACATAATCCATTCACTTAGGGGTTTGATTGTTCTACTTTTTTTCATAGCTTTAACCAGCTTCAAATCTGCTCTTCAAATCTCTCTCATTGATCTCTGCAATTTCCAGGAATACATTGGCACAACTGCCTTGCATTAAGCACCAAAGACTTGAAGATTTATGTGATGTTATGAGATGAAAATTCTGCCATACTGAACTGATGAATTATTCTAATAAAAGAAGCTCTTCTCATAGCACAGGTTTTCACCATTGTGGATTTTTTAATTGGGAAGAGAATTTCAAGGACAGCCTGATCACATCTACAAAAACCCTTCATAAGAAAATGGTGTCCAAGGGTAGAGAGACTAAAGGTATTTTTAATCTTAAATTTCCTGTTTAATTCAGCACTTGTGGTGAAATTTATCATTGTTCTAATTTTATTTTTCCTTGATCTAATTGCAGTGCCAGAACAGCAGGGTTTAAATGGTCCTTTTTTGAATTAATAAATTAAAAAGATATACATAGATGTGTGGAAAATTCCTTTGGAACAGACATTTGCTTTCTTCAATAAGTTTACTGGAATAAAAAGAGAAATATGGGTAATTTTTTCTCATTCCAAGCTCACTACTGATTTTAAAGTATCAACAAACTTCAACTAAATGTAAAGTTAAAATTGCTTTGTTAGGCTTATGCCCTGAGTAAAAAGATTGTTTATCCCTGTGGACCAGGTGGTCTTGACATATTCAAACTCCAACAGATGAATATACTGATAAGTGAAGTGAAGCAAGAAAATTTAACAGCCAGTGAGTAATAACTCAATATGAAGGTGCTTGTGGTATGTTCCAAAGTTCTTTATAGGTCAGGGGAAGAATGAGTTCCAAACTAGAGTTGCCATAGCTTTCCAAGGGGATCACTTGAATCTCATAGAATGGGCTGGGCTGGAAGGGCCTTTACAGATCATCTAGTTCTAACACTTTTCCATGGGCAGAGGTTTCACCCACTTGAGCAGATTGCTCGAAACCTCATCCAGCCTGGCCTTGAACACTCTCAAGGATGTTGCATCCACAACCTCTCTGGACAACCTGTCCCAATGCCTCACCATTCTCGCAGTGAAGAATTTCTTCCTAATCTAATCCTACCCTCTGTCAGTTTAAAGCCTTTCACCCTTGTCCTATCACTCCATGTCCTTGTGAAAAGTCAGCTCTCTTGCAGTTCTCTCTCCAGCTATCTTGTAGCTCCTTTAGGTACTGGAAGGTCCAATTAGGTGTGCCAAGAGCCTTCTCTTCTCCAGGTTGAACAGCCCAAACTCTCTCAGCCTGTCTTCACAGGAGAGATGCTCCAGCCCTCTGATCATCTTTGTGGCCTCGTGTGGTCTTGCTCCAACAGGTCCACATCCCCCTTGTGTTGTGGGTCCCAGAGCTGGATGCATCACTCCAGGTGGAATCTCATAAGAGTGGGGTAGAGGGGAAAAATCATCTATCTCCCTTGACCTACTGGTCATGTTGCTTTTGATGCAGCCCAGGATATAGTTGGCTTTCTGTGTTCAGTACCTTTCATCTTGTCTGGCTCAAATTCATGAAGTTCTCATGGTCCTCTCAAGCCTCAGAAGATTCCCCTGGATGACATGCCTTCCCTCTAGTGTGTTGACTGCCCCACATGGCCTGATGTCATCAACAGCCTTGTTGTGGGTGAATTCAATCCCATTGTCCATGTTGCCAGCAACGATGTTAAACAGAGCCAGCCCTAACACCAATCCCTAAGGAACAGCACCCACCACCGATCTCCACTGGAGCACTGATCTATTACTGCAACTCTGACTGCAACAATCCAGCTCATTCCTTCTCAACAGAGGAGTCCACCTGGCACATCCATGTCTCCCCAATTTGGAGACAAGGATGTCGTATGCAGCTGTGCCAAATGCTTTGTGCAAATTGAGGTAGATGACCTTAGTTTCTCTTGCTTTATCTACCAACACTCTATCCCCATCATAGAAGGCCACCAAATTTGTCAGGCATGATTTGCTCTTAGTGAAGCCATGTTGTCGGTTACCTGGGATCTAAAGGAATCATTTACTAAAGTGACAATTTGAAGGACTTTTCAAGAGGAGGAAATCATACTGGCATTGATACATCATGGGAAAGAAATTGTATTTGCATGCAAGAAAGATGACATTACCTACTGCAACATCTGGTAATGAGAAAAGTTGAGAATAGCTGTCTGAACCTAATTTCATACATGCACAAGCCACTTTTCTTGGCTCATGCTTTGACCAGTATCTTCACAGGTGTTCCCCGTCCAATTTTTGTTTCCTGTGTGAGAGATGCTAACCTCCTACTTAACCTCCTACTATGCTACAGTGTAGTTTTAATTAGTTGATACTCAGGTGATTTACTATAAATAGTGGCATTGTATTATAGCTTTGTCCTAAGGATCCAAACTTCACTATTAATGAGTTCACTGTGGCTTATAAAAGAGACGGGAGGATTCAGCAATGCTTCATAAAAATTGATAAGAAAAGAAAATTCTTTGTGCTTAGTGTTTTCATTCATATGTCTCTGTGGATTCATCTTCATTGCCTCAGTACTACCATCTTTCTTTCCATCTTTCTTTCCTCTTCATATTAGTGGGAGAAAAAGCGTCTTGGGACAGGAGGAAAGTGGATTTTCACACATTTACGTAAGTTATAGCCACAAAGAGCCCTTTGTCTGACCAGAATTAATTAGGCCATAAAATCGCCCCAGGGTGGTCCCATCACTAAGGGCAGAAATCTCCAGCTGACATTGGAGAATCTGTCTGAGGAAGATATTCAGCCCAGATATGCCATGGTGAGGGCATAAACCATGCCTCTGTTAAGATCAGTCAAAAGTATCCCATTGCATATTGGCACCTCCTTTAGTCCGCAAATATCTAGTTACAACCCGATGTGCTGTTTAGAGCCCAGAACCTCAATATGTGTTGGTGACAATGCTAGAAATCTGTTACTGAAAGATTATAAGTACTATATCTCATTGTAACTGAGTAGTATAGCTTACTGGTGAAGTTTTATCTTTTAATAGATATGGACTTTCTAAACTCCTAAAGGTTCTTAGAGTTATTTTTCCCCATGCTATTTTTTTTAAAATAATATTTTCTGCCTCTTTATCAATGCTCTTGTGATGGTCTCACCAGGATTTTATGAGCTTTTCTTCAAATTTTTCCTTGTTTATATCTCAAAAGATCACATTTTTTCCCCCCACTATTTTTTTTCCTGTTGTCAGAAAAAATGATACACGTCCAATGCTTTAGATGCTTTAATCATATTAAAATAATACAATCTGCAAGATGAAGGCCTTCATCTTGGATTCATTCCACCTCACTTTAGGCACCAGACCAACTTGCCTAGGGGCTCTTACTCCTCAGCTCCCTATACAGGCAATGAGTGTCTGTCTGCATCTGTTGGTTATAGATGAAAAATAGGCTCCAATTTAGATATCTCACTTTAATGTTCAAATGATGTAAGGAGATGCAAGAGAATAGTCTATAATCCTAGCTTCCATGAAAAAAAACCTAGCCTTCCAGACAGGATGTACTAACCTTTCCTAGAAACTCAGCAACATCTCATTTCTTTACCTTTCCTCTAAACTAATATGACCCACTAGTATATTCACATGTCAAGTGCGTTTGGCATGCAAGAAAAGAAGAGAAAATGGATTTTAAAACCAGCTTTTAACAAAAAGTACAAACTCTTTTATAAAATTTGGACATTTCTTTTGAAGATCAGCTTGAAACAATAAGGGAGGGTAGGGAGGGGAAATCACTGAGAGGTATTGGAGCAGTACAGTACTGCAGGAGCACATCATAGGTTTTGGCTATTTGTACCAAACAAAGTCCAATATCTCACCTAGCAGAATGTTGTAATGAAACTGGTAAAATGAAATTTAAAAATAAAGAGAGAGAATGCCAATGTGCTTGTCATTAAATCTCCTTCTGAGCTATAATCCATCCTTGACTTTTCCTTTGTTATATTTTTCCCTTTTGTGGATACAAGCCAGAAAAAACATAGTTGTGCAGGCTGAAAAGGAAGATAACAAATAGTGCTTGTGTGTTCTTGGGTGAGATGGATGAGAGATGGCAGAACAGGGCTTCATTTGGAAAAAATCCTGCAAGCAGAGTCCGACTTTCACATTGTGTGTGCAGGACTTGTTTCTACAGTGCCTGAGATTCTTTTCCTGGGAGTTGGCAGAATCTGAAACCAGTTCTGGACCATTGCCTGAGTTGTACAAAACACTGGAAATATTGGTGTTTTAACACTGGCTTGCAAAACACTTGTGATACCTGTTTTTTTTTAAGTCTCTCTGAGAGACAAAGAAAACGGGAGGTTTGTGATATGGCTCTGACTTGAGACTTGTCATTTCTGCTTCCATGTTTGACATGCTCTAGGTACACGACATGGATTAGACTTTTGAATGTAACAGGGCTATTTTGGAGACTCAGCTGGAACTGAGGTTTGAGGTAAAGTCCCCAAATTCCTGCACACAAAGTTTAGTGTGTTTATTAGTTTCTTCTCCCATAAAATGAAATTGCTGGCACTTCCTTCAGAGAGAACTGAAGAACTTATCTGTACATTCATGCTGAAATCGATGGCCAGTTTAAGAATTATGGTTTGGCTACACATGTTGCACTCTCACAGGTCAGCAATGTGCAGTGCTACATCCCTGAAGGATGCTGCTAGGTAAAAATTGATGTGCTTTTAACCTGAGTGCCTCAGAAATGCTTGCAGAGGATTTGCCATTAAAGTACAACCAGTTTTCCTTCTGAAGATCATAAAAGCCCCAGAGAAACTGCACAATTATCAGTGTGAAATTCAAGATTCTTATGATATTTCATTTCTTAGAATCTTCTGTATCCAGTAAACTTACGTAAGGTCTTGAATTTGGGCTTTCCTTGGATGTGTCTATACTAGTAAAATAAACCATTCCAGGAATATTCCCTGAACACAGGAACTTTATCATTTATAGTGTTCCTCAGAGCAGCCTGGGGCAGGCTTTCAGCCCATGCCTACCAGCACTATCCTGAACAATGCCCAGGAATGCTGGGATTTAAGACAGGATTATTCCCAGCAGACAGCTTGCTTGTAGCCATCCTGATGTGGAGGGCAGATTTGGATAAGATGGATATGGAACAGCCCATGCCAGTTGGCTCCTGAGCTAGAATACAGTCCAGGGTACATTTAATGTATAAAATGTTACAGGTGTAGTCTGAAGGTCTGGGATCTTGCATGTTGTGCAAGTATCAGAAAATGTCATTGAAGCTGATATATTTTTCTGACATAATATTCTATCACTTAACCCTGCAGTTTCTTAAACCCTATTTAAATTACATCTGTATTTCTCTCTCTCTCTCTCTCTCTCTCTCTCTCTGTATATACATCTAAATATAAAACTCATAGAATAATAGAATGATTCGGGTTGGAAGGTACCTCAAAGGTCATCTGTCCTTGAACAATTCCAGGGATGGGGCAGCCACAGCTTCTTTGGGCAATCTGTTCCAGTGCCTCACCACCCTTACAGTATAGAATTTCTTCCTAGAATATAAAATCTAATCTAGTCTCTAATCGAAACCTGCTGTCTTTCAGTTTGAAACAATTCCCTCTTGTCCTATCACTAAGTGCCATTGTAACAAGTCCCTCTTTAGCTCCTTTGTAGTCACTCTGTAGCCACGAAGATACTCTAGGGTCTCCCCAGAGCCTTCTCTGAACACCCCAAACTCTCTTGGCTTGTCTTCATAGGAGAGGCGCTCCAGCCATTATGTGTGTATATAGACATGCTTTATTTTTTCCTAACTAAAAAATAAATCCCGGAGCTAACAGACTTTCCCTTTTAGATAGAGTCACAGATTAATATGGGCCAATAATTGACTAATTTTCTGTGAGGCTATAACAAGATATAATTAGGAGCTATTTGGTTTGCAGTCCACGGGGGTGATTTCCTACATTTATGAGTGACTCTTCTATAAAATGTTGTCAGCAACAAAATAAAGTCAGATAAAAGAATCAGCTTCCCCATAAAATTTGCAAATATTACTGCTCAAGATCCCAATTTAGTAAATCAAGGAGAAAAAAAATCAGTTGTGTTTCCCAACCAATATGCTCCATCATGTCTGATACATAAAATGAAGAAATTGAAACCCTTTGTTCCTAGATAATCAAATAAATTTCTTTGAAAATAGTTATGAACTTCTTTTTCAGCGTTTCATACAAATGGCTTTTGGGTTAGTGTTATTTTCATGCCTCCATCCTCCCTGCTTTCCCCCAGAGCACTTATTTTGCAGCACCCTTGGAGGACTTTCTAGGGACATCGCTATTGCTTCTTTCATTACCACTCTTCCCAAAATGCGAGTCAGAATTAGTGATATAACTAGTTCCAAGGGGACCAGTGACAGGGGACAGAGGTCACAAACAGGTGGACATGATTGTTTTATCCCCCAGCACGTGACACAGGGCTGCAGATCTGCAACAGACTTACAGCTCATACTCACCTGTGACAGATTATCCAGATGTTTGAGCTTAGTGGCAGAATGATGGCCTGAAATGAAAGCAGTGCAGGAATAAAACAGTTCAGTGTTTGAGTACCCTTGGTTTTTGGGGTGCTTATGTAACCTGTACTTACCTCCATCTGCTTTTCCTCTTCATCACTGCTATCATCACATTAATGCCTTTTTACTTCAGTATCTCTTCATTCAATCCCCAGGAGTTTTATTTGCACTGGATATTTTGCAATTTTAATCTTAGCTCAGGCAAGAAGCTTTCCTGCATGTTTTCCTACTGAGTTTTTGCTGAAGGCATGAGGGATTCAGCCTGCACACAGACAGGGCATGCATTGCCTCTCTCTGTTATGGTTCTGTTGTTACCAACACAAATTTGTCTCATCTCCCAACTGACTTACTTTCACTGCAGTGCTCCCAATTCCCTTGACATGACTTTGCTTCAGAGAAAGGTCCTTATATAGGGATATAGGGGCTCAGCTCATGGGTATTTAACAAAAGGTCTTCCTTTTTTTCTGCTGTCTCCCCATATTGGCTAAAACATACAGTATTATTTCCCTTCATAAAGAAACAGCCTTTTCTCCCAGTTCCTTTTCAGTAATAGCCCCACAGTGGGAGTTAAGATTGAAAGGGCAGATTCACCATGCTGCCACTGAACCATGCTTGATGCATGTGCCCCGTAAGGCACAGATGTTTATTCTTCTAAAATAGATTGATATTGGAGTTGTCTTTTTTATTTTTTCTCAGAGCCCTTATTAAAACTATTCTTAATAGAACATTGGTATGACTGGAAGAATACAACAGAAAAAAATCCACCTCTCCAAACTTCAGATGTGCTGGTTTGCGCACATACCTATTTTGTTAGCAAATGGAAATATCCACAAGGAGCTAATTTTTTTTCTTTGTTTTACTTTCAACTCTTTCCCTCTTACTAATCAGATGAAGTTGAAAAAACCTGGATCGAGATTATTCATCCTGTAAACCTCACCCTCATGTCGGTGTGACAGACTCTCCTGGCTCACATATGAACTTTCAAGTGCTGTGTACGGGTAGAGAATGTGGCTGCACCCTATGGTGTGGCGTGGGCAGGAGTGAATCCCTCTGCACTCTGCTGTGAAGCAGCACACAGAGCTTCTGCTTTTACCTATGAAAAGTGTTAAATAATCAGTGAGAATAATCTGGGCGATTAAGCAGGAAACTTTATTATTTATCGGTACGGGGAAAAACTTCCAGTTAGTTTTGTAAGGAGGCTTAATTTGCGGTAACTCTGTGTTATATCTCTGTTTTAGATTTCATAGGGTTATCATGTGCCTTTGCTAGGCCATAACTATTGCTTCTCAATGTTTTATGATGTTCTAGACAAATATGGTACTTTTAGTATAAAAGACTGTGCAAACTTAAACTTAATTGCAAAGCCATCCTAACTCCTTTATTGTCCCATCACCGCAGCATTTGACATTGTTAGGACACTGTCAGGATTTCACAGATTGTTGCCATCTCTGTAGCTTGGTGAAAAAGTTACTGCTGTGAGATCAGAACATGAACAGATCCTCCAATAACCTAATTTTCCTTGGAAACTGGGACAAAAAAATCATTGTGGATTCACTATGTTGATCTGGAAGTTAAGGAGAAGGAGTATTAGCTTTCTCTGTGCAGTTTGGCACAGACTTTCAAACCTGCTGGGATTTCTTCCCCAAGCTTTTTTAGCAGAGGTTTTGAACTCTTGCTGTCCGAGATTTTTCTCCCCTGCACCCAAAGCTGGTTGGTTTAGTTTGATTCACTTGGCTGGCATGAACAGGTCATGTGCTCACAAATAAGCAGTCCCTCCCTCAGGGTGCTTGCTTTAAGCTTGTGTAAAGAGAAAAATAAATCATAGTAATACACAATCCTTACTTGCTTCTGTCCTCCTTTTATTCAAAATCAGGGATTATTTTTCCTTGCACTTACACATAGGCCTGCATTTAAGAGCTCAAATAATTCTGCTGACTGCACACAGCTACTCATATGGTTAAAGTTATGCATGTGCCCAGGAGCCTCGCTGATTTGTGGCCTAAGGTCACATCTATTAAAGCACATAACACAACACTAAAACCTCTCTTACTTATCCAAGCCCTGTTAATCTAAACTACTTTCATGTCTCTGTTCCATTTGGCTAATCAAGGCTTCAGTAGGGTTGCTCTGTAAGGATAAATACCAAAATCGGTTGAAGTCTGCCCTCGACAAAGTACTTCTGGCTCCCAGAGCCTTTAATGAGAGCCCCGAGTGTGTATCTGAGGTTGGAATTTGGCTCTAATGAAAGGTGGATTTTTCAAGTCTTCTATGAAGTGCTTCACAAAATGAGGGGTTTCAGTTTTTATACCCGCACATCATATTGTGCTTACAATTACCTTTGGCTGAACGATTCCTGGAATTTCTTGCTGTGACATCCAAAAAAATGACACACTGAATTGCATATTAGCTGCATACATAAGAAAAGATTGTTCTGTAGGACAACACATTGAAAAAGCTGCTTGGATTATCCTTCATGTCTCAATTGCAATTTAGCTTTATCTTTCTCAAACTCTTCTTTTGATGTGTGTTCATTTGGTTTTTTAGTAACCTTGGGGAGATGAGCATGTCTAACTTTCTAGATCTTCTCTTTGCTGTGGAAAAAAGGAATGACAACCAATTGTTTAAGAAAAATAATTTTCTGGTCAAGGAATGACTTTTCATTGATGGTGAAAAGCTTGATAAATACTTATTGATAGTATAAAATATATTTAGCTCTTAAGTATGAGAAAAACAACAGTTAAAGAAGTGTTCAGTCTGCTAATTTACAAACAAGATGTGCTCAGATGTGGGACTATGTTGAGAAGATGCTGATGGTGAGAAAAAACCCCTTGTAATTGTGTTCAAAAGCACCTTTGTGCATTCAGTAGCTGAATATATTTTCAGTAGTTATATTCTGAGATCAGAAGGAGCTGAAACAGCACTAACGGACAGGGCCTCCCACCTGCAAAGCCATTTCTTAGAAAATAAATTAAGAAAATTGTCTAGGATGAATGGAGTGAATTCCTCCCTGGACAGATTTATCTCTTCACATGGACATCAGAAAGATCAGTGACTAGTTTACACTAGGCACATAACTTTAAAGGGTTTAAAATTAATGGGGTAAATCACAGCCAGGGTGTCTGGCTGTGTGCTGGAGCTGGTTTATGAAAGCTGAGGGTCTTCAACACCTGAAGGAGAAATAGGGAGTTATTGCTGTTGAAATCAGGGTTAGGTGCTTCTCAAAGATGTCAGATCAGTTAAACCAGCCTTCACGCTTCCCAGCCTGGGGAAATAGGTGGGCATAGATACCTAAATCTCAGGAATTGTTTTAGTCCTCACAGAGCTGTTATGCCAGAGACTCTTTTCTGATGCTGCTCCCCAGCCTGGTATGGCCCCATTCTGCCCAGTGTACCCTGACTGTAGCATGGACCTGCAGAGTGGTTCTATAGGATCAATGCCTGTCTAGCCCCTACCCCACCAAGGTGGAAGACCTTGGAGTCATTGCTGTCTGTTGAATCACCTTTGGGAGAAGGATGAGACCACTTTCACTGCAGTTTCTCCTGCACCAGCCACTTTTGGAGAAGCAGGTAGCTATTTGGAAGTTTTGAATGAAGGGTTGGTGAGCCATGCCCATCTTCATCTCTTCCTCATGTAGGACCAGGTGCATGGAGACCTACTTAGCCTGAGATCCATGGGTGGAGACAAGTTCCAGCAGTGCATGGATGAGCAATTCTGAAGCTCCGGAGAAAACTCATTATTTCTACTAAAGCTCATTTCCTAACTTAACTCTTCCTGAGTGAGGAGTCGAATTTTTAGGTCCAGTGGGTGTTGCTGTTAAGAGTTTATAGTTTAGCTGCAAGACTAAAAAGTTATTATAATCCCAATATTTTCAAGGATTTAGACAAGATATGATTCCTACCACATTTTGGCACTTGATCACTGCTGAGGCTTTTAAAAATTGAAATAATTGAAAGAATGACATTTAGTCTCAGCCTTTCTGTGGTTGAATTGCTCTGTTAATTTCTTACTGAGATAGTATTTCTTGTCTCAATAGGAGTATGCCTTAATCACATGATATGATCTGATTTCTCAGTAAGAATTATTTTTCAGATCTGACTTTTTTTATGAGTCCAGGGTCCCAGAGGGATTTAAGCTTCTAATTTTAAATGCAAGCTAAGTGTATAAGTACTGTTGATAATCTGGACAAGAGTCAATATTTAGTTGGTTTTGTGGCAAGCTCACTTTAGATCACAAGCATTCAGGAAGAATATTTTCTTGTTTTAATGGACATTTTATAAGAGAAGCATTTTTTCTATCTAACACAGATTTTGAGCTAAAATCAAATAAAGCTTAATGTGTATTCATTTTTGATGCTTAAATCACACATTAATCCTTTTCAGTGAAGATGAAAGTTATTAATTCCTTTAATGTGCAGATTCTTTAGTCTTTGGAAAGAGAGTAAGACAATAATTTTATAGATTTATTTTTTGTCTTCAATACTAGCACAACCTTCCTCCCCTTCCAAATTCTTCCTGTCATCATAGCAATTCAGTGCTGCTGATTTAGTGAATTGGACTGAGGGAGACAAGCAATCCAGCATGTCAAATTTGAACTCCGACCTTCCCTTTGCATTGTTGCACAACTTCTTAGTTTTACTAATCAAAAAGCATTCGCCCTCCTCCTCTTTTCTCAAATGGGCAAAAATTTGAAATATAGAGGGACAGAGAGGTTTTTGGAAATGATCAGGAAAAGACACCTGTACATTTTTCTGGTTTGGCTCTCTGTTAAGCATTCCTTATGGATCTGAAATCTGATATTATTTGCATTGTTCTTCAAATATCAAGATAGGACTAAATTCCCTAAGATTCCTAATATGCTTAAACACTGGAACATGTCTGAGCACATGACTTCTCATATGCTGTGTTCATCAATAGTTGAGCTCTTGACATGTGAATCACGATAAATTGAGATGGACAAGACATCAAGTGCATTTTAGCTCTACAGCAGCTAAATTCACAGGGACTTCCAGTACACTTGTACACGTTGTGAAAGACCATGATGGTCATGCTTGAGCTGTGGTGTGTTCAGAGCTTGCTGCTCTTCCATTAGGTCATACAGTGGGAAAAAGTACAAAAATAACAAACTTGTTAGTCTGCTAATTGCAGGCTTGTTAAGTGATATTCCATTTCTGGTGTTTCTTTTTCCTCTCCATTGCTCTGATTAATGGCTACTCAAAACAAATACAAAAAAGCCTCCTGTAAAAAAAGGAATAAAATCGCACTGCACCTGAAGAATCTTTTAGTAGATTTTCTAATGCAAACTGTGCATTTGAATATGCAGCTACAGGGCTGAAAACACCACGGCTGTATCCCATTGGATTTATTAATTTAAATGATATCCAAATTTTGAGAAAATCATCAGCTTATTTGTGACTTAGGAGTGCTCTGAATGTGGGCTTTTCTAAGGGAAAATTCTGTTTTTTACATTCTTCTAGAACAAGAATTGCCTGTGTAGTTAGGACCTTTCCCTTCTCTGTGCTTTGTGATAGGAACCTGAATTTCAGTGGAAAGTTTCCCTTGGACTTTGAGGACTTCTGGACAGACCCAAAACAGTAGGAATTCTCAAACCTCTTCTTTCAGTGGAAGAAAATAATTTTACTTTAGTAATTCATGGGGGAGGGCTTTTGTGAAATGAGTTTTATTCTCTCTTTGCCTCTGATGAATTTGTAAGCGGATTTTGATAGCAAATACTTATTAAGCAACATTTATTAATATTTGATACGAACACCCTCATGTAGAATAAGACAATTTTGTTTTTAAACTATTTCAGTCATTGTTTCAATATTACTATATTTCAAAAAAGCAGCACCCAGTAACACTGCTGAGTCTTCAGGGAGCTTCTCAGCTAGACCAGCTGGAATTCAGGCAGAATTCTTACAAATAAGTCCTCACAAAATTTTCCCACAATTATGTTGGACAACATTTTGAGCATCCTCTGTGGTACATTTTCTACAGTGGATGGGAAAATGCCTCCTTCCCCCACTGAGGAGACAACTCTGCCACACCCTGACTGGGCATCCTGCTAAATGCTATTTCACTGAGAACCAGGATTTCACAGGTCCACCCAGGGATGCATTCCCTCTTTAAGGTGGTGAGACACTGGAACAGGTTGCCTGGAGAAGTTATGGTTGCCCCATCCCTGGAAATGTTCAAGGCCAGGCTGGATGGAGTTTTGAACAACCTGGTCTAGTGGTAGATGCCCCTCCCCATGGAGGAGGGTTGGAACAAGTTTAAAGTCCCTTCAAACTCAAACTATGCTATGACTATATGAAAAATCTCAAGCGTTTTAAAAGCTACTTTTAAAAAGAGTTGCTTGCTGTAAACCAGGTCTATCCTTGCAGAATGGACTTTGTATTGGAGCACAAGTCAAACCCTTTGCAATTTTCCTTTCAAAAAGCACTTAATTATGTTGCTAAAACAAAATAGAAGAATTTAATAAAAAAATGGCACAAGTTCTGTGTTGTGAAATTTTTTACTCCCTTTTGTTGTCTCTGATCAGATCACTGCAAGATGTCCTTGCAAATCATGTAGGTAGCACCTCATGTAATTCATTGAGGTGCTTCTGAAATATAAGAAGAAAAATCTGCAGGTTGATATTTGCTCTGCAAAGATTGTTACTCATTGAAAAAGAAAAAAAATTATTCTTTGAAACCCAGGCAAGTGGCATTGTGGGAAGGCATAACACTGAACAATTGAAAATAAAAATAAAGGAGAGCTCCAGAACTAACCAGAGCAACTGCAAAGACCCCACCCAGCAGTCTCTCTCCAGCTATGCTGTTCAAACATGTCTGCAGTTTAATGAGCCTTTTACCCCTTGTAACTTTACCATTCCATGAAAAATGACTCACAGATGAAATTCATCAGTTTGACATGGAAGGATGCCATTTATGGGCAGAAAAAATATATTTTTTTTAGTCTGGGGACAAAATTTTCTATTACTTTTGCAATTGCAACTTGCTGCTTTGAAGCTGTGGTGCCCAAGGCTTTTGTAACCCAGTAAGGTTCATCAATTTCAAGTCAATTAATAATTTCCTCAAAAGTTTTTAACTATAATAAAATTGTGCCTGTGAAGATGGAGAGCCATGTCCACACATTCAACTTTAGACACTTGGACTTTCTCATTCATAACTCATGGTGGGAGACCTTTAGCTTTAGTGTCCACCGCATTGACTGTTGGTGGTGTCTGAGTGTGTGGGCAGCCTGTCCCTTTTCTACATGGATATGGTGTGATGAGAGGGATCCCTCACACTATGAGCAGAAAACAAATGGATCAAGGAGGGAAAAGATTGGAAGCTGTGCTCTGCTTTAAATGAGGAACAACACCATTTTCAACATGAAGAGTTGGTCTAATCCACCATCTTTTTTTCTTTATAAATTAAAATGGTGGTTTTCTGCCTTCCCTTTTCTTTGCCATGGGCATATGAAGAAGCTTTGATGATTAACAAAAGCATTCTTAACAGTTTACTTTTCATTAGAACCCCTTCATCTCTTAATTATTCATTTTAACTAGCTTCTGTCTACTTTTTTATGTAGTTCCTCATGTTATTTATATTTTAAAGACCCTTCATTAGGCTTTTTGCACATGGGTACAAGACTTTATATCCTTGCTTAACCAAACTGGCCTTTGTTGCCCTTTTTTGTGTTTAGATTATAACTAGGATGAATTTCACTTGTGGTCTCTCCAGCTGTTTTTTAAGTAGTTCCCACTTTTCTGCAGCAGATTTCCTTCACATTATAAGATTCCAATCCAAATTCCATAGGGTATTTTGCCTTCTCTTTAAATCAGCTTCCCTTCATGTTTCTTTTCCACGGGTCCTAGCTCATATGAATCCTACAAATGCAGTGTTATAATTAGAACTATGTGAACACAGTACTTCCATTTCTCAGAGGTTCCTGCAAACATTTGCTTTGGGTTTCATCCATATGAGCTCCCATTCCTTGGTAATTTTGACTTTGAATTTCATATGTGAACAAACCAAACATCACTGAGGTCAAACTCAGCTCCAGCGAATCAGTGTTAGGAAGCCCTGGAAAAAACCCCAACAAAAAAAAAAACCCAAAAAACCCCATGAAATTTTACATTCTTTGGGGTATAGTCCACAGAGCTTAAATCTTGACATCAGTAGTTACCTGCCCATACTGAAACTTTAAACCTAGAAAATCAGTGCTTGACTTCTCAGATATAAACAGTGAAGGGGTTACATATATATATATAATATTTATATCATGTATATAATAATATTTATATTATATATATAAATCTTGAGCCCCTATCCTACAGGGGTTCATGGCTCGATGCTTTAGCCTGGGGCAGAGTACCTGGGCACACCTTCCTGTCTCAACAGGCTGGCTGAGAGCTCCCTCTCCTGTTTCCATTCGGATCAGGCTGTGCCCTCATGACCCCCACATCTGGCCAGATGTATTTTCCTGGTATCAGACCCAAATCAGGGCTGTTGTTTTCTGGGTTAGATCTGGGGAAGCCTCGAGTTACCTGCCTTTCATAAAAATAAACTCTCTTATTTTTGTATTGTTTTTGTTTCTGTTTCCAGTTAAATAGTAAACTTTGTTCAATGTGACAACCCAAATTGCCTAACACCAAACCATGCAGTATTTCTTGAAAAGGTCTTTCAGCATAGAATAGGAACATTGGAAGATCTTATTTTCCTATTTTATTTAGGTGCTTCTGATTTTTTCAACAACAATGACCAAAAAAACCAAAGAAAAAGAAATTGAAACTTTAGACAATTTAACATATTTAGCATTTTATACCTCTTTGTAGGATGAAAGAATGAAAACAGGCATGCAAAGTGAGGGGAATAAGAATGTTTGCATTGAAATCACTAGAAAACTGTGCAGTGCCCTGTCTTAAGAGAGGTGGTCATTTTGCTATGGTCCTTCACTTTAATAGTTACATGTGCATTGAAATTCTAACTTGTCAAAATTGATTTACAATATGTTAATGCCTTTTCCACTATTCCTTGAATCTATTCCTTGGATCCATTCCCAAATCTATTCTTTGAATCACAAAACTGTGTTCTCTTTTTGTGAAGCATCCCAGCCGTAAAGGACACAAAAGTTGCACCATTAATCTTACAATTATCAGTCTCTTATTCTTACTGTGTGGACAAGCCTACAGATGGAATGTCATCTCCTCACTCCTGAGTCTGGCAATTGCTGTGAGTTACTGCCCAGGCACCCAACATAGTTTGTGGTCACTGTGTGTTGGATCTGGAACTGCTTAAAAAGGTTGGAATCGACTTAAAGCTTCATGTTGGTTGCTTTAGGAAGAGGGTAGCAAAAGGGCAGGAGAGCTTTAATTTATCTAGTGAGTATTGTTGACATTTTTTGTGTTAACAACGTTAGGAAGTTGCTGACAGTTTGTTTTCTTTATTTTTTCTTGTTTTGCTTAGAATTCTTCAATGGGAACGGAGTTTTTCATGCAGAATGAAAGCAAATTGCAAGTCACAACAGAGTATAAGAGAAGGTGGAATTTTCCTTTCCAGACGTGGCATTTGCTGGAAACCATAAAAATGAAATAACAAATTACAGAATGGAGATAATAGCATTTTAGAAAGCCACATTAAATTACAACAGTTGAAGGCAAATTCTTTGCAGCCGCTAGCACCAAATTATGGATAGAAAGCCAAGAGGATTCTTAAAGATCTCTTTCTTAATTAATTTAACATTTTCCTCTTTGGCCTGCAGATCTGCCCGTGTGAATAGCGTGTGTCTTCTCCATGGGCTACAGCTGTCTGGTTTGCTCAGCTCTGGAAGCCGTGGGATGGTTTTCCTGCCTGGGACAGGTTGGGATGGGGAGGGAGGCAGGGGCGGTGGGAGCCCACTGGAGGGCAACCGAGCTCCGTCTGTGTGACCCCCGCTTCTGCCTGACCCTTTGGAAAGGGCTTGCATCTGAGCTCTAATAACAGTTTACATTTCCATGTCCGTATTGGATCTGGGGCTTCATAAAGCCAGGCCAGCACTATATGTTTTTGCTCTCTCAAATATTACATCGTCTATTTATACTGTGTGTTTTTGTAGCCCATGATGTAATATGACAAAATTTCAGCCATGTGCATCACACATGTAAGTCCGAGCACAGCTGGGTTGTGTAGCATGGCTGAGGTAATGTCAAGAAATTTCATATTATATTTAAAATGACACCTGTAAAAATAATCTTCAATTTGTAATTTAAATACTGTAATACTCAATTATGTGAACTGACAGGAAGTGTCCCAGCGGTCTTGGAAAATAACATTCTTTTATCCATCGAACCTTTGATGCATTTTTGAACAGCCTTAATGGAAGTTCAGATCATGACCTTCTGCTTTGAGAGAGCACAGTCAGGGAGGAATAAAATCTTCTCCTGCAGCAAGGTGAAGTCTTCTCCCTGCATATATTTTTGCTTGGAATGAAATGTCAACTGTTCTCATTTCATCATTATCCAAGCTCAAGGAGAGCTCAAAACCGTAAATAGAGCCTAATTTCTAGTTGTGTGCCTTGCTTATGGCAGCACATGCATGTCATCTGTAAATATATATCCTGCTTTACTCCTAATGAGAGGATTCAAAGGTTTTCCTGCAGTCTGTCTTAGTAGCAATCAGAGTCTATTAATGTGGGAGTGAGGTTTGTGACTTGGCCATTGAAAAAGCTCAGGAGTCTTCCAGATGCAGGAATAAGTTTCAGAAATCTACTGAGCTGCTTCTTAAGTATGTCTCCTTTGCTTATTTGGGGGTGAGAGGTTGTGAGAGAACGGCAAGATGTATGCTTTGTGCAAGTAGGTTATGAATGTGACAGCTCTAGGACTTCCCCCACCGTAAATTACGCCTTCTTCCCTAATTCTGTGGCATTTCCCTTATCCAAGGGTTGTTTCTTAATCCTCTCGTGAGCCTTAATAGCCACCCCCCCCAACTTGTACCTGTTATTGGCTTCTGCAAAATCTAAGAGATTTCTTTTACATCCTTTTCCATCATGTACTTCTGAAATACTGAATGTGACTTCCATGCAGTTGTGCTTTGTGGCTCTTAAGTAAACTCTGTTCTTTCCATTCAAGTCTGGTAACCTGATACTGCACAATAAATGCTAATAAGTTTCCTGCAGAGTAGTGCTCTTAAGACAGCTTATTTTTCATCCCTCCTTTCATGTTGTTCCCTTATTGATGACTCAGTCCATACCGCAAGTGTTCTTAAAGAAGATAAAATGTAAATAACAGTGGAAGATGCTGGTCTGATAAGGCACTCAGAAGGACACAGGAAATGCTTCATAAAGAACATTTTTTCTGCACCCGAAGTTGCCCCTTTTAAGTTGCAGTTACTGCCTATTACTCTTTGTAGGCCATTAAGGACAAAATCTTGCATTAAATAATTAACAACAGCAAATTAATGCTTTGGTCTCCTGCAAATCAAGGACGTATGCCTTTACTGACCACCTTGTAGGCTGAACAGGGATTTGTTTCCTATTGATAAAAATCTTTCCTGATCATATTTTTTGTGGGTGAAACTCACCTGCAGTATTGCATCATGAGAAGGTCTGAACGGCCCCTGTGGATATGCATATGAAGAATCAGGAGCAAAAAGTGTGGGAGGGCTTTGTCTGACAGGGAGAAACTGTCAAGTGTGAAACAAATGTGCAGTAACTGCCTGCCACGGCTGTATGTGCAGGAGGCATCAAATCCTCGTGTCCCCTTGCCCTGTCCAGGTAAGGGTGGCCTGTAGCTGAGGGCATCCAGGGGTATCTTTGCCCATATCATAAGCCTTCTTCTTTCCTCTCCTATAGCTCCCATGAGCTGCATTTCCTTCCTTGGACATTCCTGCATCCCTGGGTGCAGGTCCTAGGAAGATCCTCTCCTTGCATGTTGTGTGGAGCAGCCTATGGAGGGGAGGAGACAGCTGACAGGGCCACCTGCACTGAGGGAGACGTGGGTGCAGGAGAGGCAGGGCTGCTCTCTGGGGCAGGCAGCAGTGTCAGCCAGGTCTGCAGGAAACATTGAGGTGTTTTCTGCTGCTCTTGCAGGAGGTTGAGTGTGGCAGTGCTGTGGGGCCATGCCCAGGCAGGAGACAGCTCACAGGCAGAACAGTAGACAGTGTCTGCCCTAAAGAGCTCCCCACACTGATGCTTTAAGGCAGAGAACAACACAGCTGAGCCCCTTTTAATGCTCAGTGAGGAAGGAGAGCACATCTTTCCCTGCTGCCACATGTGACAGACAACAGGAAGTGCTCTGCTCTTACAAGTTTGTTTCAGTCTCATGTTTTGAAAGAGCAGGTCACTTCAAAGTCCCACCATAAAATTACCACATGCCATCTGCTTGCTACAAATGTGCAAGGGAAATTATTGGTGCTTCTGCCTTGTTTCCATGATCCAAATGTATGTATGTGCCAATTATTTATTTTATTTTTAAACAGACTTGTTCAGTTGTCTCTCATCCTTCCAATGCTTCTTACACTGAACATCTTGGGATATCAGCCCTTGGGGTAGGAGACCACATGTGCCTGCACTGCTCTGCTCATCTGTTTGCTCAGATGTAAAAGGACTTCAGTGTCCATGACAAAACCCAGGGAGGGCAACTGTCAGGTTCCATGTGGTGCAAACGTGGTTTTTTGTTAAAGTAGGCTAAATCCAGTGGCTGATATTGTGCAGCTTTCCTAACAGTTGTAAGCCACAAAGCAGTTCAGGATAGGGGCCCTTGATGTGCTATTTCCAGAGCTGACAGCCTGGAAACATTGTTGGTTTGTTCTGCGGCCCATCTCAGACTACAGACTTTTACTCATATGCTCTATTAGCAATCTTTTTCAGACAAAGTTTTTAAATCCTCAGTCACTTCAGCCATTGGGCATGTCTCATTAGAGCTGAGAGGAGAATTAAATTCTTCTGTCTGCTGTTGTCACTTAAAATGTTGTTGCTCATCTTGCCAAAATTCAGGTGCCTAGCCCAAGTCAGTTATTCAGATTTTGTCTATAGTCAATGCAAAGCTATCTGCAGGTCCAAAGGGCATTTTTTCCCAGTTGTTGAGACCTACACTAGGATGGGTTGGAACATGATCATTTATCTCATTTGATTTTAGAGGGAGGTTGAACAAGAACCTTGGATTAGATTGCTAACTTTTACAGCACTTAGGGTGGTATGACCTCTGCATTTAAACCCTTACTGTCAGAGTGCTTTCTGTGAATTCTGGATAATAATAAAACCTCTGAAGGGATCGTCCTACTAGGTTAATGGAGCATGGTCTCAATCAGAGCCTTAAAAATGCTTCCTTATAGAAACAGTAACTGATCTCAGTGGGGTTATTCCTGATTTATGCCAGTGTAAGAGAAGGACTGGTTCTCAGGTTTCCTATTGCATTCAAGCTAGCTAATTTTTCACATTCATACCAATTTGGGGCTGAGTGCTTCACTTATTTGTATGACGTTTACATTTATTTTTAACCAGTACTTGTTAAAAATAAACTTTTCATCAGTGAACAATGCAGGGTGGACAGATGACTCACATGTGCTAGTGGGAATGAGATGAATCAGCAACACTGTTTGATTCATAGCACAGTCTTTCGTAGAGCAGCTGCATCTGGAGAGACTGGCCATGCCTCGTGTTTTGACGTGTTCCGTAGGGTCTTGTCCCCAGCATGACTGGGGACAGACACCAGAGCCATGGGGCTCACTGCTTTGTGGGGTGCAGAAGAACCTACACCAAGCCAGCACTGGATATGTTTTCAGCTCTCCCTGGTATCAATACATGCTTCCCACAGCAAATTGACTGGTTCTGGCAGTGCTGTCTCTGCACAAAGCCAACCCCAGCCCTGGGGTGGTGGCCGAAGGGGTAAGGGCTCAGCTTCTGGTCTGCCCTTCTGTCTTTGCCTGGGATGTCAGCTGGGCATGACCTTTGCTACTGCCCCTGTGTGTCACCTGAAGTTGGCTGTGCCCAAGTGTAGTGGAAATTGGCTTTCTACCTCCATGCATTTCCCAGGCATTTCCAGGAGATTAAGCCCTCCAAAACATGATGTGGCCATGATCACAGAGTTATTACTGTACCCTTAGAGTTATATTGAGTCTGCAGATATACATATTTATGCCTTTCTGTTAACCCAACTATATGTTTTCAGGCCTTAAAGCTGCAAGACATTTTTTATATTTGCTATTGAGAGCAGATGTGCCCAATTCCAATCATATTCTACTGAAGAATGTCAGGGTTGTGAGAGGTCGAATGGTGAGTGCCTTTCAATCTCAATTATTATTTCCTCCACTCAATTGCCGCAGCAGGGAGACTACAGTTGTTAATAGAGACCTTAAAAATATTCAAATATTTTACAGATCAAAACCTCTCTTGTGCTCTTTCTTTTCCCCCCTTCTAGTCTTGAAAACTACTCTGGCTGTGCTGCTACTTCATCCTGGGACTGGAGCTGATCCTTTGTCCAAATACTCTAACTAGGGGCACTGAGAACATGGTAACCTGCTCTAGAGTGTCGTCTAACCCAGAAACCAAGCTCTTTTGGAGACCTGTGACCACACAGCCTGCCATCTGTCCTGCAGATGGCCTTTCTAATAGGACCTTGCCTTGCCCATTGGCCTGCATCCACCTCTGCCTTTTCCCAAAAGGAGCGCTCCCAGGGGTCTTAAATGGAAGGTGCCAAAAGCAATTGCAAAATACTTTAAAATGCTCCTCTCTTTCTGAACTATGGATGTGGCAGTGACCAAAGTGGATGGGGAAAGTGCTGGAAGGAGAAGGGCACAGGAACCAGGTCTGTGCATAAACCCAGTTCAGGAATACAGCCTCAGTTTCTTCTGCTGTCCTCAGGAATGGTTAAGGGATGCATTCAGATTTCTTGCAGGCTCCATGGAAACAGCCATGCTGAAGACCAGAAAAGTCCAATTTTAGATCTATGACATGTTCTTCCCTTTCCTTCTGGGGCCTTGGAAGGAGGATTATGGAAGAAGATGTGATTAATGCCCTCTCTCTGGGAGGAAGAAAACATGATTGTGCATTCTTTCCTAGTCCCGTCCATCATCCTCAGTGATGCTCATGGGGAAGCTTATTTCTCCACAGGCAACATTTGCAAAACTAATTTCCAAAAAAATAGGAGTGAATTTAAATAAAAAGCCCATAATTTTTGCAATTATCTGCAGTGATTTAACATTTATTGATTTTCTCAGTCAGAAATATTTTTTCCTCTCTCTTCAGAGTAGCTGTATAACATGACTGTTCAGTTTTTCCTGTGGTATTTTTTTGCACTGAAAATGTGTGGTGGACAAACTGTAATCATGTTGTAAAGGCAGAGATTTGAAGGGTAATTGGGAGATTTTAAAGAACATATGAGCTCTTCTACCATTTCTTGCCCTTTCTCAGTCAGGCTCCCATCTCTGTTGTGTGTTGCAAATGGTGAATATTTCTTCCATTGATTTCCTGACTTTCTAAATAAAACACAAACCAGGCACAGAATAAAGCTGAAAAACAAATTCAGTTTGGAAAGGAGATGCAAATAAATGCAATATCCTGGCTCAGGAGTCTTGTCATGTTAAAAAGCACTAGCTGTCCTGAGGACAGGCCTACCAACGGGCCTTAGTGACTTGGGTGATAGGGCAGGCCTGCTTTTGTTCTTTCCAAATCAGCTGAATTTAGGGGACTGCTAGAAAGCACCACTATTGAGAAGTGATGCCAAATCCAAAGCCATCAAATTCAGCATCTGATACTTCATCCCTTCCTCCAAATATCAAAATCCCATACTGTGCTGTTCTCAGCATATAAGGAGCTTTTACCTGAAAACATTGTGAGCTCACACGGTGCTGAGAGGGTGGTGAATTTCATGCTTGATTTGGAAAGACAATAGCTTGGGAAGGGACCTGGAAAAGTGCTGCCCACCCCTTAGTTAATTCAGAAAGTAAGCTAGTAGGAAGCAGAGAAATTCTCTGCATCGAGGCCTCTGCATCATCTCACTGCAGGCTGGGGCAGACTTATTACTTACAACATTGGAAGCTGGTTTCATTTTCACTAATTAAAATTAAGACATGCTCAGTGAGTTTAACACTTGGAAAGTCTTGGGACTAGTAAGGTTGCTCTGTCTGCTTGAGACAGTGAGCAGGACTGCCAGCTCCTCCCAGGCACCTCCAGGGATGCTGAGGAAGCCCTCAAGGCTGCATTTGTAGCAGTGGTTGAGAGAGGTCACAGCTACTGAGAGGTGGACTCCTCCCTACAGCCAACATCCCTCCTTCTGCTGCCACAAGCATTTCCAGCCCCATTTTCCACACAACTATACGGAATTTGGGACGTCTGGGACTGGATATGGGCAGCCTCAGTAAAGCAAATGCTTTGGCAGCAGTGTTTTACTTAAATTGCTCATTGAGCAACACATTTAATATATGTGTCCTGAGATCTCTTTTGTATCTAACAGCAGTGACAGCCCAGCTTCACCTCCCAGATGTGGTGGCCATGAGTATATCACAAAACAGGACATACAGGAGGTGCTCTGATGGGGCAGGAATAGGGGCACTGAGACACTTAGACATTGTAGGGTTGAAAAGCCTGTACCCACCTCTCAGGGCAGGTTGATAGGAAAGCTCTCACCACATGGCTGCTTTCTTTGATGGATGAAGGACTATCCAGGGAGCAATCTGAGATATACATTAGCCTCTCACACAAATCTGGGGAGTCATTTCAGTTGGAGCAAAACTGAAGATTAAATATTATAGTTCACTGAAGGGGCTCTGAGTGATAGTGAAAAAAGCCAGAATGCAGTTACCTAAAATCTCACAACGAAATTCAGAGCACAATGTTTAATTAACCTTTTCTTCTCAGGAAAAGCCAAACTGGATGTGTTTGCTCTGCCAGCCTTTGGGGAACCTGTAGGACAGTTGTTCCTTTCTTAGTGTGAAGTGCACTGAGAGATCAGGGGTGTGTCTTTATATATTAATTTGTGGGGATGGCTGGTAAAGTATTGAGGGCAATGTCAGCAAGCAGCTGTGTTTTCAGTAAGACTCATCTCCATGAGATGCACGTTCAGTATGGGGTGATTTGTAATGGGGGTTGGTTCATACTTTTAAATGAAACATCAGAGAGCAGGAAGTGTCCATTGGTGAAAATATACAGATTTTCTTTCAAGGAAAATCTTCAAAATTTTTGTTACAAAGCTGGGGGATTGTCCACTTGAAAACATCACACAGGTGCTTCTCACCTCTAGTTTCCCTCAGGGTGGGCTGCATGCCCCAGGCTGTATGTGAGGCATCTACAGTGTCTGGTGGAGTCTGGTGGCAACAGGAGCTCTTCGGGAGGATTGAGGCCCATTGAGTGGTTTGGCAGGCAGAGAGCAATAGTGTTAAGGAGTGAAATTTCCATATTTTTACTGAAGTTTTGTCCCCAAAGGCTCCTCAATGTTAAAGCAATGGCCACCCAGCACAGGTTCCAGGGGAAGCTATGGTGGTGTCAGGAGAAACCTAACTGGGAGCTCCATAATGCATGGGTTAACTTCAAGGCAACATCACTACCCCATTGATCAGAATTAGCTTCTTTTATGCATTCTCTGTCAGGAGTGTGTTGATGGATAGATTCCATGTTTTCTCTCTCCAAAGTAAAAGGACACTTGTGAAGGTTGCTTACAGCTACTGCTGGCCTCAGCAGGCCCCAGGAAGGTGAAAGGTCCTTGTTTCCCCAGAGGACTAACACATTATGATGGCTTCATTTGATTAAAAGGGGATGTTGATCATTATGTTATGACCCAAATTTCTTTTTTTGGCAATCATTCAAAGTGCTCCCAGATGCCCATAAGGCTGTTGTTACCTGCAAATAAAATATATCTTTATAACAAGGACATTAATGTTAATGAACAATATCAAAATATGCCATGTGCCTTTCCCAGGCCTTTTTTTGCCTTCTGATGGATTGAATGATGGAAGAGAAACATGTGCTTTCCAGATTGGACCTAAAGAGTTCACTAATTCAGAGTCCATACTCCTTCAAGCTGCAGCCAAGCAGAGAATAAATTGGATAGTATTTGTCATCCACTTGGGATTAATTATTGAATTTTAGAGGTAAGTAGTCACACCAGTGAAGGTTACCAGCTTGTTCTTTAACTTTAGTTAAAGCATTGAAGGAACTAGGAGGGATAACTGGTTAAACACAAATAACTTGGATATTTCTGTACAGTGTAAACTGCACAAAAACAAAGGAGGTCAAATGTTCAGCTCATGAAATAGCATGTATGTATTCACTTTTGTTCAGGATTAGCTCAATTATATTAGGAATAGGTACACCCTTCAGATTAGCATTAAAGACCATTGACAGAGCAACAGGAAAATCCTTTGGCTTTTTATAGTTAGTGCCATAGTTGACCTGGAATTGGTACTGTCTTGGAAAAAATGAGCATTGTTCCCTGAAGGGCTCATGTCAGCTTTGAGCTTTGGACTTTTAAGAAAGGAATCTTCCATCTGTCAGGCAGTGCAGGGTTAGGACACTTGTCCCCAGGGTCTCCTTTGATTATGTGTTGAAGTTTTAAGGAAACTAGCTGATGACTTTGATAGGGAAAGAGCTGGATCTGAGCTTGAAAATCAGGCAAATTTTTGCTTCATTAAACACACATCTTAGCAGGAAGTTTAAAAGGTAAGGTCAAGAAAGGAGAGTTGTGCCAGGGGTGATGGTGAAAAGGTGATGGATTAAAAATACAGTCTGATTTAGATATTTTTGAGATGAAAAATGAGCACTTGAAAAACGAATTAATTAATCACCACGTCTTAGCTATTCCTAGAGCATTTCCAGTGATCCACAAGGTAGCTTTTCATGTTTTCTGTGGTCAGAAGCTGCAGAACATTAGAAACCTTTACATATTTTATTTGCACTTTAGTGTTTGGTCCTTCAGGAATATTATTGTAGGAACATGTGAGGTCAGCTGAGACACTGTGCAGAGTGCTAAGTTTCCAGTCTTTTAGCAGTTGTATCTGCTTTATCATTTTTCTTGAAGCAACACTTTCTTTGGCCTGGACTGTCTGATTTGCTGCATGCTCTTTCCATCCACAGAGTAGGATTTGTGTGCACCAAGTTTGTTTTTAGGGTAGACTCAACTGGAACTTCTGTCCCAAGCTGGTACTAGAGGGTTTCCCTAAGGGAATGTAGGGATCCAAACCTGCCACAGGTCTTTCACACAGATTCAGACCATGTGTAGGGAACTTTGGTCCATGGAGCCAGACTCAGCCTAATCCCAAGGAGTGCCCTGAACAGTGGTGGTCTCAGCACTAACCGATTTATGCTTTATGCCATAAATTTACCTCAGTGCCCTGCCCCTCCCCTTTTTCAGTCCCTGTGACCTGATGTTCTTGGCAGTTACCTTGTAGCTGCCCCTACACTTTAGCCAGCTCTGCCCTGATAATTGCACTGGAAACAGGAAAACCTTAGGCTTCAGCTTCTGCCTGATTTTGGTGGCTGCTTATGATAACATGAGAGCTTTACTTAAAGCTTGAAGGGGAGCAGGGACTTTTGTTCTGCCAAAATCTGTAGGCAATGGTGTGATGTTTTGTGTTGTGTCTTAGTGTGCAGTTGTCAGAGTCCAGGGCATTCCTTTGGTTGCCTTGGATGGTCACAGACCTCAGCAAAGAGGCCTGGGACTTGAGCAAGAGAGTTTGAATCCTGGACAGGGGGGGTCTGTCCAGGGGGGCTGCCTGGCACAGAGCCCAGAAAGACTCAGGCTTTGATTTCAGTCCATGGAAAAAGCTTCCAACATTGAGAGAAGAATTACAAGTCACAAAGGTGTGAAAACAGTAGTTTAGCACTGCACAGGGTAGAAAATTTTGTAGTTTTGGGATTCTCAGAATGGAAGTGAATGGGGAACAAGATGGAGATTTTAGGGCGGTGCCCTGGGTTCTTCTTGTTCTCCCTTGGCCTCCATCTTCTGGTGTGACGTGGGCACAAAGTAGGTTAAGGAGATTGGGCCAAAGTAGAGGTGACCCTTTTAGTATAGGTAATGGGTATTGGCACAGAATTGTAAATAATAAGTACATAACTATCTGTATGAGAAGGTAACGACCTCCCATCAAGGGGGAGTCACCTGTGTCTGAGCTGCTGTGAACGTCTCTGCCGGGCACAGAGAAAATTGTAGGATAAGAAATAATAAACACACAAGAAACCCAGAAACAACAAGATCTGAAGACTCCAGTTCATTCTCGCACCAAGCTCAAAGACTTCAGAGGGTAAAAAAGACCCACTCAAACCACCAGAACCACCACCTGAATCTTGGGCAAAGAAATCCTAAACCCGGGATGCAGTGATACAAGCAACCATTAAACAATGTCATTCTTTTGTGTCTTATCTTAATACCTTACTCCTGACTGGCTTGTTTGCCAACTGGTACTGCAAATGCCCCATCACAACCCTGCCCACCTTCCTCTCTCAAGGTCCAAATCAATGTCCATGGACAAAATGGGCCATTGGGGTGGAGGAGGAAAAGGCTTCCAGTGCAGGACCCTTCTGCTCAATCAGCTCTGCTTTGTGCAGCACCAATTCTCCCAGACTTGTGTCCTGGCTGCCCAGCTGCTCCTTCCTCTCCAGACCTACTCTGAGTCACTGAGAAGAATGTCAGTCAAGGCATTGTTTGGGTTTTTCTTTCCAGATTTTATATGTGATCAGTGGGTGCTGTTTGAAGCTTTTCTGTCTCATTTCAAGATGAACAACTCAGCAACTACATCTGAGATCCTGAAGGCTCATCACGAGAATATAAATTCAGCAGCATTTGCTTGAGGGATCATGTATCTTTGGGAAATGTAAAATAAGCACTCCGTCATGCTGCCCTGCAAAGGAAACTTCCCAAGCTGGAGCCAGAACTTTGATTTCAAGCATTGACATTTTTAATTTTGGCCAAAGGGCAGGTGAACTGAGTCTGCCATCTCCACAATAAATGACACGTAGTGTAGATCTGTTGAAAACTGAAAGCTGTTCCTTTTCTACAGATTTAATGATTAAAATAAAGCTTTCCTAGATACAGTTGCAGCCAGGAAGGAAACAAGTACAACAAACTCCCCTTCTGTCTTACTCTTGTGATGCTGACTCAAGGTTTAATTTTCTCTCCCTCACTAGTTTTGTTCTAGCAAGTGCAAAACTTGTAATGACATCTTTGTTAACAGCTCAGTGGATATAATCAAACCATCTAATTTATTCTGCACTTGCCTTCTCTTGCATTTCCTGATGAATGACATGAGGTGAATAAGACACTAAACAGTAAGCACTGGGCTTTCGGGACAATTTGTCAGAAATGGTTTTGTTTGCCTGCCCTACTTCCTACAGCACTTATTCACAGAGAAAAGATGTGGTTGCTACCAGTGCAGATGTTTTCACAGTCTGTAGGGGTCTGGCCAGATGCACCCACAGCTTCAGAGAACTCCTTACAACAACAGCATACCTTACAGCCTGTGGTGAGGAGTGGAGAAGAGCATCATTTTAGATACTGTCTCTCTTGTTCTCCAGGCCAAAATGGTAGTGTCAGCCACTGATCATTTCCTGCTTCTTCCCCATTCCCTGGAGTTATTTATCATAATGTGCAACTCGAAATACCATAAGATGAATGATCTCTCTGAATTGCTTGATCTGCAAAGGGATGGTCTGTGCAGTGTGTCTGCCACAGAAGAGAGGTGAACACTTTCTTTGCCTGTTGTAATGACACATTGGGGAGGAAAAATGCCTACACTGATTCCTGATTCCTAGAATATAACATCAGTCTTTATTGCCACTGTGTTATGGAGAATAATGTGAGACAGAATTTGATATTTGTAGTGTCAAATATAGCAAGTAAGTTTTCTGTGTGAAAATCAGATGGATTATTCAATATTTAGGCATCATTCCACAATTATCCAGTCATTCACAGACATGGATCTTAAATTTCTATTGCAAGACATGTTTTGTTTTTTTCCAAAGAGTCAGACTGTGACAGTTGTGTACCTATTGCATATCGATTTTAGGGAGTTTATGAGTTTCTAACAGTCAATACTGATGTTATCCTGAAGTGTATGCTATAGCGTTTATCATGTGTGTAAGCCAATTCTCGTGGTCATGTTTACAGGGCTGATGTCTTTAGGGGTTTATTTAACTTCTACATGTGACCCAGAGGTGTGATGTTAATAAGGAATTATTGCAGCAAAGAGTGTGATGAGGAGTCTTGATGACACTCTGAGTTCCCGAGCACTGATCATCAGTTCAAGGACCAACCTTTTTCTTATGATCACTAGTGTACAGCCAAATGAGTTACCCAAGTTCATCTCAACAGAAAATAAAATTGGAATATTGAGCATGGCACTGAGTCTTTCTCATCATATTATGTGGATACAGAAAATACTGATTTTTTGTGTTGAATTTTTTTTTCAAGGCAGAGATGATAATGTTTCCCATTCTACTTTCACTGTTAGCACCAGAAAGCAAAAGCTTGCTCTCTCAGTCATCTACACTGCAGTGGAATGTCTGAAATTTTCTCTCTTAATTCCAGGAAGAAGGAAACTTTCTTTCATGAAGCACTGTGGATTTCCAATGCTTATTCTGTTGTCACTGCTGAGATCCACAGATAGTGCTAGCACAAAGCTCCATTCTAGAAAGAAGATTTCTCTTTCCTCTCACAGGGAACAATTTGCTGCTATATTGCTTATTTTTATTTATCACTCTTTTAACTGCTAAGTAGCAATAATGTATTAACACAGTACTTTGGATTTTACAAGGAAAATGAACATGATTCATATTTTATTCCTCAAACATAAATATTCTCGGGTGCAAAGATGAAATGTGTTTATTTTCATCTTAGTCCACAAAGTTAATGAAGATGATAAGCAACCTGCACCAGTTTATGTCAGGTGGAGTAATTTAACTCATGTTGTTATTTTTAAAATTTTTAAAAATAAATATTTAAAAATATTTTTGTGTGGTCATAGCTTGTCTTATTAAATGGAATGAAGTGGCAAATGGTTTAATAAACTAAGGTCATCATTCTGTTTTTAGGTAATAAAGAACATATTTTTGGCATTGATTTAGTAAATTCTATCTCACATCTTTCATGTCCAGTAGGATCATAACATGTATTTTTGATGAAAATACAGCTCTGACCACAGTCTCTATTTGTATCATGTCACCTAGGAGGTGTAATTGTGGACTGGCAGCCCAGAGTGCTCGAGGCAGTAGAAGCACTGAGCAGGAGAAATGCTCCGTGTCTCAGAGCATTTGCAGTCTAGGTGTTGCACAAGAGAGGGTAGATGGATGCAAACAGCAAGGTGGGAGGCTGTGGAAAGTAGGACAGTGCTGCCAAGCATGATGGGCAGCCTGACACACTGCTCAGATCTACCACAGTCAGCCAGGAACTTTGTTGGTGCAGTAATCACCGAAAAAGAAGTGGGGTTAGGCGATTTTGTGAGTAAGGAGTCTTTGAAAGTGATCTTGGTGGGTATTTTAAAAAGCATCCTACAGTGGTTTGTCATTTGATCTTGCTGTAAGTTCTGTATGTTAGAAAGGTCTACAGGTATGACATTTTCTTTCTCCAAATTCTACCTTTTTTCCAAAACCGAGAACTTTGCATGAGGCACAGTCAGTTGTTGCTGATCAAAACAAGAGCTTATATGAGAAACGTACTTTAAAAGACAAATTTGAATTCTGGCACTTGCATGTTAAAAAGAACAGTACTGAAACTAGAAATGTAATGAAATACTTGTCAGTGTCCCCATAAAAGCCTAGTTTATCCATTAAAAAGTGAATCTGTAGTAAAACTTAAATTTATTTAAAAAAATCACCATTTCTTCATATTTTTATTGTTCTAATAATGAAAATTGGCAGTAGTAGTTCACTTCTGTAATTTATCAGTTTTTAGCCTCCTGGTTCTTGTTCGTGGATTTTGGTCTAGGCAAAAGGAATCAAAGGAGATGTACATTAAGTTGCAACAGGTGTTTCAGCATGGTGCTGTCTGTTGAAAGGGTAAGTCTTAGTGGAACTCCTTTCCTTTGCTCCTGATTTTGGTTTGGGGTACTCACTATCCAAGAGCTTGCATTTGTTCTCAGTGCTGCAGCTTTGCACAAGACTGAGGATTTTCTCCTTGAACCTCAGGGTTAGACTGTGTTCCCACCTACTGCACTCAGAGCTAATGCACAGGCAAATAAAGCCTGCCCAAGGGGCAGTGAGGGGAACTTGAAAGGGCACAGCAGTATTCCAAGTCTCTAAGTCCTATTTTGGGAAGCCCCTCTGACACTTTGGAGTGTATTTGCTGGGCTGTCATCATGGTGTACTCACACCATGGTGCTCACACCCATCCTGCCTGTATTTGGAGCTAGGCAGCGGCACAAGGGCACCAGAGACAGATGCAGAGTGGAGCTCAGGCAGTCTGTAGGGTGGGCACACCAGAGGGAAGGCTGTTTGAAGGAGTGCTGGGCCATGCAGGCTGTACCTGATGTGGATTGCAGCAGAGCCAGAGTTCTTCAGTGCAGTGCCACCACTGAGAACATGCCTTGAAAAGACCTGCCATCTTACATTCAAGACTGCAGTAGGAAATAAAATCCAATGGAGTCCTTTTTAAAATATGCTCCACAAACTTGCTCCAACCCTTCCTCTTTGACCCCTCATGTTCAATTCACTTGAGTGGTGCCAGTTTTTGGTCCTATCATCATATTTCTGTGGTGTTTTTTATTATTTTTTTCACTCTGTAGTTTCTGCTCATGGGAGTCTATTTCACTGATGAGCCATTTCCTCTAAAAATGTAAGTGAATCTTCCCTGTTTCTCCTGAGCTAAGTGTGAATGCCAGGTCCCAGGCTCAGTGCTCACAGGTATGGACTAACAGGATGGCCCCACGCTGTTTGCTGTGCAGTGAATGTTGTCCCACCATAAAACCAACCTCAAGATCAGAGATGATTAAGAAAAGTCCTGTTTCTACATCAGAGTGCCAAATGCTGCTAATGTAAAATGAAAATAGAACTGAACAGAAACAAGGCATGTAAGTATGGGAATATAGTTAATTTATTATGGCAGGTCTATAACTTGGCTCTAATCCCTTGTTTGGAAATCAAAACCAGACTGCTGGAACTCACCTGCCAGACTCAATCTGTTTCATAATTACCTGTGGGTTGCTATTTTTGTTTACCTTAATAGCACAGTAAATACTGCTTCTGCCTTTTTTATGATCTTTTTAAGCAATGCAAATATCTTGAAGAAATTCTGTTTTTAATAGCACCCCAGTGAGTACCTTCTTTCACCACCCAAAATAGAAGCCAATGGATCAGGCCTCCAGCATGAGCCGTATTAGAGGGGAAAGAGATTTTAGTATGCTGCCAAGCCTGATGTTTATAATGATCTTCAATTTTTAGTTGCTGCAAGTGATTAGAAAACATGGGGGAATTTCTTTTAAGTACTGAACCCGTTTCTTTAGAGGAAAGGTCCAGCAGTCAGATGATTTACTAATAAAAGCTTGAAGTCTGATTTTCATTCCCCCTTTCTAGATACCTGAGGCTGGGACAATGGGACAAAGGGCTCTCCTCACTGGTAGTCCTGCAAGAAGGAGGTTGGGCCTTCTGTATGCATGTACTTAAAGGTTAGAATTGGTTCCATCTCCCCCTGTTTGATACTGTGAATCTCAGGATGATTTTATCACTTGTTGGAAGGAGAAATTAACTTTGCTCTTGGGCTCAGAGCTGTGCATGGCAGTACTTCAGGCTGTAGGTAGTAACACAGTAGAGAAAAATACCCTGGTTTGCTCAATACTTGTTTGCAGGTGATGCTCAAATTCTCCTGCTCTCTTTTTTTTTTTTTTTTTTTTTTTTTTTTTATTTGAGGAGTTTGAGGGCCAACATGACTTCCATATTTTAAAGAGACTTCCTGTTACCAAGGAGATCCACAAGGTCACACAATTGCCCAAACTGACTTTGATGCCCTCTAAAAATGACGTCATGAAATGAACCCATCTACAAGAAAGAGGAATTCTCAGAATTTTGGGGTATTTGAGTAAAATACAGAGTATGGCAACTGAAAATAATAAAAAAAAAGATGCAGTTATGTGCAAGGGGTATTATGAAACTTCTCATCATAGCTGCTTTTGTATCTGTGTTGGATGAGGTAATTACAAGCCTAGCCCAAAACACTTTGCGTGCTAAAATAGCTCTTTTCCCTTTGGAAAATCTTACTGAAATGCTACCTCTGTAAACAAAGTAAAATAACCCAAATTGTAGCTCTGAGAGGCTATTATCTTGGGAATTGGTCACTTCAGGTCACACAAAGATCTGCTTGGTTACATCTTGGTTAAGGTGATGTAACCATCACTATACTATCAAAGGGCCTTCCAAGGAAAGCAATACTAATAAGCTAATAACAAGGTTTTATAGAGTCTCTACTGCTTCTCCATTTTGGGGGGGTGGTGATGTCAAAACAGATATTTTCCTGAGAGAATCAGGAAGCTGGAATGATTTGCATTGTCCTGTTTAGCAGTTGTGTTTTCTGAAAGTGGGCTTTTCATGAGTTTTACTTTGAAAAAAAATCAACAGTTGCTGTTTATGAAAATATGAGGGAGCTGAAGCGCCTCCAGTGTTTTGTAATAGCAGGATACTTCTCTGAGTGGCCAAATTAAGGCTGGGTTTCAGTGTCTGATTTTGAAATCATTACTTTTATGCTTTTGCCTACCTTTAAATGAATCATGCCTGGAAAGTAGCTAAGGTCTCATGGTACTTTGATAATATCCCAAACCCCCAGTTCCAGTTCACTGCCTAACCAATGTATTTTTCTCATAAAGAAACAAAGTCTCAGTAGGAAATGTCAATGTCTGTGTCTACATGCAGAAAGAAATAGGAATTTTCACCAGTTTTAACTGAAATGAAGGTTTCTTTACAGCTGAAGGGAAATCTTTGCAGTCTAACATTTAATGGGTTATACCAATTTGTGTTTTATGAAATCTGATAATCTTGTTCTACATTTTTAACTTTATAACTAAACTCCTTTAATTTAGACTTTGGAATAAGCAAGGATATAATCAGTTTTATTAGTTTTTCAATTTCAAAAAGCTTACAAAGATTATATTTGAACCTGCAATTGAAAATGGTCATCAACTTTTTTTCTTCCATCTAAAACAAATTTGAGAATGCCATCATTAATATATAAAATTTTACAGAGGCAGGATAGTTGAAAACATATGAAATGTAGCACTTGTAGACAATTGGTGTCCTTTCTTGCAGTCTTATCTGGCAAGCTATCAGCTCTGAAGGTTATAAACTGCTATTTTATTTATGAATCTTTTAGGAATTGTGACTCCTATAACTGATCTGGTGAGGAAGAAGAACAATTAAAATACAAAATTGTTATTTGCTCTCATGCAAAGGTTGATGTCAACAAAATGGAAAGAACTGTATGGAAACATACATATATATGCATGATCAAAATTCATTACAACCAAAATTCATTTCCTTCAATTCTAATTATCTTCACTATATTTTTTACCTTTGGCAGATTTTCTTAGGGTTGGAAGCTATAACGATAGAGTTTTTCACTTCTAAAGAGAAGTGATAAATCTGAAATGAAGAACTGTTAGTATGATTGGTAGGTTGCTGGAAGAAAATGCTTTTTGTGCAGCATCTTGTCCAAGATTCAATCAGGCTTCAAACCAAAGCATTCCAGTTAGACAGTTCTCATGGATTTTCAGTAATGAACAAGATAGGGTGGGTGGGGGAAATATTTACCAGTGTCTCTAAGGCTTTTGAACTTCATATTCCTTTGCACAGTTAGTTCAGTAATCACAAATTACTGCAGCTGGGTCTTTCAGCAGATGGCTTCTTTGCCCACATCTAGTGTGTGTGACGTGTGGCAGGGCACGGCCTGGAGTGGCCAGAGCTCTGCTTTCCCCAGCTGATGGCTTGTGTCAATTTACAGACAGATGAAAGAAGATCAAACTCTCCTGAAACTATTTGTGACAAGGGGGCAGTCTGTGTAAAGATTTGATCATTCCAGCTCCAGTAACTTCAGGCCTTAGGGACACAAGTTAGTGACCAAGGGCCAAGACAGATGCTTCAGCTCCCATGGTGTCAGAAATGAACCTTGGCCACGTCTCTGGAAGATATGGTTTGAGTTAACAATACTGAAGAAAGTAATGAAATCATGAATCTTTCATGACTGATTGTGAATTTATTGTCACTCTTCATGACATGAAATTGAAAGAAACACAATCAAAGAAAATTTTCTTTTCAGCTGATACTCAGTAGTTCATCTAAATTTGGATATGCTCATGTTGATGCTTGATTTGCTTTAGGCTGATATTTTAAATAAGAAAGTGAAAGAAAAGAACAACATAGAGAAACGCCAACCAAGATGGAACAGGGTGGGTAATTTCAAGATGTATTTTTGTCCGTGTGAAGCTGAGCATTTCCACAGAGCCACGCTTCCTTCCTTCTGGTAACAATCAGGACTCAGGGTCTGCCGTAGACCCTTCTCTCATTTTTGGGTCAGGTAATATTCAGTTCTATAGCCTCTTATTGCAGGGGTCATAGGCTTCTAAAATGATGGCTGCATATTTCTGTGATGAAGCAGAAAAATTTATACAGAAATGTTCAAAACAACTGCAGCTCCTACTTCCCAGGGAGAAAGACAGGTCACTATAAAATGTCATGAAAAAGGAAGGACAAAACCAGGTCAATCTTTACATTTGTTATCATTATCACATCCATAGCCACAAAGTTTTAATCAGTTCATCTTTTGCCATTTAATTTATCTGCTTGCACTCCAGGAAATGCAATGTTACTGAGAACTCTGCAAAAATCATTGCTATTAACTATTAGCTAAAAAAAATGCTGTTGAAAAAGCTTCCCATAAGACTGAAAATTTATGTTGTACAAGTCTGTGGCAACAGAAAGTGAATATTAACTATTTTTTCTTTTCTTTTCCTTGGCTACTACTGGGTGTTCTGTTAAATGCCTGAAGTGTACAAAGCACAGTGTTAAAAGAACAGCTGTTTTATAAAATATTGAACTTATGTTCTTACATCTTTGACAAGTATTAAATTGAAAATATTTGTTTATAGAAGCCTGTACAATATGAATATTTAAATATATAACAGCTTATGTTCTAGTAGAAAGGTCATCCCAGCTGAAACAGCTTCAAAAAAGGGCAACTGATGTGTGGGAAACTGATCTACATCCACGGAGGAGTTGCTAACTTGCATATTGATTACATTAAAATTGTGACTCAGGGTGTAAAATGAGAGTAATTTAGTTTAAGGGTGGAGACATGTTTTAGATTTAGATGAGAATTAAACTCCACTATGTACCTAGCAGTCTCCTAATACTCTCAGTGCAAGTTTCCCACTAATTCTTGGTTAAATGTCTGTGTTTCAAGTGCAGGAATTTGTCTTTAAAAATGTAAAGAATACAGTAATTTCTTGCATTTTGAATCTAGCATGTGACTAAATGCCTCAGTTAGAAATTATTTTATCTTTATACATATTTTTATTTTACTGAGTTTGGGCCTTGGGGAAGTGTTCAAGTTAGCAGGATTTTGGGAGCAATAAATGCATGGAAATTTTTGTGGAGACACTTGTTTACTTATTTCTCTTTTCAACAGAGGAAAAAGCTCTGCCTATTTTGAAGGCTTGTGCTTTGAAATATAAAGAGCTCATGTGAAAGACAAAGTACCTCTTATGCCTGGGAGAGCAGAGGGAAGGGAGAAGGTGGAATTCCCAAAGACCTGTGGCTTCTCATTTCTGGCAGTGTGCAGAGACCTGTCAAAGCCCGGGGTGGCCAAGAACATGTGCAGATCTCCAGCACCCTTCATCAATGGAGAAAGATCAGCCCCACAGTGTGGTTCCAGACCTTCTCCATTGTGTTCTAAATGTTGGTGAGAAAAAGGGGAGCTAAAGCCACTTAAAGCATAGCACTTCATCTCTGGTTTTACATCCTGTACAAACATTTCATTTAGCCAGTATTTTGGCTCTATAAAATAAACAAATCTGTACTGCAGAAATGTCAGTAAAATGACTTCTAGTGCTTTTAGTGGGCTTCATGTGGGAGATACTGGATTTGTATTGATTTACACCAGCTGATGAGCTGGCACAGTGTATATTCTTTGCAGCTTTTATAAGATAATTAATGAATAATTCAAAATTCCAATGCTTTGAATGGTGGTTGTGCCTCACAGAGGGAATGACTACCATTGCTGTCTTGAGAGAGATGTTTCAAAGGTTCTTTACGTTGATTGCAAAATTTTGAAATCCTCCTTGGAAGAAATCCAAACAAGCCCAAAGTATGACAGCTTCTGGTCAGATTCCCACCCAATTTTAGTATTTCACATCTAAAAGTGTTCAACATTTTTTATGTGTCAAGACGATTGATATTCCCTTATCAGCTCCTCAAGATGACATATGTAATGTCATCAGCATCAGGCATCCTCCTCTCCGTTGCTGCTTTTCTCTTTAACTTTCCCAGCACAGGCAACAGTCCACATGGTGAACTCTATTTGGGATACTAAAAAACTTACCTTGTTTAGATGTCTCGTTCCCTCTTTTTTTTTCCTACCAGGATGAATGGAGACTTTTGGACAGATCATACCCCTGGCCTTAGGCTGACCCCACCAAGGGACCAGCTGTGAGACTACTCATTGTTGCTGTGAGCAATTTGGATACACCACTGTGCACCTCTGCAATTCTGTTTTCACCCCCAGAATTCACACCCTGGAATAAATACTTTTGAACAGCAATTGTAAGTGTGATGATGGCAAGAGATGCCAGTTTGACAGATCTAGAGAGCTGCAACCCCTGCCTCATTCTTCACTTTTATGAGAACACAAAACAGGAATTTAATCCCATCCCTATCTGCAACATCTGCATACACAGACTTCTCCCTGAGCTGGAGTGATATGCTCTGGAGCCAGCCAGATAGTTTTCAAACAGGGTAAATATAGCCTTTGGAGGAAGCTTTCCTGTGTAGGGTAGCCAAGGTTGCCTCTTTACAACTGATTTCCACAGCTCAAACACCAGTTTTCTCTGTTACATAAATTATTTTACTAGAACACTTTAATATCCAGTAATATTTTATTAAGTGAATCATGCAGCTGACAGAAGGTTTTTGTACTAAAGGAGTGTGCAGCTGTAAGGTGAGGGAAATATCAATGGGTTATGTTTTCTGAGGCCCTTCCTTATGGATTCTTTCTGCTATCCCTCCAAAACTGGGCATGGGATACAAGACATAGCTTTTTCAATTCTGAGAAGGGCTGAATAAATACTCAATGACTTTTATAGAACAATCATCTTAATATAGCCCAGAATGAAATTTTTTTCTTCTCCAAAACACCATGTTTGACTCATCATGAGTTTGAGATCTGAAGTACCTCTGAGATCTTTCCTGCTGAACTGTTGCCCAACCACAAATATTCTCCACTCTGTATCTGCATTTCAGTTCTTCTGTACTGGAGTTTATTTTACCTTACAAAAGACATTCAAAAAATAAGCATTCTGTCTATGCAGTTCCCAGGGCTCCACTTAATAGCAAAGCAGAGACATAGGGATCTCTGGAGGGCAATTCACTCCAACTGTCCCAGATGCCTGGATTTCACATGAACTGTTGCAAATTGTCTTTCAAGAATATTGATACCTGTTTGACTATTTCATCTCCCAAGATCACATTGATTTCAACCCTTACATCCTGATGTTATACATGCAGAAGAAAAATATCCTATTTATAGTCCCTGCCTTCAAATAGCAATAAATACCTTTATTGATAGGTATGCTTAGAGTAGGGTTTCCAATCAGGTGAAGAGAAAGAATATTATGGGTGTTTTGCCTAAATTGTACTTCCTTAGTTTGTTTATAAAAAGTTGTGCCACTCTCAGGACATCTTGCAAGGACTATTTCTGCAATCCCTGTTTCCAGGAGGCTGGCATTCATATCCAAAAAGAAAATTTAAAGGCCTTGACGTGACTTCTTTTTGATACACCTACAGAATTCTCTTTTTAACATTTTAATTATTTTTTCTATGTTTTTAAATTATTTTAATTAATGGCTGAAAATTAACTTCTCTGGTCTTCCAATTCCTGCTTTTACAGTATGCTAAGAATGATTTTTCTGATACTCATACAGTCATCCATGAATCCTCAAAAATAATCACAACTGGTTCAGGTTGCTCTAGGTATATTCTTCTAAGTGTACTTAATGGTATGCAACATCTTTAATTTTCTAAGCATATTTTTCCCTTTCTGTTCCCTCAATTTTTTTAAAAAACATATGTATCTGATTCATTGTGGGATTAATGCTGGAATTATTAGAAATTACTGCAAACAGTGAAAGAACTAACAGTCTTTTCTGTGTAATTTTTTTCTTAGTGAGGAGTGAGTCTCTGTGCTCCTTTGATTTCTAACGTAGCTGCATTTTGTTCTTATTTTTCAAACATTCTTGTGGTAGTTTTTCCAGTTTCACCATGCTTTTTCTTCTCATCCTTAGTTGCTTTTCCTGGATCTCGGTTTTCTTCTCAGCTTTCTCTGTTCCTTTTCAGTCTCACATCCTTAAAGGGTTCCTAATGGAGCCATATCACCTTTTCACCCCAATCTTGAATTCTTCCCCTTTCAAGTTCTCTCATTTAGAAATTCCCCGTCTTGTCTTTCTTTCCCTGTTCCTTTTCCTGTAAACATCTTTCAGTTCCTTGAGCTTTTGTGTAGCTCATGATCCTTTCTTGTGTGACCCCAGCTGGGCTGTTCCATCCAGCTCTGGGGTCCCAGCACAGGAAGGACATGGACTTGTTGGAGTGAGTCCAAAGACAAAGACACCAAGGTCATCAGGGGGATGGAGCACCTCTGCTATGAGGACAGGCTGAGAGAATTGGGATTGTTCAACCTGGAAAAGAGTTGAATGATCCAAAATGATCTAATTGTGTCCTTCCAGTTCTTGAAGGAAGCTGACAAGAAAAATGGAGAAGGGCTTTTTAGAAGCACCAAGAAGTACAGGACAAGAGGGAATGGCTCTAAACTGAAAGAGAGTAGGTTTAAATTAGACATCAGGAAGAAACCTTTTACTGTGAGGGTGGTGAGGTACTGGAATATGTTGTCCAGAGAAGTTGTGGATGTTCCATCCCCAGAAATATTCAAGGCCAGACTGGATAGGACTCTGAGTCACCTGGTCTAGTGGAAAGTGTCCCTGCTATGGCAGGGGCATTTAGAACTAGACGATTTTAAGGTCTCTTCCAACCCAAACCATTCTGTGATGTTATGATCCTTACTGTGTTCTTGTTCCTGCAAAAGAAAACTTCTCCTCTTCTGCCCTCCAATTATTCTGCAAACATGTATTCCACCTGACTTTCAAATAAAGTCACCGATCTCCAGGAGATCCTGCTCTTTGAAAGCTTCAGAACTTTGCTATCAAAAAGCATGATTCCCCTCTTCCTCCTTACTGTCTTTTCATAGTATATTGTGGTGTTGACATCCCCCTTTTCTGCTTCCTTTCTTTTCACCAAGAAATTCAGGAAACACTCAGACCTGTTTCTGACCTTTTCCTGGATTCCAGAGATTGCTTTTTGCTTGGTCTCTGCAGTCCTATTCAGTGCTAGTATTTTCTTTACATTACTCTAGAGCTAGTTTCTTGGTGCCTATAGCACAAGCAAGGGCAAATTTATAATTGAATGTAGAATTTTACAGGCACTTACAGAAACTCAAGGGTATTTCTTTATAAAACTTATTTTTGTGGTTTTGTTTTGGTGATAATAGGGGATACCCCACTGCTATTTTTCTTTCCATAATTCTGTAAACTTAATTCTAGATTGTATCATCATTTCCACTGAATTGCTGTTACAAGACATAAAATCTTCACATCATATACTGTATTAGAAAACCGACCAAACAACAAAAACCACTACTGTGGAATACTATACGCTTTGTAAAATCATTTTTGCCTGTTGCTATGGGTAGAAGATGCACAATGAACAGTTGTAAAACAAGTTACTTTACATACACATTTCTGCAGAAATAAATCAGCCACTAGAGAATCATTCTCTTGGAAACCAAACACTGCTGGTGAGTAAAGAGGCTTGGGAGTGGGGATAATCAGCCATGGCTACATCTGCACAGCAAGGACCAACAATAGTCTATCCCAGAGCATTGTGTAATACAACAAAATATCCCCTTTATCCTTGAATCTGCCTTCATTTGAGCTAAGTCCATATTTAGTTCATTGCTCTCAAACACACAAGTGTTAGTTTATGGAAAAAAAAGGTCAAGCTGAGTCCAGCTGACCCCTTTTTTGTTTCTCCTTGCACTTGATTCTTCTTTTTTTTTTTTTTTTTTTTTTTAAAGTTCAGCATGTTACAAGCAACTCATATGTGAAAGAAACCTGGACATGAGCAGAGAGGGATGCAGCACGATCTTTGCTGCCATATAATCTTCCATTGTGCTTCCCATGAGATCAGACTACGACTACAACACCATAAATAAATAAAAAATTATGAAATACTCTCAACTTCTGCTGGAATACTCCCTCTCTCCTCTAGGCTACTCCTGTAAGATTGGTGAGAAAACACTCAATATCAATCCTTGCCAGCATTTTTGACACCAGAGCTCAGATTGTATTTTCTGCTGTGCTAAAGAATTTGTTTGCTGTTTATGACTCTCTTGTCCTGTTTTTTTCTCCACTTTTGTGCCTTCTTCCAGGAGGGGAAAGAGAATAGAAATTGGAGAGTTTCTTGAAGCAATGCCCCCCTTTTTGCCAGCTGTCATATTTGATGTCATGGATTCCTGCCTTCACAAAATGTGTCCACAGGGCTGAAAGTTCCTTAAACTGTCTTGTATTCCTGTTATGGCCAGTTGGGTAGACCACTGCATGGTCACCTGTTATTCCTCTTGGTGAAGAGCAGTTGTTAGGGCTTCATTTTTTGCCCAATTAAATTTTTTTTGCAGGACCAGGGGTGTAGCCCAGTGCAGTCATATCCTGTCATCTCACCTATTTTGTTGAAGCCAGAGATCTTTTCCTGCTTCTCAGAAGGGATTTCTGCATTCATTCCAGAGGGTAGCAACCTTGTGTTATACTGAGCATCTTTGACCTCTACTAAAACCTGGCTTTCCAGGCTGCAAACGAGATATCTCAAAAGAAAATTAAAATGCTGGGCTTTTTTGGTTTGTTTTTTATTATAGCTATCATCATTGCAGCAAAAAAGAAGGCAACATCCTTTGGGATTTTCCTCATGTATAAAATGAATTAGCAAACAAGGTAAATATATAATGTAATGGCAAATTATCAAGGTCTGGACATTCATTCTGGATCAATTCTTAGCACTAATATCCTGTATGTATATATCCAGTAGGATATGGGGATATAGGATAATCATTCATATATAGGATATATCCTTTGGGTGGATCATACATATATATGTTTATGTATTTAAGTACTCTTTGCTGACTTAAGAAGATAGGATTGTTTTCTCTGGTATTCAGAAGGCAGCATTACATGACATTGAAACACAAGAGATAGAGATAGAACAGATCTCTGAAAGCCACTGAATTACTGAATATTTCTACTATGCCTGGTACAGAAAGTGACACTTGCTCAATTTTCCTGCTAGAAAAAACCCAAAATATTTTCTTTGAAATAATTGTGAAAACTTCAAAAGTTTGAAATCAAAGCTACTACACTTAGTGCTATTTTAAATTGATTGAACTATATTTTTACTAGAAATCTAGCATTTCTAAAAATAAATAAGGGGACCTGGAAGCTTTTTTCCCCCCAAACATACTATATCCTTTCTTTGCCAAATCACATCTAACAGCTGCAGACTTTATAACATTATATAAATGTTCAGACTGGCTATAAAAGATTAAATATAAAATTCCTGTGCATAGAACAACTGATATAAAGAACAACTGAAGAAACTGAACTTACTAAAGGCTGTTCTTTAATCTACTTTTATTAATTGGAACCTTCGTCAGGGAACAGAAAGAATCTGTTTTCATTGCAAGGTGCTGTGGTAAGGGTGGTAGTAGTTCTGGAAGAAAAGTACACTGAGAGCACAATTCCCTCTGGAGATATCTGGCTTGAGAAGAAGACAAAACTATAATTTTACTTTAGCTCATGGCTCCCCCTTAAGTAGGTTGGGAGTTAGGGAATTCTGTAAGAAAAGAAAACCTGGAGAACATTTGCTGTTTTGTTCCAGCTCTGCAGTCCCCCTGGACTCAGCTCTGTGCCAACACCATAACAGATAAGACAGTGGGAAGAGAGAGCCAAGAGTGAATAAACTCACAGCTTGGGGATACTGCACTAAAGAAGATACATTTTGCAAGACACACTGCTCTGCCCTTTTTGCATCTCTGCTACATTTAACAGCACATGATCTGTTTTCAAGACTGTTTCCTTCTGGAAGTCGTTCTCACAGGCCAGTCCTGGGAGGTGTTTAGTGCCTTGAACTTCCACTGACGTCAGCAGGGGCTGTGGCACCTGGGATGGGCCCCAGTGACCTCCCTGTCCACCCTCCCAGCTGCTCCTGTGACATCTGGACATTTGCAGGAGCTGGCTTGTGCTTTACACCCAGCATACCTGCCTCTCTGCTTAGGGTTGCAAACACTGCTGTATCCCAGCTGCTGAGCCCTGCAAATGTTATTTATCTGTGACTCCGGCAAATGCTATTTATCTGTGCCTCCCATTAAAATCCAGGGAGTTTACCACCTGTGACATTTCAGTGCAATTGCTGGGCTTGCTAATTCTCCCACAGGCAAGTCACTGCACATGCCATCCATTTGTCCATCTGGAGGGATGAAATGGACTTTTCACACTGCCTGTACCAGTTGCTAAAGTAACTGAAAGATAATGACAGTAATTTTGAATGTGTCCTTTAAGAGTTTCTGCCTAGTATAAGGGAGTGGAGGATGCAAAAAGCACCTCCTCCCTTGAGAATGGGGAAATAGTCAGAGATGCCTCCAAGGGAAGGAGCAATTCCCCAGAATCTTCTAGAAAAGTGGCAACTTATTGGTCAGTCAAGCCTTCATTTCAATTTCTTTCACATAACAGTTGGGAACTTTTAATTCTGTTCTAGTATGATTTTAGTGCAGAGCTGAATGTAACTTTTCAAAATGCCCAGGCAAGAGACTCTGCAGCATGGAGAGGGACTCAGAAAAGACACAGAGCAGAAGGAAGGAAAGAAGGCACAGGAGGATGCTTCCTTTAGCAGAGAGGGGTGAGTGTTTCACTGTGCTACAGGCTCCAATTGCATTGCCCAGGTGCTGCCAAAGTGTCAGGGGGAAGAAGAAACATGAGGTGGAGCCCAGAGGGCTCCTGTTCAGGAGCTGAGGCATGAGACTCCCTAAACAAGCAGTACAGGGGACTTTTAGTCTCTGGTGAAACTATTGCCATCTTTTCTTATGCCTGACCGGTGATGTTGAGCTACACCCCTGTCTGAAAAGCTGCTAAACCCTCGGCAGCCCAGTGACGGCAGGAAATGGAACTGCTCTGTTTTCTTGGTCCTTGCTTGTGTCTCCTGTCTGGTGATTTCAGCTAAGCTCAGTAGTAAAAGTCATGGAAATTGCATGTCCCTGAATGCCTCCAAGCTTGGACACAGAGCTGGAAGCAGTACAACAAGGAAGGTATAATCATGACTTCCTCAGTAGCCAGTCCTAACTACAAGAAAAGGAAAGGCTCAGAGCTGCTGCCACAGTGTCCTGAAAGATGAGAGTTTTTTCAACTGTTAATTATTCAGCTTTTCCAGGCTAGTGTTATGCTTCTCTTCTTTGGCCTGCTCCCCCAAGAAAGCCCTGTTTGTTTAAAAATATCACTTATGAGTGGGGAAGCACTGCTTTCTCAAGTATCCAGATGGTGCAGTTTAGGTCATGTCAACCAGATGCAGAGGCTCCTGAATTAGCAAAGACCCAAATAATGAATCTACATGTTCCAGCCCATAGGCTCAATAGGGACTTACAAGCTGGAGTCTGGGATAGTTTAATCATATTCACTTGGTGATGTGTTTGAGCTATGTAATATCTCTGCTATACTTGCCTTTCTTGGGCACAGCACTGCACAAGTGGGNGCTATGTAATATCTCTGCTATACTTGCCTTTCTTGGGCACAGCACTGCACAAGTGGGAGTAATCTGCACTTGGAGTAAAAATGGTTTATGTGTAGTGTGTCTTCACTACACACCACCACATTCATGGTCCTGGCACCAGCATGAATAGAACAAATTGGGTTTATCTCCTATTGCCCTTCTCCTAGTCTCCTGGGGTTGCAGCTGGGTCTGTGGATATTAGAGAGCATACCCTGGTTATAACATACAAATTATTTTTGTCTGATAGCAGTCTTAGAGTAGTCTTAAGGTCTCCTCAACATCCCTCTTCTCCACTTTCTTCTCCACTCAGTGCTACCATCTTTCTTCATCTTATGTCTTAAATCTTTCCATCTTTCCGTTCAAATAGTCATTCCTTCTCCCCTTCCTCCCAAGTTAATGGTTTGATACTGACAATGTGGATGACTGAATCTGGGCTCCTTTAGCAGTTAATGGAAGTAGACTGGGACTTTTATTGTGGGGCTCATCACATATTCCTTCAGTTGTTTGCATTAGAATGAGGTTAGTTGTGCCTTAGAACTCTGTATGTTTGCTGAGGTAAATCCCAACCGTGTCATCTAGTTCTACCTCCTTGGCCTCCACTGGAACTTTGCATTTTAAGCTACCAGTTCCTCAGGCTCTCTCACTATTGCATAAATTCCTGGACGTATCTTGTTGAAATTCTTCTTGCTGCCCAGATCTTCTCTGTAGGCTGCCCATACCCCATTGTTAATTCTCAATTTTCCATTTTCCTCTGCACTAAACCCTTCTTGTAACTTTCCTGTAACCTCCTGCCCCATAGACTCCTTTTGAAATATACTTCTTTCTACCTTGACTCAAGAGGTCTGACTACAGCCCATAGCCCTTCCCTGTCCTCTTTTGCTCTTTAAACTTTCAATTTTTCAAAACTCTTTCCTTGGGGAACTCTTGAGCATCTGAACTGCTTTTTAACTTCAACATTTTGTTATTGTTGATAGCCTCTCTTGATGCATGCTCCTCTTTGTCTTCCATCACTCTTGTTTTGGTTCTTTTCCACCTTCAAAGCACTTGATCTTTAGTCTCCTTATTTGTCTTGAAATGTCTTGGAAGATATTGTCAAGTTCTTATCTGACACTGCTCTTTTCCTTTCTCCTTTCAATTGAGGACATCTTTGGAGACTCCCGAGATGCAGCAAAACACTCTTGTTAGAGCAGCTTTAAAACTTGTCTCTATGTTGAGGATCCATGTCCTGTGATTTGATCTGTCATCTCATTTACCTCTCCTGGTTTAGTCAAGGGTTGTCCATTGCCTCAAGCACAATTTTCTGTCTCAGGCTTCACCTCATTACCACTGACAGCAACTCACACCTTTTTCTGCCACTCAGGTCTCTCCTCCGTGAATGTTTCTGCTTCCTCCTCCACAGCATTTGCCAAATGTACTCCCCAGTGTGTATATCAGCAGGGCACTGTGCTAATGAGATGTATGAGCTGTCATGAGGAAATGTATCAGTTAACTCATGATGTAAAAAACATAATATATAGAAAGATGGTAGTAGTCAAAGGCAGCAACACAGATCCCCAAAATTTTCTGTGGTGCACACAAAGACAGATTTCCCAGTGTTGAATACCCCCACACAAAAGGATGCAATTTGTTAATTAATTTACATTGCTAAGAAATATCCATATTTTTACAGTGTTAGAGGCTACACTAAACTGCTTATATGATAGACCTGTGTGTTCACAGCAATATTTATATTGAATGTGGCAGTGAAACAGATCCTGAATTTTAGCTAGAGTTTGGAGGTCTGTAATATTTCAAGGATTTGTCATATGAACGTGTTGACAACCTTAGCTGCTATTCTTCTTCAGCATCCCTCAGAAAAATCCACGTGGAATTTCCTGGGCTGATACACATCACGCGCTTCTCTTTGCTTAAGATTGAAGTCTGTGGCAGGCAGGACAGATGTTGGTTTCTTAAACTAATGGCAAAAGAACCCATATACATTTCACAGCCTGAAGCCTCAAAGCATATAGATCTAAAATAGTGCTTCTTCACTGCAAAAAGAAACAATTTTATGTTCCAAAGTTGCTCCAGTCCTGGATAAAACTAAATGTTTTTCCAGTCATTTCATTTGTGCCTTTATTTAGCCATGCTTTTTTCTTTCTTTTCCTTCCTGTCTTCTTGTCTCTCCAGAACTGCACTCAGTGGTAGGTTACTGATTTTAAAAAAATTGAACAATCTCTTTTGCTGACATATGAAAACCAACTGGACACGTTTCGCTTGAATGGAGATCTTGGGTCAAATTTTATGTAACATGTTTGCGTTGTTAACAGCACACTCAGAATCTCCAAAATGGGCAGTGGAAAGGGGAAAAGGGTCTCATGACCTTCAAATGGATCCCAGCTTATCCACACTCCATAACCCTCTGTGGCCCCTGGTTGCAAAATAACATATCCTGCAGGTGGAAAATGAAAATTCCAAACCTCATAGAAGTCAAATAAATTTATGTTCAAGTCCCTGATTTTAACAAAGCTTCAAGGAGCTCTTATTTTATCTAAACTGGTTTTTGATTATTTTCTGGCTTTGAAACACTGGTTTTTGTTTTGCTTGAGAAGGAAAATATTCTTAACATGCATGTGACTCAGAAGAAAACCTGTTTGTTTTCTGCAATAAGTAAACGATGAATCATAGGTGGTTTACCACATTTATTTCACTGCACATGAGATGTGTTGTGCAGTTAAATTTGGTAAATCTTAGAACCTCTAGCCTGATTCTGCAGCCCATGCTTGCTCTGGAGGACAGAGAGAAACTATCTGCAGGGAAGAACTCTAAGTGGAGAGCTGGGGAGCCAAAGCCAGCAGGATCATTCTCATGCCATAGGACAGGGATCTGAATTTGTCTCCCCAGGAAGAACAACCTTGAATTAACAATGCAATCTGACAGTTTCAAGAAGGGCTGGAAATAAGAATATGTTTCAGAAACCGGAATAAGCTAACATCCCCATGCTCCTCCCGAAGGGAGCAGAGACTGAGAACAAATAGGCTGGGAAAGCCTCTCCATCTCAGGGTGCAGTAATCCAGCTGTAATTAGGTGGCTCTCTGGCCATGGGCTACCCTGGGTCACACACAGTAAGCCACCAATTCCTCCTGCTGGGTCACACCCACGCCTGGTAACATCAGATGCTTCCTCTTCATTTCGAAAGTGCTTGTACTTTGATATACTGCAGGGAACAGACCTATGCAGGCAAAAGATGGACCAGATGACTACAAAGTCCCTTTTAATCACAGATTCCTGCAGTTCTTTCTCTGTATCTTCCCTTTAACCCTGGCAGTGCCAGAGACATCAAAGTAGCAGCTCACAAAGCATTCAGTCATACAGGATCAACAACTTCAGTCATACAGGATCAACTTGCATACAATATACCACAAAATCCCAGAGCCTTTTCTTTCATAACTAATGAAAAATATCATAAGAGTAGTCTGTTTGGAAAAAAACCACAAACATTAGTGTTTTGATGCAGTGTCAGATATTAAAATCTTTCAATAGGCAGGTTTGTTGAATGATTGATATTCTACTTAGGTGATGGATGAATGGAGTTGGATGAACAAAGAATCAAACCATGTTGCGATTCCTCTCTTGAAATGAAAGTCAGGACATCCAGGAGAATGCATTCTAGCTATTTTTCACATTTTGTACTTTTTTTGGTAACTAGTGAGGTCCAAACCAAAAGGACAGATATATAATCAGAAGAGAATATTAGAAAAGTAATTCTGATGCTATATTTACTTTGAAAGGAAAGTCAATGAGAAATGTTGTAGACAGGTCAGGATCAGAATCCGTGCTCTGGAGTGTTTAACCTAATGAAATTGATGACTTTTGGATCAGTCATTACGTCAGTAATGAAAATGATGCAGCTGATGAAGGATAAACTATATAGAACAATTTTTCAAGTAAATTGGTAAATGGAAAATAGATTTTAGACTGTTAAAATAATGATAGTAAAGAGGATGAAATTCATTGCTATCTGGTTGCTAATCATTATGCCATATGCTAGCAAACCTTCAGAGTTTATATATTTGCTTCAAAATGTTTTACCTGGATAAATGTATTTAAAGGTTTAATGTATAAGATTTAGTGCCCTACAAATCTTCATAGCAGTTGACAGCTTCCTTGCCGTTCGAAGAGATGAGCTTGGAAGATGGAAAATAAAGGTCTCCCTAGGGAGAGCAGATGGGGTGAGAATGATGAGGGAAAGGGATTTATCATGAGATGATTTGAGCTGAGATTTAGAGTGAAAATTACCAAACAAGATAGGGACTTAGGGATGTCACTTCTACAAACCAGGACTATCAATAAGGACTTAAACACCAGATTCCTGCAAGAAAGAAAGAAAGATGAAGTCTTGACCATGGAAAAGTGCTCTGGACTTTGACTTCCTTTACCACACACACAAATGTATTTCATTGGGGAAGGGCATGAGGAGTTGGATGGGAGAAGTTAAGAAAGTATAATGTTCTGAGAAACCTAAAAAGGTGAGTGCAAGCACTGCATCTTCCAGAAAAACTCATCCAATGAGTAACTGAAACACAAACCACCCCTCAGACCACTTTCTGTTTTTTTCTTAGGCTGTTCTTTGGGCTCAGAGAACACCTCCATATATGCTAGCAACCAAGTAGTCACAGCTGCTGCGCTGGTTTCTCTCATGGTTAATCTCCTCCCTTGCCCCCAGCTCTAGTCCTACAGTGAAGTCATTGTGCTAAACCCCTGACATCCCAATAACTTCCATAGCAACAGAGCACAGTGTCCTAAACATGAGATTAGGCACAGAGCCTGACCAAAGGAGGAAACTGGGGTGTGGGGTGGAGGCTGTGGCTGGACACACCTGCAGCCCCGCGATGGCCAGGGAGGGGCGAAGGCTCGGCAGTAAAAGCTGGAGAGCTGAGAGCCGAGCTGGTGATTCTGTTTGTGGCACTCCAGAGAGGCATTGCTGGAGCCCTGTTATCCTTCACTGCTGAAGGCAATTTGTGTCTGGCTTCCTTCTGCCAAAGGCTGCATACTTGAGCTGTCTGTGCTATCCCTCAGTAGCCTACTGAGGCTTAAGCATGGACAAAAGCAGCACCAGAGCTAAGCAGGACTATAATGCTTCCTGTACTCAATGTGTTTCAGCCAAATTCATGGTTCCTTGTAATCTAAGATGGTCATACAGTAATTTAGACCCCCTTGAACTCATATTCCCTTATGCAGTCAGATTTCCTGAAGATAAAGCCCTGTTGACATGGGAAAGTTTTACCGGTTATAGGGACAAAGTTAAGCTGGTGTAACCACACCCTGAGCATGTGGAGACTCCTTTGGGTGTAAAAACGACCTTTTCAGTATAGCCTCACTTCTACTTGTGCTAAACCAGAAAATTCACATTGATATTTCATTGGAGGAGTCCCCTACTATCTGGGCACAGACACCTTCACTGAGTTGGTAAAGTTAGGAGCCCAGATGTCCCAGAAAGTCCCTGAGGGCTGCCTGTGTGTGCCTCTGGGAGGTGATTCACAGTTTCAAATTTATGACCCTAACCACTGTTGCCAAATGAGCGTGCTCTGAATTTCTTACCATTGTTTACTACAGATTACCTTTTTCATTAGAAATGTAATTAGTTTCTCTAGTCTAATTTGAACAGAAAATAGGTGTCAAAAGAAATAGGTGGTCCATCTTTTCAAGCTTGACCTAGCTAAATATTGGAATCCGTTTAGCCTTAGCGGGAAGCTCTTTGTGAGGGTAGATTTTTTTAGAGGGAGCTGAAAGCACATTCTTGAAACAAAGGGTCCCTGTCCAGTATTATGTCTTTTCACAAGGAGGAGAGGTCAACTACTGAAAGAATAAAAACTGCCAGATTTTTTTTTTTTATATGGACAAAAATATGTATTCTCTTTTGGCTGAACTCTTGGAAATCCTTGATGGTTTTTGGCTAAGAAGTTTTGAAAGAATATTTTGCTAAAGGCAGCTCAAAATTCAGTGTGAAGCAGCTAAAGTGGCTTAATTTAATAATGTTCTGAGGTACTGAAAACACTTATGGTGGGGAAATTGCTGGAAAACTTAAATTATTGTTGGTACTATTGGTGGTTGAAAATGTAAATTCTTGAAGTTGGATTTAAGGAATTTCTGTTGTTTATAGATATAGATACTCTTATTGTGCAGATACAGCTCTAATCTGCCTGGAATGTCAGAGTTTCTGGCCTCTGTCATACCTTGTGATAGTCTCGATAAATAGTCCACTGATTCCTGGTGCTTTTGTTGGACTTATTTCATGGATTGTTTTCTTTTTCTTGTACTACACCGGCAATTCAGTAGGAGTCTGCAGCTTAATTAGTTTCCCTAACTTGATCAGAAGTCAAGGGTAGATCCAGCTAGCCTAACTCAGACATCTAACTTATTCCTATATTTTATGAATCTGTTGAAGTAGTTCTCCTAAAGCAAATGTGCCACTTGCTGTTGCAGTCAACAGAAGACTACAGGTGACTTTGAAGGATTCCAGAAGAGAGTCTGTCTCACTGGTCAGACCCTTTCTCTCTGCAGCCCTTCAAAGACACCTGTGTTTCTCCTTCTGACTGTAAAGGGAATTTAAGCTCTTAACTCACTAGGTGCCTAAATTTTAGGTGCCAAGTGAGTGCTTGAATGAAACCAATACAATTCTGTTTCAGATTTATGGGGTTTCACACTAAGAATGCATATATATGCACATATATATATATTTTATATATATCTCATGCCTTTATCCAAGTTGGCATTCTTCTTTTGAGATATTTTTATTTATAAATATAAAAATTTTATATGGAAAGCTGCCAGGTAACATTGGTTTTGTATTTCTGATTTCAATTTGACACAGTTTGCAAATGCCTTGCCTCCCAGAAACACAAGCTTTCTTACCTCTTATTAAGTTCGCTGATCTGGCCTCCCTGTGTGTCTGGTTTGCATTCTTTTTTTAGCCATCAGAAACTTACTGCCAGAAAGTAGCACATTAAAAAGTGCACAATTTACAGAAGCAACAGTAGATGATTCATTGGTTGAGCTTTAACTTGAGCACTCAGCAAGAAAATACCGTGCATGGACCTTTGTGGTGAGGGCAGCAGAAGCAATGTTTTCCTTTTGTTAGCAGTCACTTACTGCAAATTGTAGCTTTCAAGTCTTGGTGGCACTGTGAAAAGGTGTGTGTCCCCCACTATCCACGTATGGTGAAGACGTACTGTAAAATCCACTCTATGTTTAAACCACCCCTTTTGCCTTCCAGTGAACATAAGCCAAAAAAAATAGTTGTGACTATTTCTTAAACCCAAATGTTTGTGTGCAGCTTTTACTGAAATTAAGCTGCTACTTAAACTGAGTAGCAAATATTAGTTCTAGACAGCTATGGAAGAAAAATGAACTTGATTTCATCATTTAAGCTCACCACAACACTTTAAATGATTCCTTCTGTCATGTGGAATGGAAAAAAACCCCCATTTTAAACTAGCATGTATTTATTCTGAAGCAGTAAAAAAATCACAACTTATGAAAAAATAAAGAGAAGCTGTTCACAAAATGTAAACATCCAGTATATATTTCACATGTTTTTTCTGTTGAGACCCGCAACCTGAATCTCCCTGGCTAATTTTGTTAATTAAATATCCCATTACATTCTTCATCTGATAGTGTCAGGATTGTGTATTCTGGCAGAAATCTAAATGTTGAACTCTTCCTAGTGTAAGAAGACACATCTCAAACTGAATTTTGGTTCCCAGTGTATCCAAGCACTAGTTACATGTTTGGTTTTAAAGAATATAAATGGCCCATTGAAACTGATGTGCTGTGAGAGTTCCACACCAGACAAATGACCAGATCTGACTTTGGCTGTGGCTGTGCAGCTTGACAGAAGTTAATGGTACTGCTGAGATATAACTGAGGGCAGAATTTGGCCCTGGTCCCATGCTTGTCATAACTTACCATACTAAGCTGAATGTTAAAAGTTTTGTACAAGGAACTCCATGCAGAACTCCGATGATTAATGGGATCTGGATGCAGAAATTCCTGTGGGCTACAACTGAAAATTCATTCCTCTATTTTGATGGCTGTTCATTTTAATAGAGGACTTTGATACCACATTGTGCCGACAACTGTGGAGTAGTCTGGCTACTAATATTTATCACTGAACTTCCAGAGGCTCTTGAAACCCTTATGGAAGCTAGGCATTGCATGAAACTACAAAGTACCCACAAGTTTAAAGCTGCTGTTTTCTCCTTCCCTTGAATTTTGACAAGTCCTGCGAGATATCATTTAAACTTCTCTAGGGAGTATTAATACATTTGAAAGGAAGGTAACAAAAAATAATTTTGTTTATATATATACCAGTACAGCTATAGCAGACAGTTAAAAAGATTTTCCTTACAAAATGTAATGAAACTTCCACAAAAACATAACCAGGCTCCATTATATTGAGAAAGGTAAACTGCATAGTTCTGTTTCTCAAATGGGATGCTTTATTGAAGAGAGCATGGCATTGTCCCAACGGGACATTTGAATCTATTTCAGATATTATGAGCTGCTAATTTGCTGCTATAACAGTCCCAAAGGTGTTCCTTCAGTCTCAGCTGGCAGCAACAAGGATATGAGCTGGAAATCTTAATGAAGGTAATTTTTAGCTGCTTTCCGGCCCTTGCACCTCCTCTCTTTTACCTGTAAAATATTTATTTTGAAATTCTGTAGTGTATTTCTCCAACACAAGACTCTCTTCGTATAAAGAGGATCCAAGTATTGCCTAGCCTGCCCTAAAGAGTGGCTCTCCTGAGCTGGCAGAGGAGTGATAGCAAAAAATGATCCTTGAACTCTGTGATTACATTTTTAATTCCACAGGTGACCCAGCTATGGGTGGATGTTTAAGAACTATGTGGGTAAAGGGGAGGGAAGGATGACATATTTGGCATGTGTGATTTCAGCTGCTTGAAGATGACACTGTTTGCATGGCACTGTCACCTGTATGTCTTGCTCCAGGAGATTCTTCTAGACAGCCCTGGACTCAGTGAAAAGGGAATATCTTGGATCCTTGTGGTGCAGCAATAAAGTGCTGCATACTGTTTTGTCTGGTCACCTCCATTTTCTGCTGCTGTGGAGAAGATGGGAAGGGGGAAGGAGGGAGAGGGAAGTGTTTTCTGATACAAGCCCCATCTAGATGCCTAATACAAAGCCGAGCAGTAGACACAACTAGGCAAAAGCAAACTATGGTTTGTACTGATGCAGCTTAGGAGAAAGAAGCTGCTCTGGTGCATTGCAAACTGTTGGGCTTTTTGCCTGTGGGTGCTGTGCCTTTTCATCAACACAGCTACTGAGAACTGAGCCTGGGTGAAAATATCTCCCATCTCTGGCCAAGCAACTCCTCTTGAACAGAAGGGTCAGGGGAGTAAGTATGGTGAAATGGAGAAGGCAGTCATCTTCACATAAAATTCTGAGCTTGTCAATACCAGAAGAGAAGCAAAGTTGTAAAACCTGTTGGCAGGAGTGCAACCCAAGTGAAAAAATCAGTCCAGGATTACCAGCTGAATTGCACTCTTTAACTTTGTGAGTCAGTTTCTGTTCTCATAGGGTGCAAATCTGGACCAGCTCTCCTGACTCCAGGAAAGTATTTCAGGATTTATATCTTCTAAGTGGAGCTGAATTTGGCCCTCTCTTTTTCAGACTGGAGTTATACTGTCAGTTCACAAACTTCAGTATTTTTAGCAGCAGTTGTCACATCTAATCAAACACAAAATTTAACAGGATGAAGTGAGAAAAGTGCATGGTTCAGGAGATTTAAAGCCAAAATTCCAAACATTTTATCCAATCTCTAACTGACAGATAAGTAAAGAAGTTTGTATATGTATATATGTATTTAAGAGTTATTTACTGATACTTTTGTGCTCTTAGCAACATTCCATTTTTGAAATCTCCACCAGACGCCTCCTATCCAGATACTAGTTTATTAAAAACACCCAAAAGCCCAAGCACCAAACCTTCAACAATGATATGTTATCTTAAAAGTGAACCATTTACAATGTTAATTCATAAACTAACCACATTCATTTAGAAAGAGAGCAGAGACAATAATATATAATCTATTTTCTGCTGCAGATTCCAAATCACAAATGCTCACAAGTTTTTAAGAGAATCTAGGGCCCAAGATTGGGTCCGTACAAATAAAAACCATATAAATTGGCTGATAAAAGAGTTAGAAAAAAGAGATAACAATATCAATTCATAAGCAGAACCATGTGTACACACAAGGAAACAAATTTGGTTCAGTAGGTTATTCCTTACTGTCTATTCATTACTGATTACTCCCTCATCTTTATCTTTTAATTCCCCATATCAAATCTTTGCAATTCATCATCAGCTACAGACATCAGCTGACATATGTTTGCCTAGTTCAATCTGGCCTGAGGCAGTATCATAGCTGGAGGTATTTCAAGGAAAAAAATGACCTATCCAGAATGTGTTGTCAGTTATTCAAATGATATAAAGTCAGTAATCTTGAAGGACTGAATTTGTGAAATTGGTGTATTCTTTTTCCATGGTTTTAAGGAAAAGGATTGGAATAAAACAGGAGGTATCAAAGAGGTGAAATATTTGAGAATCCTGAATGTTCAATGAGCATCCTGAAAAAAAACAGTGAGTGCAGCCTCCTCTACTCATTCTTTTACTGTGTGACTATGTGGAAATTTATCTGCAGAGTTTGATTACAAATGTGAGAGTGATCTGTCAAGAAGAAATTCTTATTCTGTGTTGGGAATAATGTCACAGAAGTAAGACTGATCTTGTCATCCAGTTGTTGCTTGAGAAAGAGCTCAAGTTTTGCAATTCTAAAGCAAAGAAGCAATATGTCTGAAAGGAGACTGAGGTTTTAAATTGATAGTTAATAATTTAAGAACTAATTGCAGCTGGAGACATTCAGGAAGACAAATCTCAAAGTTGTTTTTATTCTTTGCTTGAGTGATTTTTAACTACTCAGGGTTTTCATCTTCTTTCTAAAATGGCTGTACATGTGCAGTTGCAGCTTTTCCGTGTGTATCACCCCCAGCCTTACGTGGTCCTGCTGGTATTCCCCGCCAAGGCTGTACAGCCTGACTCACTCTGCACGTGCTAAAAGGAGTCATGCTGCTGATTTCAGTGGCTTTTCCAGAAGCCTTGAGGAACCAAATGAATTCTGTCTTTTCTCCATTTCATTTTGTACTGGTGCTTGAGTGGCAGACATGTGGAACAAGATAGTCCATTTGGCTGCACATTTGCTGAGTTTAAATGAGGTGGGTGAGCAAGCTTTAGCATGTGTTTGAATAACAAAAACTTGCAAACAGGCAGTTTTTGTGAGAAAAAACCCTCACAGCAGAAGAAAAAGCTTTTACTTTAAAATTTTACTTGATAGTTCATTTTTTTTTTATCCTTTAAACATAATGGAAAGAATAAAAGTTTACTGGTAGGAGTGGGGTTAGGAACTACCTCAGCAGTACCTTATTGCCACTGTAAATCTAAGACAGGAGAAAAAAGAAAAAGCATGGAGAAGGGTGGGTGAAACATGGCACGTATGTTATTAGAGAAATGCAGGACCTGAGAAAAATAGCTTTCAAGAGGATTTGCTTGGCTATGTGTCAGGCTGGGGAATATTTCTCTGCTTGAAGTGAGCCAGATCACTGTGAGAACAGGGGCTCACTTGATGGTCCCAGGAACGACTTGCTTGCTGACAGAGAGGAAGGAGCACTGCCATCCTTGTGTCGTTTTTCCACACTTATCATCAAGCCCCTAGGCTGCAGGGGAGCCTCAAACCATCTCAGGGTGGATTCAGGGTATTGATAATGTCTAGGCTTGGCTTTCCCATTCCTTCACTCCACACTTGCCTGAGTTTCCGCTGTGGAAGAGCACAGATGTTTACACAAAACACACACATTTGTGATGTCTCCTGCCATGCAGCTCACGCCTCCCTCTCCCCAGGACGCACACTGTGTCCTCTCTCTTAAAAGTCACCGATCTGGCCCAAGCGCACTTTGCTCTGAAACTCCAGTTTCTCACTGCAGCCCTGGCAGACAGCCCCTTCCACATCTGCTTTTCTCATCCCCCACCTGGACATCCCAGTCTTGGCCTGCTCCAGGGACCTATAACCTGGGGCTTTGTTCCTTCTCTGCCCTCTCCCTTACCTCTGCTGCTTTTCCAAAGCACATTCATGTGATACCTTTGGCTGTCACCTGTAGTCCTAGATCTGCCAGCACCAATTGCCATTTTGCTAGCTTTGAAGGTACCTTTGTAAACATATACCCATCCCAGTGGATGCTTCTTCAGCAGTAACACTTTTAACTGTACTTTGCAGGAGGTGCCTTTTGAATCCCATCTCTGTAGAGAGAAACCCTGCTTCTTTGCTGGCCCACCTCACTACAGCATTTCTAACAAGATTGTTGTTAATATATTGGGTAATTTATTTTCCTTACGTGTTTAAATTGTCTTATAACTCACTATACCCATATATAACTCCTGGACAGGTCTGTCAGGTTTCTTTGGATGTCCTGTTATCTGAGATCAGTGTTGTACAGCATGGCCTGCAATGCATGAAATCAGAGCAAGCTGCATGCTCGTGCTGTGCAGCATGGCTAATCATTCTCAAATGCTATCATCAGTTATCTTGGAGGAGTTAAAAAAAAAAAAGAAAAATACTGAAGCAGTCTGTGGCTGATTTAATTTTAAAATCAGGAGAGACTTTGCAGTGATTAAAGAGCCATTTCCTGACTACATATTGATATGAGTTTCTTCCAAGTCAAATAAGAGGGAGACTGACAGGCATTCAGTCTTGGTCTGATTGGCAGGTCCCAGCCCCATGAACAGTGAGCTGTTTCCTGCTCTTGTTTAAAGGTGTTCTGGGGTGGTCTGTATTTAATACTCAGCCATCTCAAGTAATGGCCCTGGTATTTTCTATTGTAATTGACAAAATTGCACACTTTAATTTTCAGCATCCATAAGGACAGGTGGAAGTTTTATTCAAAAACTGAAGACTTCGTGTTGTTTTCCAATAGCTTCCAGAAGCCAGTCACTTTGGGAGCAATTCTGTGTTCCGAGAAATGCCAGAAAAAAATGTGTGCTGAAGGATTTCTCTAATATTACTGACGAGCACTGAGTCTTTTAACATAAATCAGCAAGGCAAAGAATTGCAGGCATGAACAACAACAGTTTTGTGGGATACTGATCTTTGACATCAGGAAAACACCTTTAGAAGCCTTTGACCAGCACAGAGAAGACGGTCAGGAAAAGGAGCTTTGGTCCAAGTATTTCTGCAGGGCTACTGAATGATTATGGATTTGTTACTTCACTTCTCCAAGGAAAACCTGCTTCATCTGAAGAAAGGGAGGCTGAGATAGCCACCTTCTCCATGAAGAATTTTGGCATATGCTTCAAGTTTGTGAAAGGTATCTTGCAATATGGTGCCCAAAGCAACAGGAAACTTGACTCAGTGGTTCAGTGCTCTCTTCCAGTTCTACATTCCTGAGGATGTAGAAAGGTCTGTGTGAACTCAATGTTTTTATTAAAATGGCCTGGATTATGAGTTTAGAATAGATAATCATGTACAAATGGCCTTCCATTTTTAGCTTCCCTTCCCTTCAGAAGGTTCCTCCCTGCATGGATATAGTTTTCCCTGTAACTTCAGTGTGGCTTTAGGCAGAGACAGAGTACCTGCAGCTCTGGGAGACTTTGTGCTGAAACCTCATCGGTTGCAATTGTTCACACAGTCCTGTGCTTTCCTCAGAAATCAAGTCACTCCTACTCCCATTCCCCTATCCCATATCATATCCCTTTGGAGATCCCAAGCCTATCCTAACAAATCATTACATTCACAAAAATATCCAGCAAACTCAGGCAAAACAGCATCAGACATTTAGTCTTGCTTTTTTTTTCTCTCATCTCATCCAGATCAGATACCAGAGACAAAAAGGAATTTTGCTGTCCTGATCATTCTCTTGCAGTTATTTACATTTTGTTTTATTGCTAACAGCTAATCAATTCAAACAAAAGCAAATACTTCTCCAACCTCAAATGCAAACAGCTTGTGTGCGCTTTTTTTATATGAAAGATAGCTGATAGTTATAATCCCAGGCAAAAAAAAAAAAAAAAAAATTCCTGCAAAGAACTAAAAGTGTACAAAAACACAAAAGAGAAAAGGGTTGAGGGATTCAGGAAGAAAGAAAAAGGGCTTCAGGGAATCATTGCACTATTTGCAAAGCAAAATTGCCGTTTCTGTAAACGATTATTTAATTGTTGATATGAATTTAGCATGGTGATAAAATTTTTTCCTGGCTCTGATAGACATTCTCTAGTGGAAAGAAATAAATCTAGGGAGTTTGAATTATGTGCAATTGGATCACTGATTTGCTCTAACTTCAGCATCGGTTGGATCTCATTGTACTTTCTGATATATTTCTATATATGAAAATGCAACTTGAAAAATATTAAAACTGATTAAATGTGACATTGCTCAACATAAAGCTAATATAAAAGGCAATTCCAAGCTGTGGGACATATCTCTTGAGTGCTTTGCTGCTGTCACAGAGGCTGGAAAATGTGCTTTTGTCTCAGAAATGGTCTTTTGCCACCTACCAGCAGTGAAACCATGTCACAAACCATAATTTGTCCAAATGCAGGTCAAAACCTGAAACAACCTGGGCAGGCAAAAGTAACCTGAGTTACCACACAGGAAGAATTAGTGTTGAGCTTTTTTTGATATGTGTGTGAAAATATAAAATTCTGAAGTTTATAATAAGCCAAATGAGAGGACCAGGCTTTAATTGGAGTAGGAATGTGCCAGCAGCAGTGGCCCTGTATCTGGGAAGCACCAGGGAAGTGCCTGGTATGCAAGTCAGAGTCAAAGAGGATAAAAAATTTATTAGAAAATGGAAGTATTTAAATAAGATATGTTGTTTACATTCAGCTTGGACAAGAAGAGTCACTGAGGTGTTAGTTTAGCCAGCTTAAAGCTGTGATGAATATGAGCATGGAGGTAAGGATCAAATTTGCAGTTTGCTTGGAGCATGAGGAAGAAATGGTTTCTGTGGGTTAGGACTTCTCCTTGATCTTCCCTTGTTTTCCTCTCCTCCACCCTAGCCATTAGGATTTCTTCCTCATTTGGCCCAGCAGATGTTGCTTGCCTTATGCAAGAAGATGTTGTCTTAAAAAAATTTCAGAGGAAAGTTCAGCCTGTGGCTTGTTACTGCCATTATTTATTTTGAACAGGATCCAAGATTATAAGGCACATGGACAATCAGGCTATGGATAAAATGATTAGGATAGGGCTGACTCAGACCTGTTAGTCTGGCAAAGACTCAACAGTGTATACTCCAGAAAGTGAACTCCCTGAGAGTAATTTGCCTTATCAGAAGCTTTTATAATTCTGTGTGAGATGATAGTGGATGGAAATAATCCCGCTTGAATCAAGGATATAATTTTTTCGCCTTTTTTTTTGTATTTCCAGAGATGAAAATTGCAGTCATGTCTACACATAATGCTTTTATTTCTATCCTATCTTATATTTGTGTCCTGCATGTCTCTTGCTAGAGGAGCTGAATCAACAATACACATTTGTCTAATTATGTGAGCCTAGCAGAAAATGTGTTACTGTTGTTCTGAATTCCTTCTTACAAAGATGTGTGAAAAGATGTAACAATTTGTTTCCTTGGCTAGTTATCCCTCAGTTCTTCTCAATTCCCATCGCTTTAACTTTCAGCTCAGGAAAAGAGAAGAGCTGAAGTTAAATTCTGTAAGAATAATCTGAATTTACAGAATTCAGCATGAACCGAACACATAATATATGCAAAAATGTTAACCTGCTAAAGAACAGCTCTTTTTATTTTGGGATTCATTCCAACAAGTTAATGGAAGTTGCAGACAGTGTGCAACAAAATAAATGCACATCAAAAAACCTTAATTTATGTTTATGCTGTTAAGTATTTCCTTTCACTATTGAAAGGGAATTTCTAAGTTATGAAAAGCAGAAAGAGAAACTGAAAAAACAATTAAAGCTTAGGAGGGCTACTTTATTATCTATGTCTACTTTCTCTGGGCTGCATCCAGGAATTAAATTATTATTTATACACCTCAATATATCACAGTAAAAAAACACAAAAAACAAAAACAAAAACAAACAAAAAAACACCGACAGAAACCTACCATGCTTTGTTTCCAGAAGAGCTTAACACTGAGATAGCTATCTTGAGGCAAAAGGAAAAACAATAATAAAGCCCTGCATTATTTAATTTACCAGTGCATTCAATTCTGCCTTAAATTGCTCATAAAAAATGTGTGCAAGGTGTATTTTACCTAAAACAAAACTTCTAAAAAGGAAAGAAAAAACAATCCTGTGATGGAAGCAGCTTTTGTACATTTCAATGATGAGGATGCTTTATCACATTTTTAACAGACATTTTTGCTGAAATTGTTTGAAACAAAAAATTGTTTTGTTATCTATTTTCTTATTCTGAGAATAAAATTCTCTTGAAGCCCATAAATATAATTTTAAATATTTCAGCATATTACAAACGTGTCTAGTAAGTATTGAGTGAATAAAAAAAGTTCAATATTTAGAAAAATAAATTAGAAAAAAATTCTTAAACCTGCACAGGAAAATGAGTTTGTTATTAGCTTTCAAAAAATTCAAGCATAAACTGTGGGTTTTTAATGAAATCACTATCCTACTCATAAGTACCTTCAATGCTGTTTTTTAAAGGGGAAAATTAACTTCAACTGTAGGAAAAAAAATTCCTTTCTGGATTATTTAATGTACACTGAATGAATAAAGTACGAAGAAGTATGTGGCTCCTCTGTTAATGGGAACTTCATACATCCTTATCAGAATATTGTAGTTAAAAAGTAGAGCCATACTCTCTCTTTCTTTGTCCTGAGGGCTTTTTTACTCATAACCAGATGGACATTAGAGAGAAGCACTTGAGCAAGAGAGATATATGAGATTCTAGGGGTGCTGTGCAGGAGGAAACCCTGCTCAGAGAGGAAGATCCTGTCCCTCTGCATGCTGAGCAGAGAAGGCAGAGGCTGGCAGGGAGTCACCTCCCTGGCCACCCCTTGGGACATTCCATAGAGCCCCTGCCTTCAGGCGGGCCAGGCTGCATCCCTCCAGGACACTGGCACGGCCTGCACTCTCAGAGCACAGCAAAGCAATGGGCTTTTTTCTGTTAAAGACCTCTAATATTAAAAAAATGAAAGTGGTAGAGAACAGCTTTAATAAGAGCTGAAAGCAGAGGAGGTGAAAGGGTTTTGGGGCTCTTTCAAGTTTTGACATAATATGGACATTTTAGTGCACTTGAGAACTCGTATTACTGCACGAAGGGCTAAAAAGCCTCTGTCTTAAAGCAGACCCAGCAAAATTTTGAGCACATGCTTGAACATGAAATACAAGGAATTATCAGGGAGAGGCTGAGAGCTGGGACTGTTGAGTTTGGAGATGTGTGGGCTCAGAGGGAATCTTTCCAAAATGTATAAATACCTGGTGGGGAAATAGTGAGGGGTCTAGCCTGTTCTCAGCAGTGCTCAGGGAGAGGATGAGAGAGCACAAATGGAAATAGAAGAAACTCTGCTTAAACAGAAGAGAACACCTTTTTATGTTAGGGTGGTCAAGCACTGGAACCGGTTGCCCAGCATGACTGTGGAGCTTCCATCCTCAGAGAAATTCAAAAGACATCTGGACGTGGTTCTGAGCAACCTGATCTAGTAGATCCTGCATTGAGCAGGGGTGTTGGGCAAGATGATGTTCAGAGGTCCCTTCCAAACACAGCCATTCCATGAGTCTGTGATTCTGTGAGGTAGTGGAGGACTGTAGAAAACTCCCCAAAACTTCCATTCAGAAAAAAAACAGGATCAGGGAGGGCAACATGAGATATTAAATTTCCTCACTTCTCAGAACTTTTCTTCACACACCTCTTAATGTGGGCCCTTGCTCAGTTTTGCAAATTAGTTATTATGAAACTTTGCTTTTCCAAAAATCAGTTTAAAATGAGCTTTGCCATGCTCACTTATCTTTTTTTTTTTTTTTTTTTTCCAGTTTGACAGTCAAAGCTTTCCTTGGCAGCTAACAGTCCTTGGTACACACTGTTTTATCTACAGTGTGACCCAGAGACTGCTTGTAGTGCAGAGATGTGAAATTCATTTTTACAACAGGTGTCCAGCTGAACCAGGGACCTGCAGTGAGCACTGTGTTAGGGACCTGCATACCCGCCTGTATCTCCTTACTGACCTCAAATCATCCCATTTGTCTGCATGGATGAAGCCCCACTGCAATTCCTGCTCTTCCTCTCCTTTCAGATTTTTAGCTCACACAGAGCTGCTTTTGAGATCAGAATAAAAACAGGAGTTCAGAGGATTTTCATGTTGTTGAAGTGAGCTACCACTTAGCAGAAGTGAACTGCAATTTTTCTTCCAGTGTGACAGTGACAAATGGTGTTTAAAACATTAAAAGTGCTTTGTAGTAGGTTATTCAAAATGCAAGTTTAGTGCTGATTGACTTGATTTTCCTTGGGTTGCATTGTATCTACAGTAAGAGCGCTTCAGGAGAACATTTATCTTTGCTGCCATGTAAGAGCAATCAATCTAAATAAAGCCTATAAACGCAGATTGAGCCTAAGAATGAGGATCTTTTGCAATGTTTATTTGTCTGAGAATGCCAAGAAAATTTTCAATAAAAATGAAAGAGCAAATTACATTTGCTCATTAACAAAATATTTAATAAATTATTACCAGTATTCAGGTTTTCCTTTCCTTGCATTAAGCACCTTTTTCTCAATAGATATGTCAACTGCTCCTCTTCCTTTCTCCACTAATCACACTTGGGAAGCTTTCAGGGAAGTGAAAGATTACTTTTACCTGGTTTCACTACACTGCTAACAATCTGCAAGCAGTATGTAATCATATGCAGTGCTGCTGAAGGAAGTATCCAGAGCTCTTCAAAGTTATCTAATTACCCATGTACCTACTACAGGACCTACTGCCTCAAACTGATTTATCCATGGGACTTAAAGCTGGGCTGGAAAGACCACCTCTGAGGGGTGAAATAGAGGTTCAGCCTTTCTGACTTACAACTTAGCCCCACAGCCAGGACAGTTAATGAATGCCAAATGTGGTGTTGTGGAATTAGCCTACCAGGATCTAGCCAAAGACTGCCAATTTGTCTCACATAGGCCAGCAAGTAGCCAGATAACAATCTGAGGTAGTAACTTTGGGGTAAAATACTGGCCACTTCAAAGGCAATAAGATTTGTGGCTGTTGACACTGTGACTGTGATTTCTGCCCTAGTTACAGATGCCTAGTTCAGATGTTAGCTGCCTGTTGATGGATTTAAACTATCTTCCGAGTCACCTAGACTGTGCCCCTCCTTACGCTTGCTCCCTTCACCTCGCTCCTGTAGTTTGTCTTTAGCTTTGGTCACCAGCCACAAGGTTTCTACATAAAAAGCACTAATCTCTTTCCTATCTTTCCCTTTCCCAGTGAAAGCTGTTTTCACTCAGGCTGTTGTTGGTGCTCTGGATGACATTGTGCAGCACAGGAGGAGTGCTGGCGGGGGGAGTGCAGCAGGGAGGTTAAGGAGACAGCTTCCAAGGAGCACCCAACCTCTGCCTTCCCTTCATCTTCTCTGTCATTTATTGTGCATTTGTGTGTGTAAGAATGAGTGTACTTGGAGAATATTATTTTTTTTTCATGTTCCTGCTAAGTCTTTTACATGTGCCTGCAGACAGATGTGTTACAGCTCAGTCAAGATTTTGTTTTTTGGTTTTGTTTTTGTTTTTTTGAACACAAATTCTGTTTTTGCAGGTTCTCTCACACGTGAGTTAACACTATCTGAAATGGCAGGCTCTATGAAGTTTAAATTACTCTATCACTCATGAGGAACTACGTCATTAGTGTTACTGTTCTCCATTTCATTTAAAAAGTGAGGAAAACACAATTCAAATGTCTGCAGACTCAGCCCAATAAAAATGATGTATTAGATGTCAAACTGCTTCACTCCCACCCAGCCCGTCCTTTCTCCAACCTTCCCTTCTGTTGTTCAAAAAGGAGTCATGCAACAACTTCCTTGCTGCTGTTGGCTTTTGGAAATAGTCAGCTGATTCTGGTAGCTCAGGGATTAGTCTGTTTTGCTTGCACTCAGTGAGCAATGCTGTGTAAAAAACTTGCCCTGCCTTAATAATTTGGCTTTTTATGCTTCACTGGAGTTTACCAGCCCACCTTGGCTACAGATCAGGTTTGAGATTAACCTCTGTGTTCTACCAGCCATCAGAACTGCACAGTGGTTCACAAATCTCGCAGGATGTTGCTGTAATTATGTGAAGGTGGTTTTGCAGAATGAGCTGATGAAAGGAAACCAAAAAGGAGAACTTACAGGCTGGTATTTCACATTAGTAATCAGATTAAGTCCAAGCTGAATGCTGCTGGTATTTTACAGGCACCCTCAGAATACAGAAATAATTGCAAATATGATAGAAGGAAATGATCTGAACACTTGAGAGAAATATTAATGGAGCTAATGCTTCTAACTGTATTGTATATTAAGATTTATACGTCCAGTGCCTGCCTTAAGAGTTACTCAAAGCTAGTGGATGGTTCTAAGGAACATTTTCAGGCACTGGGACTGCAATTTCTGTACATTTGAAGGGTCACAAGGGACCTTGTGATGGTCTGGGCCAGGGCCAGATGGCACCCTGCACACAGTCCACAATTCCTTGGAACAGCCTGAGATCTTGCACAAGCATTTCCCTGCAGTTTGGATATGACCACCCCATTTAAGAGAGTATAAAAGCTTAGTAATATAGATACAGGCTGTTCTCTGCCAGCTGGCTGTAACACCAGAGAATGGCACTGGGCACGTTTAATTTATTAATATCGACATAGCCAAAGAGGCCAGAGGATTTTTGCCATGAGTTTGAAAGGAACCAGCATTTGGCTGGTGCTGTGCAAGCATCACTTCCAATCTGTAGCTTCTTAAAGCACTTTACTAAAGGGACTAAGAGCTAGTCTCAGTTTACACAGGGAGAGTAAGATTTGGAGAGGCTGAATGGCTTGAATAGGTCACAGTTTTCATCTGTGGCAAAGAAAGTAAGAGATTCCTGTATCAGCATAACTTCATGTCTTATTATCAGACTCATTTTTAGCTTTCACCTTGATGTGTAACCTTCAGTTTCATGGCTGAGCTTCAATACGTCCTCAGCAATCAGGCTGTTCCTCCTTTCTGTGCCTTCAACCAAGCCTTTTTACTGTCTCATCACTTTAAGCTTAAAATGCCTGAATTTAAATGTGGGAGAATTACCTTTTCCTGTTTATTGGTCAGATTGTTACCATGTTGTACAATCTGTTTATATTTTCTTTACGTGCGAACCTCCTGTAAAAATTATCTTAGTGAATAATGGAAGAATCCACTATTACTGTTCTTTAGAAAGCCAAAGAAACAGGAGAGGCAGATCAGCAAAATTGAAGCTGTCACTCTTGTAGCTTTTGACACTGAAAGCCTTTTTTTTAAAATTCTGTGCTGCATTTTTTACTTTATTTAAAATGTAAAATAGGCATCTGCAGCCCAAATTTTCTGATTTATAGCTGCTTCTTTAGCTAAAAGTCATCTCCCCCTCACTACATATCTTTCTTCTAAGGGCCCTTGTGAGCCCAGCTGCCATGATGGTTTGAAAATGCTGAGTCAGCACTGTTCTCCTTTTTTTTTTTTTTTTTTTCCACTGTGTTTGTTGGCTTTTCTTCTTATGTTTGGGTGGAATCTTGCCAAAATCTCACAGCCCTCTCTCTGAGGAAAAAAAAAAGGAAATATAGGGAAAACAAAACATTCAAAACCTGTGACAACTCAGGGGGCCATGACTGAAATAAAGAGAAGAAGTGCAAGGGATTTTCCAACATTCAAAGATGCACCAAGCAAGGCAATGCCCACTGCTCCCTGAGCATGTCCTGGGTGCTTGTGAGCACTGCTGATGCTCTCCCTGGAGAGAGGGTGGGGCAGAAGAATTAATGCCCATGGCTGCCAGAACCTGCTTCCTGAATGAGTGTGGGAGAAATACATGTCTGTGGGGGTTTTTCATCCTCCCCAAAACCAAGCAAAGCAAAGCAAAATAAACTAAATCAACAGACCAAAACCCCACAAACAAACCAATAAAAAGATGTAATGGCTTAACCCCAGCAGGCAGCTAGGTCTCACACAGGCTCACTACTCTTCCCAACGGGTTGAGGGAAAGAGTCAGAAAAAGTAAAAGAGGGAAAATTCATGGGTTGAGATAAAGACAGTTTAATAGGCAAGGCAAAAAGCCATTTGCACAAGCACAGCAAAATAAGGAATTAATACCTTGTTTCCAATTGTCAGGGAGATGTTCAGCCATCTCCAGGAAGGAGGACTCCATGACTTCACCTTCTTCCCTCGGTTTCCCTGAGCAGAAAGTCATATGATTTGGGATATCCCCTGGGTCAGTTGGGATCAGCTATCCCATCTGTGTCACTTCCCATCTCCTTGTGAATCCCCAGACATCCTGGTGGGATGGAGCACAAAAAGCCTTGATGCTGTGTAAACACTGATCAGCAATAACTAAAACATCACTATGTTTTCAATCCCATTTTCATCACAAATTCAAGACACAGCACTATATCCACCATGAGGAAAAAGAACTCTGTCCCAGCCAAAACCAGTACAATGAGAGCAATGAAGAAGGTAAAAATGGAAAACGGAAAGGAAAGGAAGAGAAAGCACAGGCAGGAAATTTTGTGGGCCAGTAAGATGTATGACAAAATGCTCAACTAAATCTTATGGAAAAGTTTCCTCTTTTTTTTTTTTTTTTTTTCCTTCTGATATGCAAAGAGCAGTAAAAAACCAAAAAAAAGTCATTATTGAGGTTGTGGAGTCTCTGTTACTGGAACTAAGAGAGAACAGAAATTGCCATAAAATGAGAAGACACAGATCTTCAGGGCAGGTTTTGCGGGTATGTAGGGGGTTGTCAGTGGTGGGGGCTGTAGCTCAGTCTTGTTCCACTGTGTATCATTTACAGAAAAAGTGAGATCAAGATTAGAAGTTCATGGCATTGAGGTTTTGCATTTTAAGACAAAATTTTTATCTCTGACAAGGATGCTAATTATACTGAGGACAATACATGAAAAGTGTTCCTAACAGTAATGCTGAAAATGATGTTACAGACAAGATTTATCAGGCAGAAAAACCCTTCCTATCTAGAATCTGTTTTCCTTAAAACACTCACACTCTCAGTTGTCCTTCAAGGGCTGAACTTAACTCTACTGACTATTTCTGTGCATCATACTCTTCATTCTCAGATTGAAATATAGTATGATCAGATATTAACACAAATAGTTCTCACATCCTGCTCTCCCACCCCTGAACACCACAAAAGGCATGTGGATGCAGAGGAATCAATGAAGTGGTACAGGAATGGAATATAAGATATATGGTAAAATTTTTGCTTTCTACCCATAATCTGTGGAGTATCCATTGAAATTCTGTGGTTAGTTTGGGCCAAATTTAAGAAAAATGAGGTTCTGTTAGAGAAGATCCTGATGGTAACAACAGAGTAGGTTTGGAAGCACATATGACTGAAAGCCTGTGTTTTTCTTAACGCAGAGAAGAGAAGTCTCAGAGGACACATGAAAATAGATTATAGGTTATATAATTATAAAATTATTACATGAATAACAGAATAAGCTCTTTTCCATGTCATTGAGGATAGCACAAGGAATAATGGGCTTAAATTAAAGGCAATAAATTTTAATGAAAGGTGTTACCAACAAAGAGATTAAACCCTGGGGATGCTGAAGAGTTATTCTTTAAGAACAATTAAAATGCAACTGTTTAGAATAACAGAGGCTGAACTTTGTCAGCACTGGAAAGGGAGGAGAACTAGAGCATTGCCAGAGGTTTCTTCCAGACTTATTTGCTGTGATTCATATACATATACATATATGATTCATATTAATACTTTTTTTTTTTCAGCTCAGAGGGAGGTCTCTGCTGTTGCTGAATATTTCTGCTTTAGCACAAACACTGCACAGTGAGTCCTGATGAACATCTGAATTTTTTTGTCGTAATTTTAACTGTTCTCCAGCTTTACTTTCCATTTAATTGCTGCACTTGGATTGCTTGCTGGTGTGATATCACCTCTTATTGCCTTTGTTTTTCTCCCTTCTCCTCCTTTGTCCAGCAGCCTGAGCTTCCCTTCTTCCCACCCGCTACTACTTAACCCTTGACTTTGAATAGTTACTTTCAGAGTGGAAGTGTGAGATACTTTCCATGACCATCAGTTTGTTGACCTCGGAATTTCTAAACTGTGGAAACCAAGTTTGCCACACAGATCTGGTTTTAAAGCACCTGACAAAATCAAGTGCAGAGCTACTGGAGGAAGAGACCTCTTCTTCCCCTGCAATTTACCAAAGTCACCGCTGTCAAAATTGAAGAAGATGGATTCTGCTCTCCGTCCAAAAGTTCTGCTCAAGCACTTAGCCTGTTGGGGAGCCAAGATCCACAACACTTTCTGGCTTCCAGATTATGGATCAAGGTGGCCCCTAGTAAGTGTTCAGAGCTAAACAAACTAAATGATGACTTCCTTTACCAATACAGGGCCTCTGCTCTGCAGAACTTGCAAATTAGCCCTAATGTAAACATCCTTCCATCATAACAGAAACAGATGTCTTTCTATTAGTTATGTTGCTATGTCTGCAGGTGCCAAAAGCATCACACATACTATTTGCTCTCTGCCCAAAATAGCAGTGGGCAAACTTTAGAAAATTTGGTGAAAATTCTGTTATGGCTGGATAGGAGTTGAACTTCTGTGACCTCCATAAATTGGGAGAAAGAGCTGTAGAAATCGATGGTTTTTTTTATTATTCTTTGAAACTATGAAAATCTGCAGGAATTTGGTATAAAATTATTTTCCACTTTCAGTTACTTGTCATCCTTAGAAAATAGAGAAGAGTAAATTACTGAGCCTCTTCATAAAAGAGTGATCCTGTGGATTTAAATCCCGTGATTTGATTCTTCTTCAATTCTAGAAATCAAGAATTAAGGTTTCTTTAAGAAAAAGGATTTCTTTCATGGACCAGGAGACAAATCATGTTTCTATTTAGGGAACAATGTGTATAACAAATAGGGAAATAACTATATTTATAACAGTTCTGTCTTACATCATGAGTTGAAGAGGAAAATTAAATAGACAATGTAAAAAACATTCACTTCAAAAAAATGTTGTTAAGATTTCTGACAAAATTTTAGGTTGTACCCAAGAGATGTTCAAAGCATCAAAAGACCTGAGTGAAGAACTCCAGTCTCCTAAATACATTTGCAGCTGGCTTATTCGCTTATGAAACACAAATGCCAGCTCTATATATAAGCTGATTCCCACATAGATACTAAAGAGATCTAGGTCCAAATGTCCACATCTCAGTTTACATATATTTTTGAAAAATGAAAATCACAGTTTTATTAGAAAAACCCAAAGAGTCAGTAATTTATATTCAAGTGCTCTACTTTCTAATAGTACCTTTTTTAATGATTAGATAATGTAGGGGTGGGATGGTTAGAAATGCAGCAATACACACCACAAAAGGCTTCTGGCAATTGTCTCTTATTGCTGATGATTCTGCTATTCTGAAGGACACACTAGAAAAAACTAAAATAAATGTGCACCTGAAAAGAATTTGCCCTGCCTTGAAATAGCTTGCAATGACAGTTGCAATGACCGTTGAAATGACAGTTGCAACATAGTTAATTTTGTAATTGGATTTTCTTACAATATTTATATGAATTTTTCTCCTGTGAGAGGTCATCTAAAGAACTAGGGATTCTTATAAGATAAAACCAAATGTTGAGTTAATTAGTACCAAAATGTGAATGAAAGACAGTCCCCTCAACCACATTAGGCTTGGTGAATGAAGGAAAGAGATTTATCATTTTGAAAGTTGCTAATTGTGCTTGTTTCTCTGTTTGGAGAAGGGAGTCTGTAGGTCTGGGCCAGTTGCCCTTGGGGACCTATCTGTTAACTCACTGTCACCTTCTCTTGAGATACCATCATCTTCTAATGCTGAGCAATAAAATTTATAATTGTTGGTCTTTTGAAGCCCATCACTAAAGGACACTAGCACAGTTTGTTTATTCTGAAAGAGTTCACAAGAAAAAGTTAAGTAATTAGATGAGGATAATGGGTAGGTACCAAGAATAAGCCAGGCCAAATACACATTTCTACTTCAACCAGACTTTTATTTAGCTTTGTTTTACAGCAGAAAAAAAATTAGAATGAAAATAACTCCAAAAAGAGTTTTTGTTGTTTTTTTAAATTAGGGAACCATTTACCCTAAAAGCATCAGCTCATCTTGTAATTACTTATCATTTAACCTGTACCTACAATAAGTTATGAGTTGAGTTTCCTTTTGATGAATTTACTTTTTGCCTTGTTAGCAATAGGAAAAACACAGAGATGATAATTTATGGAATTGATGCTTAGCTGGTTAAATGTAGACTTTGTTTTAGGGAATCTTCTGTCTTACTCATAATTTGTTCCCAAAAATACATACAGGCTTTGATTGAAAGAAGTTACTTTATTCCAAGTCTAAATTTGCATGTGCCTTGCAATGGATCAGAGCACATGTAGAATGATTGGAGTGCACTTGGTTTGTTTCCTGAGTTGATGTCATGACAGTCTTAGCTGCACCAGCTAATATGTGAAGAAGTCATCTTGAAAGCATAAAGTGTTTTCATTCTGTGTACTAAAATTCAATGCATGGGCTGAATCCCTTCTTATTTGACCTGCTTTGGATCTGAATGGATGAAATCTCTGTATTCCATTACCTTGCATTCCTGGTTCCAGATTTAGACACGTCAGGTCCACCATTAACCCTTTTATGCTGCTTAGAACAGGAAAACTGGTGCAATGCCATTAGATTTTTTTTGCCCCAAAGAAAATAAATAAATTTAAAAAAAATTAAATAATAAATTACCAGAACACCAGTGCTTGTCAACATTGGGCCAGCTCTTACTCTGGACCAAGCAATCCACACCCATACCAGGCATGGTCCACTGACCACATCTGCACCAGTAAGCAGTGCTGAGGCCGATTTTATAGTTCTGAGGTTGTGACCCAGTTTGGCCATGTTCCTGTTGTTAAACTCTCATCTTTCTAAGCATGGATTCTGCATTCAAATTCCCCATGGAGATTGCTGCATGTACAGCACTAAATACTCAGTGATGCCTGGGAATTGTTTGCAAGGACCCTTTAAGCAAAGAATTGATACAGACAACCAAGTTCCAGACCTGGGATCTTAGCCATTTACTGTCATGGAGATGATCATTATTTTTGTACCACTGACAGGAGCTCCAGAGGAAGCACAGCACCTGATCCTGAGGAGCTGCACATGGAAGCACTGCCAGGTTCTTCAGGGTGCTTTTAGACAATGGTGGTGACAGTGGCTGAAAGAGGTAACAGTGGTTATTTTGCCAGCCTCCCTTCCCTCTTGTATTCTTCAGCTCTGAGAGCTAAAATGTGGATGTCCAAATGTGAGTTTCAAAAGAAGCATTGAACTAGAGGCCCCCTCTCCCCCAGACAGGATCTGGACAAATTCCAGGCTTATGGAAGAGCCCTGGAGACTGATGTAGGACTGAGGCCAGTAGAACTGCTGTCTCACCTGGTCTTCTCCAGAAGGATGAACATTGATAGTGAATATGATGGTTGCTAGGATAAGGCATTCAATTACATTTGTCAAGAGGAACAGTTTAGTTCTGTGTGACATTTTCAGAAAAAAATTGGTTTTGTGTTTCTTGTAGCATATGGGAAGTTTTGATAACATCATGAGTAAATATCTATAATTGAACCCCCTGACTTTAACATTAATTTGGGTGCTTTTGAATGAGATGGCTAATGTGTCACTCACTATTTGTTTTCTTTATGTTACTGTTTTAACCTCTGAGACAAAGATTCCTCCTTCAAGAATTTGCCCTTGCCTCACCGAGAAACTCTTTGCTTCCAAACAATGCAATTGATGAAATGGTTTCTGACATCTAACAACTTTTCTGATAAAGAAAAAACACCTTTGAAATACTGAGTTTAATGGCAGATGACTAGATGGTCTGACAGCAATATTTATGGGGAGTACCAGATGAAAGTTAAACTGGCATTTTTATGCCCATTCCCTTGGCCAGATGCTTGGCAGGACCAGATGTTGCTCTTGTTTTCTTCCAGCATCACCTACAACAGCATGAAACATAAAACATAGCCAATGAAGCCACTGGAAATTGCTACCTCTGCCTCCTGAAGGCCTGGGGGGTGTTCACAATTACTGGTCCACCAAGTCCTTCTCTGCTGATTAGTGCTTGTCTTGGCAAGATATTGTTTGACTTCCAGCACCTGTGAGAGTGTCCCCAGAGTATGGACAGCCACCTCAAAGACTGTTTGCTCTAAGCAGATGCTTGATACATTGATGGACAAAAATAATTTTTCAAAATCAGGCACTTCAAACTGTTTGTGCTTAGAGGAAAGCCTTTGTTTTTTTTTTTTTTCCTTTCACTAGTCTGTGTAACCACTCTTGAAAATAAAAGGTTCTTAAAAAAAAAAGTGGGAAACAATTTCGTCATTCATGTTTCTGCTTTAGTTTAACATATTTGATGTTCCTATAAGTTCCACTTGGAGAGAGAAAAAGGCTTTCATTCTGCATTAGCTGATTGTTTCCATCAGTCTCCTTTCCCCCTTCTCCCCCATTTTTCACACCTCCTACTGTGTATGAACGCCTGCTGCACCATTTATTTTTGCAACGTGTAAACTGTTACTTCCTCCAACAAATCAGATCTACTTAGGGTGAAATTAAAGATCTGAAGTGGTGATCATCCTGCTAGTCTGATGTGCTAAGATTTCTGTGCTAGTCAAGGAGCAGCTGCTGTGTTCTGCCTATAGATCATTATTAATTCTGAAAAAGAATTATGGAAGAAGAAATGAATTATTTTGGCATAAAAAGAAAATTAGAAGAATCTGTTCCAGGAAATAAAAGCTGTAGTCCTTCCAGTGAGAAGAAATCTGGAAAGTAACAGGGTGAGAAATAATTGATCTCTCTTTGGTGCCTCCAAGCAGTGGGCAAGAGTGCCTGGAACTCACATTTTGGTACCAAGGTTCAAGGTCATGGCATGGATTGATTTAAAATGGACAGATCTGGCTAAAATAGGAGACAGAGTGTGACCTCCTTGTATAGATCTTCTGCTCATGTGAGTTCTCCCCTTATCTCAAAATAGCTTGCTTGGCTGCAATGGAAAGATTTTTCTTTTGTGCAAGGATTTGTAGGATGAAGTCTGTACAACGTGTACTCTTTTATTTAAAATAAAATAAATACATGATGCTACACTAGTCTGGTATGTCAGCAATGATTGTTGCATTTTCCAGGACAGGAGCTGACATATATATCCAGAGGATGATACAACCTGTCTGACATGTCCCGGGATAGGTCAAGCCATGACACTGTCCCTCTGGATGTGTCACTTGCTGCAAAGGGAATTGAGGGTGTCAGGTGGGAGGACAGGTTTGTGTTTTAGGTGGCTGATGATAGGTGAGATGAATTTCTTTTCCAGGAGAAGCTTTTGGCTTACAGTGAAAGACAGGATGTCTGCATAGGAATAACTCTGTCCAAGCACTTTTGTGGTTTTGCATCACACTGCTCTTTGTCCCTCTCAGGGTATGTTCATATTTCTAGAGGTATGGGCCATTAAAGGAAAGGGATTGTCCCCTTGGCAGATGGAGTTTGGAGACCATTTGCACCATAAGCACTGAAAGGCTGACCACTTCCTCCTTCTCATTCCCTCATTATGCCATGAAAGGTTCCAGTTGCATTTCTTTTCTTAGTTTGCAGTCCATAAGGGGATTAAATCTAGGAAAGAAACCTAACCTCTGCTCCTAAGGGGAGGGAAGGCCATGAGAATAAACAGAAAACACACCCAGTCAAAGGTTTGAATCCCATTCACATTTAGCAACTCACACCAATGCTCTATCTGCTCATAGACTGCTCCTACCTTTTGTTTCATGTCCACTCTTTTTTCATTGCTATGTAAATACCTCACATAACACTTACATGTGCTTAGCCTCACTGGCTGAAGAAAATATTGTAAGATAACTGGTGTAATTTGTAGGGGTCAATTCAAAGTTCTATTGCATTTTAAAAATTTCATTATACCAGTGTTTCTTATCACTATAGGGAATGTACATCTAATAATGTATTAATTGACATGACAAACATCTGTTTGATGTGGTTTGTTCTGTTTTGCATCCTCTTCTGAAGTGATAAAATTAAATATTTTGATTTGGATGTTCTGGTTTTGATCTTTTCCTTTTAAATATAAATGAAATATAAGAAGAACTGCAGCTTGTGCTCAGGGAGAGGTGACAGTGGTGACAATCTTTAATCCCTGTGGGAGTTAGTTTAGCCTTGAGAAAGTTTGTAGCCACACTTTGCTTTTGTTGTATAAAGCAGCTGCTCCAGGGAGGACCATGACAAAAAAATAAAAAAAGAAGTCCTAAACATGCCCAGGTGCATGTACCTTTTTGGGATGGTTGCAACATTGGTTGGATGACTGCTTTTAGTTTGTATCAATTTAAGCAAATCCAGATAAAAAACCTGTCTCCAAATACTCAGGGATTCCTGGGCAAATTTTTGGGCACCAACCCCATATCAGCTGCTGGCTTCTGGAGCTGTGCTGCTGCTTAGGACAAAAGCCAGAGGTATTTGGGCACCTCTCTAGGAGACATCTTTGGATAGCAGGACTGTATGAACTGTGGAGATGCTGGGGGATGGACCACAGCTTCTCTCTGGGGTGAAATGACCAGGAGAACAGGTCTGAGGACACCTGAGGTAGAAACCAACACCTTTCTGGGACCAGCCCTGAGATCTGCACATCTGTGTGCTGGAAAACCTCCTCATCCTTCAAAACAGGCTGGTTCCATGAAAACTACCTGCAGGGGAAGGTTCCCCATCTGATTTAATGTGTGATCTGTGACATGGGATGTCATCTGTTTGATTTACTAGTGTGAAACAAATCCTAAACAAACACAGAGCTGCAAAGGGAAATGTCTCTAAGTTCCCTTCATTTTTCTCCTGATTTGGCATCTCTATACCTTTATACATGGACTGTTCTTGCTGACCTCAAGCATTGCTCCTAGATGAATGACATTACTTAGCTCATTCTAGTGTTGCCAGAATAAAGGCCTTAAGTCACCACTACTTTTCTTAAACAGCTTAAGGATTACCAGGGAAATAGCAAAGATGAGGCAAAACACTGTACTGAAGTCTGCTGGAAGGAGAGAAAACTTCTTATTCAACTTGGAGCTGAATTTGCATTTTTTTCCTCAGGGATGCTTGAAGCTGAGCACATGCTTTCAAGCAGCTGCTGCTTTGGAAGCTGGTTTGTTCAGTTTAGGATGTAGGTAAAAGTGTTTTCCTGTAAAGAGAATAATTATATGCTCCCAAACACACAGAAGCATCAGAATTCACAGCATGCTCTTTACAAGGGTAATAAAGTTTTATGTGCATACACAGAAGAAACAGTTTGCAGCAAAATACTTAATACACCCAATTATCCCCCCAAAAAAATGGATGAGAAAGAAACTAGCAAAATTTGACTTATGCTTAATTATTTAACATTTTAACCTTTCTGTTCTTAGCAACAAATTCCCATTTCTGCCACCCATTTCTTGGTTCTTTGTCTGGATTCTTGTAAGTACACTTCAACCAGTTAGGAGGCTGCCCAATGTCAGTGTGAAGAGTAAGGGAAAGGCTTGACATCAATTACAACATTACACACAACATAAAATTTAATGGCTTGAATCAGCCTTTCATTGCTATTTAAAGCAACCATGTATGGTTTTGCTAAGATCCTAAAAATTAACCAGCTTTTAAAGGTCTAAATTATTCAGCATCATGGGATCTTATGCTGAGGTTTTTAAAATGTTATTTCAGTTCTGTGGTATAACCAGGGGGGAAAGTTTGACAGGTAAGTGGATTTTTTAAGTAGAGAAGAAATTAATCTCCTGCAAAAGGAGAACTCTGTGGGGTAAATTAAAAGAAATACAGTCCATCAGATTCTCCACTGGCTTGCAGGGTTTGCAATTCCTTGGAGACGAGACAAACTGAAGCAGTGAGCCTGCTTGTCTCAGACCTGGGGAGGAATTTGCCCTACAGATTTTTATGCATGTTCTTAAATATTCTGGAATCACACAGAGGACTTTCAGTGGCTCTGTGATAAAGTGCTGGTTTTCCACCTTTGTGGCCAGAGTGAGGATTTACGTGGTGGCCTGGCTTTGTCTCTCAGCACCATGCAGCAGTCTCATAAAACACTGGTTTCTGCCTGGGGAAAGGACCTGGCTCCTGCTCGCCTCCGGTAAGGGTGGTCCTGCAGGTCAGGGCTGGGGTCACCCCCAGGGCTGCACCGGGCAGCCTGCTTCTCCTGCAGCTGCAAATTCTGGACTGTGGGTAAATAAAAGGCTCAGTTTCTAATTTTTTAACTAAATAATCAGGTAAAACTTGGTAAAAAAAACCAAAACAAAACCCTGAAACTGTTCTAAGAAAAAAAAAGTCCTCAGGAGATCTGCAGATATGTTTTTGGTCAGTGGTCTGTAGTAGAAAAAATAAGTCACTTTGATGACAAGGGAGATGGTTGCATACAGACCTTGACTTATCCCAGCTTTAATAAGGAGAGAAAAATATAACTTTTACATTAGGAATGTTTCACTGATTTTATTTACAGTCCATAAAATTTTACTTCTCTGAGCTGCTGTCTGCCAGGAGCAGCTTTTAGTTTGGACTGGACGGACAAGGAGGTTTAGTGAGTTTAATTTCACACCGTATGAACACTGGTGTTGTTTTTTTGGAAATATTTTTTTCCCAGCTGAAGTATAACTGTACCCATGACCTAGGTCACAAACATTTCCTGAAGGGGTTGTGAAATTTTCCACAGATTCCAATGTTTTAATTGTTGATATTTCCGCCATTTAAAATGTATCTGGTTTTAAATATAGCATTTTGCTTTATCAACACTGGGAATCACAGGTAACTTTTATTGACTATATGGAAAGAAATAGCCATAGAGTTTAGATTACAAGCCTCGGAATGTCTTGGAGAATCTTGGAAAGACTGTGCAAAGGCCAGTCACAACCACAGGTCATTCGATAAGCAGCTTTTTTCCAGCAAAAATCTGGGTATCTTCCATTCTCCCACTCCAGTCCAGGGAGAGAAGCCAATCCCCCTTTGCCAAAGGAGACAAGGAGGCCTGATATTCCCCAAAAGATTCAGCAAGGCCTCTTGTGGCACGCAGGGACACCGGTGAGGGATAATTGAAATTCCATTAGATCTCAGGCCAACACACATATAGATGCATATTTTCTGCAATCCACTTGAAGTATAGTCTAATTCCTCATCCAAACATGCCCCCAAAGGGAAGGCTGAAGTCATCTTTAGTGTACGTGTTGTGATTTGATGGGCAGCGTGAATCAAATACTGCCACAGAAAATAAACACCAAAAAACAAACAGACCTTGAACCTTGAGGAAGGAAAACAACCCAGATTAGAAATCTAGCCACAATGTCATCTGGAAATTACCAGGTGGTTTTTTACCTGGTACATCTTTGGAATTTAATAAAAAGAAATGTGAAATGAATTATTTTTATATTGTATATTATCTAAGAATTAATTTTCATCAAACAAAATCTATTTCATTACCTCAGTGCTTTAAAGGTCCCCAAATCTCTAGTTTAATGGACAAAAAAATATTTAAATAAACCATTATCTAGTGTTGGATGTCAAGGCTTTCAAACTGCAGCTGATACACTTTGAACAGCCAGCAGTGATTCAGCCACATACGACATAAAACCCCTAATCAATGCCATTTTTACATAAAAAGCAAAAGACTGTGTTTCCTATCCTAAAAGTTATGGTGTTTACACAAAAGCTGCAGCTAACCTCATAAAACTCTGTTGATTTCCCAATGGGGTCCTCGGAGGACACTTGGCTGTGTTAAGTGACACACTGACTTCCAGCACCAAAATAACCTGGGTTTCCTTTTGGAAACTGGGTGCATAACACTGTTCTTATCAAGTGGGCCTCATGTTGAATTCCTTATTGTGAGACCTGCCTCTTAAGAACTTCACCTCCAGTGGTCTTTTAATGAAGACAGACAAAACCTCTGGGAGTAAATCACAAAATTGGAAATTTCTGTTATTTTGCTCTGAGTTTTCTTTGGTGGTAGAGTTCTTTTTCTCTTTTTAAAGGAATGCCTGTCCTAGGACATTATTAAAATAGCTACAGTAAATAATCTGATTTTTAGAACAGCTAAAGAGAAGAGAAGAGAAGAGAAGGGAAGAGACGAGAAGAGAAGAGAAGAGAAGAGAAGAGAAGAGAAGAGAAGAGAAGAGAAGAGAAGAGAAGAGAAGAGAAGAGAAGAGAAGAGAAGAGAAGAGAAGAGAAGAAAAAAGACGAGCAAAAAAGAATAAAAAAATAAGATTAACAACAAATCTCTCCTTCTGACTCTAATTAATTTTAAATGAGGCATATACTGAGAATTTATATTTATAAAATCTTTTTACACCAGACAATTAAGCAGAATTTTCTCCAAAAACAACAGACTTGCCATATTTTCGGAGGCATGTCAAAGGATTTTTATACAATAGTCAACATCAAATGTTTGATTTTTCCATGGGGTGAGTAAAACAGAATGATGTGAAAAAAATAATAAAAATATGACCAAATTCTCTGTTGTGGCTTAAAATGTTATACAATATTTAAAGTCTTATAAAACCTGAAGTCTTCTGGTAAAAATTCATTGTTTTGAAAGAAAAAGAACAATAAAAAAAGAAACAATTTTTTTTTGTTTCTTGAATCTTATGAAGTTAAACAAACTGAACAACTTAAATTTTTTTAGACAGTTACACCAGCTCCAATTAGATTTTGTTTCAGAAGAACTTGCTCCCCTCCTGCCTCCATTATTTTTTTTAAAAGCATTTAATATTAATGTCTAAATTGTAAAAGGAAAAGTCCTCCTCATTCCAGCTAACAGGAGCTGGGGAATGCTTTCCAGGGAGTAAGATCTAGTCAGGCAAGATGAGAGATTGAAAGATCAAACAAATTGAAAAGAAAGATGAATTGTGTCACATCACAGGTCCTAAAATTAAGACAACTCACTGCAAAGAGAACAGAGTAGCTAGTTTTAAATTAAAGAGAATTTTTTATTAAGGAATGGAATGATAAAATATGTTTGTTGGGAAATCCTCATCTTTAAATATTAAAAGCTTTTAATATGTGCTTTTCTTTCCCCTCTTGCTCAATTAAAAGTATGTTAATACAATGTTAAATTCAAGATTTAAACCCACAAGAGTCAGGAAATTCAGAATTAAGGCTCCTTTGGTAACCCCAATTCTGTTCCCATTGTGCATATTATTTTTTATGATTGGGTCTTTCATTACGTGCTCACATAACACTGGGGCAGCGTGACATGCAAAGAGTGGGATTGAATAAGTGTGGTTTGTAATGGAGGTTAAAGAAATGTCAATGTCACTAAGTAGCCTTGCAAAAATGTAACAATTGCAGTTTTATAAAATTATTGCTTCGTTATTAAAAAGCAATCACTTTGAGTGTACTGCTGTACACAGACACCTTCTTTTTAATAATAGCACGTGCAAATGCAAATGCAAATGCAAATGCAAAAAAAATAATATATATATATATATATAATTAAAAAAATGGTTAATCTTTCAGACCACTTGTCCAGTGTCTTCACGGGGCTTGATATAAGCCCCAGCATTTCTAAAGATAAAAAAGGAAAGTTCCTTTCATCCAGCTGCACAGCTCTTGTTCTCCAGTAGTGTTTGAGAACAGTGTCTGGACAAAGGAAAATATATATTGTTCTCTCTCCTGTTAGTTTTAATAGTGATTTGCCAAATCAGACACTCAGAACTCTTTGGGATATTTACACTCAGTGGCAAAAGGAAATGAGAAAGTGGTAGAATCTTCTTTCTACTGATGCAGAAATGGACAGAGCTTCTGGAGGTAACTCTAACATGTCTCTAGTTTAATAAGAAAGGTGCAACCCTTCAGACTGCAAACAACCTGTGAACACAGTCCAGGCAGGTCAGGCAGAGCCTGCTTTTGAGGCCATATTGCCCTTTCCTCTTGCAGAGCAACAATGAAAAGCATGAGGTAAAGCCATCTTAAGGGAAATGTCCTGTAAGCTTAAAAATAAAATGGGGGGACAAAACAACAAAAGGATTTGTTGATAGTCTCTACTCTCCATCCTGTCTGGAAGCCTCCTTTATGGCCAGCCTATGGTCCTGTCAGTCAGGAAACAGCAATTAAAGTTCTGTCAATCACAGCTAGGAAATAAATTCTTTCCCATCCCTTGAGCTTTTTCTTCTGCAATGTTCCTACCTAGTCATCCAAGCCATTTCCAGCCCTTTTTGTCTTTTCCTGCATGCTGAAAGTGGCTGATGAATAATCAGTCCTCTGTCAGAGAGAGGCTGGCTGCTAATTGCATGGTGTTTAGGCCTGCTGATGAAGGGGATGAGAGGAGAGAAGTGTACAACAGGATCACACATGGTCATCCTGTTTGTTAGTGCCCTCTCAGCTCCCATCCTGTGTCCTGGCCAGAGTCCCTCTGGGAGGGTCACCCTCAGGACTCCAGTCTATTCTCTTGCTTTGAAGTTCCCTCCTGGAGGAAGTGGGTGGGCTGGGATTTGTGCATCACCCAAGACTGAAGGATGTTAAACTCTTGTCTCACTGGAAAGTGAAGCCATATCTCATGTTAGGGGGATGCTGGGGGTGATGGGAGAAGTGGGCACAATATCAGACCAAAATCCACATGAAGAAGTGGAGATCTACTTGTGCTTCCATGTTCTTCTGAGGCTGACTCTCTGGAAGCTGACATTTTTTGGGAAGTGTAAATTAAACATATTCCCCTATATTTAGGGACTAAAAGTGATCACATTTTAGAAAAGAAAATGTCACCTCCAAGATCATTCCCCTGCAGTCTAAGAGATCCTTTCTTCCCAGAGATGACAACTGACTTCTTGAAGTTTGAGGCTCCCTCTTTTTTCTTTCCCTTTCTCATTTCAAAATGTCTTTCTTTCTCCCCTCACCCCGTTTTTTTTTTCTTTTTTTTTGTGTTTGTGTTTGGTTTTGTTTGTTTTTGTTTTGTTTGTTTTCCACTTCATTCAGGTTTGTGTGGGTTATGGGGACTAATTAATGACAGGGCTCAGATCTTTCTAATTAAGTCAGCTACAGAACCTAGACCATGGAGCAGATTTCTGATTTTGTCTTAAGTCCAGAGATGAAATGGGAGTTTCCAATCTTGAAGAGACACAATGATTTCTGCTGGGAGTAAATTATAGAACTTCATGGAAAGAGATCAGATTGTTTTCCTCTTTGTATTGCTTGGTAGGCATTTGTCTTTCCCAGAGTCATGGAACAAGTAAAGCAGTGGAGAAGAGAATACTGCTGACACCTTTTGTCTTTGCAATGCTGTAGGTGAATAAATTCCTATTAACAAAAGATGTTTATCTTCTTTCAGTGGTGTTGGCTGTGGCCAGAGAACAGTCTGTATTCTTTAGTGATTTTTCAGTTTTGGGGTCTCCTTGGTGCAATAGTATTGCGAAGAAAACAGGATTTTATCCAAGATGACTGCAGACATTTTATCCTGTGGTCTCCTTTTCTTAAGTAAATAGTTTCTGATTCTCTTGCAATCCTCAGTCCTTCTACAGCTTGAAGTCTCATGCTTGTCTTAGAGGTATCAGGAAAGACATACAAGCCATGTAATAAATGTGTTAAATCTATGCCTTGTTTCCCCAAAAGGCCCTTTCAGTGCTTACTGCTGACCATCAGGCAAGTAAAGGGAAGAATGTGTGTGTGAGAACAGCTACACTGAATCTGACTAAAGGTCCTTTGGCCCAGTGTCTTGGCTCTGACAAACACTAAGGGAGGTGTCCAAAGACAGCAAAGGTCATGCAGAGATATTTCTGTCTTTTCTCTCCTCCCACCCAACCTCCAGCAATCTGGGATTTCCTAAGCATGAGGTAACATTTTGGTGGACCCTAAATTCAATCTGAGCACAATGCCTTCTTAAAATTAATGGTTTTGTTCGAATTGGTGCAGCCTGTGAGCAGCCTAGGCTAGCACAGAAGGAGTGTTACAAAAATGTGGAACAGAAGTACCCTCTCTGCCCCAGTAGGACCATGCTGATGGTGAATTTATAGTGCTGGTATGTAAAACACATTAAACAATTTTAAGTAGAGTAGGGCAAGACAGCTGTGATATACTTTTAGTCTTGAACAACATCAGCACATCAAGTACACACATATTTTCCATTTTTCTATAGATATTATGGCAGAATTTGCAACAGAAGAGCCTGAAGGATGCTTCTTGCAAAGGAAGGGAATTGCAAAGTTATGGTAGAATCTTTTAGGTTGGAAAAGTCCTCTCAGATCATCACATCCACCACCAAACCATGTCTTTCAGCACCACATTTACATGGCTTTTAAATCCCTCTAAGAATGGTGATTCAGCCACTTCCCAGGACAGTCTTTTCCATGGCTTGAAAACCCAATCCATGAAGAAGATTTTCTTAATATCCAATATAAACCTACCCTGTGGAAACTTGAGGCCGTTTCTTCTTGTCCTGTCACTTCTTACCCTGGACAAGAGATCGACCTGGCTAAAACCTCCTTTCAGGGACTTGTAGAGAGTGACAAGGTCTCCTCTCAGCCTCCTTTTCTCCAGTATAAACATCCCCAGCTCCCTCAGACACTTCTTGAAAACTTGTGCTCCAGACCTTTCACCGGCTTTCAGCTTTCACCTTTCTCTTTTTATGTTTAAATGCTTTTTATTAATTTTCTTGTTTCGGTTGCTTACAAAAAATTATTCTTGATCTTGAAGGAAAGGTATAAGATGTTTCTTTGCCAATGGACAATGTGGATAATCAGACCCAATGCAAAGGAAGATTGTTTTTTTGTATTCTTAAGAAATGAGAGGAGGAAGGTAGGCAAAAAACAGGGAAGGACATGAATATAGAGAAAAGAAAGGAATTTAAGGAAGAAGGAAAACGAAACAAAAAAAAAAAAAGGACAGAAATTGGCATGGTTAAAGTGATGTACTGGGAAAATAACTTTCCAAGGGACTTTCTGAGCTGGTATGAATGGAAACGGTGCTGTTGCCCAGGAAAGAAATCACTGCAGTTTTTATGCTGAGAAAATGCTCCAGCTCAAGTTTTATCTGTTCATTTTCTTGTGAGAAATGGTGGTAAGAGGAACCAGTTGCTAAACACCAGTGACATATTGCAAATCCCTGGGATCAGCACCAAGCCATGATGAGTGTCAGACAGTAATTTCAGAGCTGTAGAGCAGCAATTCCTAAAGTGCTCAGTGTGGAAGTGCTTGAGAAAATTTAAGTTCCTACCCACAACTTTCAGATTTTTCTTATACTGTCCTAGAAAAGCATCCAGGTAGAGTACTGACATTTTCTCAGTCTCCTAGAGTCTTTACATGCTGGGGTTTTTTTAATATAAAATAGTGTCATTTTTGATTGAATGGTCATAAGTCTTTAAAAAGATCCCAGGTTAGTTGTGTGAAAAAAAATTAAAAAGCCTTTATGAAAGAAAATAGTGCATAATACATTCTCAATCACTAGAATTAATCTTCTTTGTCTTTTAGCATCAGCTTCAATACTAGATAATTATGTTTTTTGATTTTTCAGTGATTTTAATGTACATGGTACAATTGAAAAATAAGCACTAATGTATCAAACCTGCCAATTCCCTTCCATTCCCATATCTCTCATAATTTGTTCCTTCACTCTAGTTCCCATAGCCACTCTCTCTGGTAGCACAAATGCTGTAACATTGATGTCTGCCGACTTCTCTATCTCTCTGCTCTCCCCTACAAGTATATAGCTCACTGCTCTTCTCCAAATGGCAAAAACTCTGAGGAGCAGCCCCTTGCTTAACATGTCAAAATGTGAGTTCTGGCTGGCAACTGCCTTGGTTTTGTTCCCTTGAGATCTGACAGTGCCAGAAATCAAAGCATAATTTTGCAGATGTCGAGATCCCGCAAGCCCCCTAGGTTGCAGATCTAAGCCAGCAAGCCAGCTGGCACCGTGCACTTATGCTAAAAGTGTAAAAGTATACATTTTTAGTTTTTAACCAACAATGACCGACCACTGGTAACTTCAACAGAGTGAAGCATTACTAACTTTATTTTTGGAGAGTAACTGGCTTTGTGCATTCCCCTGAGCTCTTCTTTTGTTCTAGTGCTGCTGTTTTAAAGATGCTTTTACAAAGTATAGAAGTTTTTTGGTGCCTTTCCAGCATATCTGCTCCTCTTTAAAGGGATATCACACTCTGATAGCCCTTCACAAAATTTAAGATCTCTTTCAAGCAAAACTTTACTTTGTTGATTTCAAAGTGTTTTACCTTTCTTCTAAAGGAAGCGCTTGCAAGGGGGAGGAACATCCACACCCTCCCCCCACCAATGCCTACATGAAGATTAGAAGATGATGGGATAGTTCATCTGCAGAGAGCTACTGGATAGTCATATTGCTTCTGGGAGCTTAGACAGACATGTCACTATTTCATGTTGTGCACTGGGGAAGGCCAGGATTTGATAAGCTGACCTCAGACTGAGGTGACAGAATTCACCCCTGGAGGAACTGCAGGCTAAATCAGGATCTCCCTGGTGCTGTACCAGCAATGCAGCAGACATTCATGTTCGGCTCTCCAGTGAACAGCCTTGTACTTTGACTGCAGTCTTACTCTGAGCTATTATTTTTCCCAGTTTTCATCAAAATTCCAGGACCCAGGGAACTTTTCCTAAAGCAAATTGCACCCAAACCTCTAGGTTCTCATGCACAGTTTAAATTTCAATGAAGTGGTATTTTCCAATGAAAAAAAAAAAGTTTAATTGAAAAATTCCTGACAAGCTCTAATCCTATTAACTTCACTCTGGTTGCACGTATGCTAATGAGAGCCGTGTGTGTGAGACTGTTGCTAAATTTGCAAAACACAATACCCAGGACATGCATATTATATGTAGTTTGACACAGGCACATATGGTTTATATTCTGTATTCTAAAACAATATTATGAACATTTTATAAGGTTGCAAAAGTGAGTATTGTAAATTCAAGAAATGCAAAAGTTATTGAGGCATGCACTTTGGACTCTCCCTCTCTCCAGTGTAATTGACCATATACACCTTCAACTTCCTCTTCTTTCCCTGCTTGTCCCTCTCACATTCCTCCTCTCTCTCCTCAGTGACTTTCCTCACTGGATAGCCTTCCTTTTTAGCAAAAAGCATGTCTTACACATGACTGTAACATGGCACTAGATGACATTGTGAGGTAGTTTTGTGTTTCCTTCTCTTACCTTCCTTCTGTCCTGTCATGTTGGACTAAGTTCTGCAGGGAAAGGGAGGCCTGCATCCATGGAGTGCAGGAGGTGATTACTGAGTTGGTGCATTGTTCTTGATTGCTCTTTGGACACTTTTCAGAAAACACAGCCCAACAATAAATATTTCTCTAAATATATGCAATGTATTATTGCCTAAAATTTATAAGGATTTACCTTTTTTGACAAAAAACTCCTTGTGTCCTAAAATTATGTCAATTTTCCTGTAGCAGTCCACCTTACCTTACAGATAAGTACTCTTTTGCTCGGGTATGTGACTGATTTGTTTTGATGCTCTCTTTACCAGGCCAGTGGAGAAGTCTCTGGTGATCTGAAATTCCAGTGACATCAGTGGGACACTATTCATGCTTAAGTATTTGTCCCAAAATTTTAACTTTGAGAGTGAAGGTAGACACAAATTTCCTCAAAAATCAGGGCAGAGCTGTCTTGGGAGGATGTCAGCCCAAAGGGTGGGAGCATCTCACTCCTTCCAGCAAAGTTAGTGTCTAGTCTAAGGTGGGCTTCTCTGGTCCATCCTTAATTAATGGAGAGTCGTGGCAGAGATTAATTCCCCTTGATTGTTGCCTGCCTTAATTATCCATCATTGGAGAGGACAAATTTTCTTCTGAAGACACTGACTGTCTCTAATCAGAGATTTTATCCATGCTTCTTAGGCACCATCACTAATTTTGAGATGGCTAAGGTACTAGGAAATGATTCCCATGTTTTGTTTGAGTTTCATATGGCAAGTGAGCTGTTACTGGCTCCTCTTGCCTTCAAGGTGTTTGATCTTTTGTTGTCATTTGCATGATGGGGGAGCAATTAGCAGGAAGGGGACCATACTGTCCATGTCCTGAAGCAGAGGATCTGATTTCAGCTGCAAGTTCTGTGATGAACCACAGCAATTTTGCCATATATACATTAATATCATGCTGACCTGAAAGGAAGTCCTTTTATTCAGCTTGACAAGTTGAAATATTTAGAATCTAGCTGACTTGATCCAAAGGAATGTATTTTGCTTACATTTTCCTTGTGGAAAATGGAAGCATTTTTGGAAAAAGTAGCATTTTCCCACAGAAAACCTTTTTTTTTAACTTTTAAAAAAAAGTTTGGATGGAACGTTTCCAACCAGCTGTAATTATAGTGCTTATATAAAAGGAGCCAAATTGATGCTGTAAGGGCATTCCTGACTGTATTCTATCCTTAATTTCTAGTCTTAGTAACTTTTGAAAGTTATATTTTTGTGACATTCATAACTTCTTAAAAATTCATGTAAACGAACTGCTTTGTATTCTGTGTACATTGACCTATGCTAAAATAAAAGGCAAAACCAGAATATGGGCAGTCACCCATTAGGGACTGGGCAAAGACCACCAACTCACGTTCATCTTTGAAGCTGTTGCTGGGTCTGATTCCTGAAGTGTTCAGTTTTATGTCACTAGCAAGTCAAAAGGAGATGTAAATGATAATTCTTAAAGTGTGAAAAAGAATGTGGCCATTTTCAGATGAGCTGTGATCCAGTTTTCTTGGAAATAGGTATATTTTGGGGAGAATGGAGGGCTGTTGCTCTCCTCCCCACAACCCCCTCTGGAAGTAACAAGCTTATTGCATTTTACACCCAGGTGTTTGCCATAGAATCTGACACATAACCATGCCCTGGAAAACTATAAAACAATATAATTTATAGAAATAAACTGAGTGAGAATCATTATTTTTTATTGGTACCACTTAATGTGCAGAAAAAGCATACTTTCCAAAAATATGGAATAAACGTTCTGTTAGCCTTATTGGGTCCAAATGTTAGGGTTTAAATTATTTTACTATGCAAACTTTCTTTCATATCTTGGCAGTAGTGATTTCCATTTTTATTCCTTTGGTATCCATAATCTTATTAGAATCAAAAACATATGCTTTGAGATCATTGGACAGATCCCTTCTCCCACCCTACCCCCTTTCTCTCCATGTTAAAAAATGCACCAACAAGACTGACACTCCACTATTGAGAATAACAGGGATGGTAGAGGAGAAAATGATGCAGACTACCAAGTCTGAATGGGAAAATTGTTTGAGAAGCATGCTTTGGTCTTCATGCTTTTGATTTGGATGTCATTAAAGGTGCAAAAGCCTCCAAGCCTCCCACTGGCTGCCACTTGGAGCCTCACTCCTTCTGCAACAGGAGGTGCTTGCACCAGGATCACAGATTTACAACATGAAAAAGACTACAGGCAGATTTGAACTTTATAACACTTTTGGGGATGTAATACTTGCTGCAGCCCTTACATCTTGATGTCAGGCAATCGTATATGTGGGGCTGAAATGTCAGTTCATTGCTATAGATTTATGAATATCCTTTTTTTTTTTTTTTTTATTCATAGAGAAATGACAAAGTTCTTAACATGCAGCCCAGCAGTTTGGTAAAATGTATTCCACCTGGGTGCCTTTTAGCCATGGCTTACTCAGCAGATGAAAAGAGTTGGTGGTCTTTGTTTAGATATTTTCATGATAGTAGATAGAATTTTTTTCAAATTTGTCATTATGAAAGCACATATATTTACATTAAATTAGTTGTCATGACAAGTTCTGACTGTTATAGATAGAAGCCCAAAACAAAATTCTTGCTTTTCTCTTCTGCAGCATCTACTGCATCCTTTAATTAATCTGTGAATATGGTGTATTCTATATGAAGCAAGCTTTTACTCCTTCTGATGTCCATAGCTGCAATAACAGTTGACATTCCTGTCAATAATGTGAGGAAAATATAAATCAAACTGGTTGCAAGTACTCCAGCAGCTTCATGTAGCTCTAAGACTGTACTTAAAAAATTCAAACATTCTATGGCATGTAGAGTCACTGTAAATGTCCATAAACCATCTTAATTCCTCTCTGCCAGTGACATCATATAATGGATCTTTGAACAAAAGTAGAAATATTTAGTATTAACTATAGTCCAAACCCTGAATTTTTTAAGGCAGCTGACATTTACCGAATTGCAGCCCATCAACTAATGACACTTAGAAACACCACTGGGTTTAGGTAGCTTTTGCTACCTAGTTTTAGCAAAGAAAGTTTTTAATCACTGTTTTGGGAGCAGAACAATACTCAGCCCACAAGAAAAGGCTTGCAACTTCTGCTTTTCTAAGGACATTTTGAGACAATCCCCTTTTGAGATTTGCATTCTGCTTTCAGCTGGATGAAGAGTCCTCACTAATTTCATAGAGGTTGTTAAATATCTTCTGGATGTAGAGGGTTTTGAGAACTTTAAATAAATTCACACTGAGGAATGGTCATTGAGAGGTGACAGCCTCTTGGTTCTTTTTCTGTTTGATCCACAGTATTATTCTGACATCTTTCAATTGTATTATATGTTATGATTCTGATGCATTAGGGAGCTAGGCATTATTTAAACCTATTCCTTTAAAGATGTCATTAGATTTGTTTGATCCAAATGTCCTCTGCTTGCTCTACTACCAAGAGTTGTGAGGTAGTATTACACCTTGAACTTTAGTGTACAATTTATTTGTGTGCAACACAAAATGCTCAACTCAATCTGCTTCTGAAATAGTTTCAGCCTTTCAAGAAAAAGGAACTTTTAATCCAGAAAAGCCACATCTGTTGCCAGAAGGTGAATTGTCCCAGCTTCATGGCACTTAATCCAAGCACAGAAGGAGATCAGAGTTTCTCCCAGTACTTTTTACAGCTGATGTGGAGACAGCCACCCCTCAGCCTGTGTTCATGCACTTAGTGTTACACCTGCAGATAGCACGTGCTTTCTCCATGTCAAAAGCCAGGCACCTCCAGAAAGCTGGATGTTCCCCCCATCTCTCACTACTGTGTCCATAGTCTGGGATGACTGATTCCCAAATGTTGCCCAATTTGTAGGCCATGCTGTTTACATTATCTGCTGATTAAACTGAGAAAGAACAATTGTGGTTTGTTTGAACTTGTCATGAACTAAACCAGTTTGTTAAAGTAACAGTTGTGGCTGAACTGTAAACTCAAGGAAAATTTATCAATATGTGTATGTAGGACTTCAATCTTTGTATTTGGTGACCAAAATAAAAGGAATTCAACAGAAAAAAGGAAGATTGATTTTAGGTAGGACTAACACTGCTCCTCTACAAGTAATTTTAAGGCACCTGAACTGGAAGACAAATATAATTTCTTTCTTTTTTTTTTTTTTAATGGTAATTGAACATACTTTCTGCATGATGGAGAAATGATTTCAGCTATAAATAGGAAACTTTTGAAGATAATTAACAATGATTTTTTTTCTATTCCAGAAAACATCCGTAGAAATAACAAAATTAAAACAAAAATATTTTGCTGAAAAAGAGTAACTTTTCCCAGAAGACATGAGGAGTGTTTTTCATTAGTATGAACCATGGGAAATATTGCAGCTTCATCAGTGAAGGCCTGACATACGATTTCTATCAAAGACACATTTCATTTACCCTAGGCTTATTCAGCACTACTCTTATACAATGTTCCCTACCAGCTGCTGTTGCTGCTGTTTGCTGGTAATTGACTGCTTTGTTCCTGGCCTGAGAAATGGTCTTACTTAGCATTTAAGCTTCTAATGGGCTACCAGTTTCTTCCTTTACCAAATATTAATAGTGCCAAAAAATACAAAAGGTCCCTAACAAAACTTGGGATGCAAGGAAAGTTTTGAGTTTTGTTGCTTAATTTCATCTTTCCCCACAGAAATTATACTGCAGTGAGTATTCCTGACCCTCTAAAATAGCACAAATTTGCTAAAGTGTCTGCTTCCTTATGTATCAGCCACATGTTCTATTTTTATCTCAGTGGTGAATCCAAGAAGTCAAATTACCCATTACTAATGGTCATGTGGCTGTAGCAGCTGAGATTCCAGAAAATGCCGAGAAAATATCTTTGGGAACATAAAAGAAAAGCACAAGTCTGCATGCTTTGCAGTTAGCGATTAGATGAAGTAATCTAGATACATATTTTCTTTGAAAGCTCTTTAAAGAGCTTTCATGGCCATTCTTGCTATGGATTTTCCTTCTGGCACCACTTATTTGTCTAATTTGAGACCATATTATGCAGTCATGTCAATGAGCCTTCAATAGCATTGTGTGCAGGGGTAAATGTGCACCAGCATGTGTCAAAGCCATGAAAAAGGACAAATGCTCATTGATTTACTTTTTCAGTAGAATGTATTTGAAGGAAATTGCTAGCGACTTGGTCTTGAGGATTCATGGTTGAAAGATACTATTAAAGTGACAAATTCAAGCACAGAAGTGAGACTAATCGATTATTGCAGGGTTGCTTCTTTCTTCTCAATGGTGGCTTTTTTTAAAGTTGTTTTTAGTAAGGTGGAATATGAATGTTTATGTTTATTTCAAATTAAAAAATACTTACATTTAATTCATCCTATATTTAAATATAGTTGATATATCTGTTCTGTATGTGGCTGGTTGACAGTCCTATTGTCAATGCTACCACCCTCATTCTCACAATGCCTTCCAGAAAATTTGGGAGTTCTGGACAAACTCCAGGCCACATGATTGCCCTAAAGGGTCAGAATTTTTTATTTACTCAGCTATGTTAATGCCTGGAGTTAATGAGATCTTCATTAGGAAAATAAAATCACTTTCTATAGAAAAGAAGAAGCCACAAGTTCACTTGAAGCTGATGGCATTCAGATTGGGTAAATGACACACTGTGTAAAAAATGCATTGGAATTTGCCTAATAACAGGTTCTATAATTAGATTATGCTTCAACATTCCTGTTAATGATGTAAAGGAAGCTAGATAGGCATTAAACATTTGATAGCTTTTATTGCAGACAGGAGGAAAAAAGCATTCATTAATTCTAATAAGTGCAATTCACTGGTAAGAGTGCAAGTCAGTTTATAGTTACAGGCGTAAGATCTGGACCTAAATGCACAGAAAAGAAAAGCCCCACCTTTTTCTTCAGTGGTTCTAACCACAAGAATTTAATAAACATAATTCCTCTTCATGTGTGTCCAAAGGCAAAGGTGAAGAGAAATTTTAAAATCTCAGCAAGACAAACTTGTACTGGATGTTGTCCAGTCTTGTAATACTGCTTTTAAAACATAGACTATTCTGCAAAGGAAAGAATCAACCCACTGTTCTGTGTTCAGATGCTGAGCAGTGGGAGTTTTCTCTGATTAATGAGTAAACATCAAACCAGAACATTGCTCTGAAAGGCATAAGCTGTGGATGTGATTTGACCATTATCATTGTCCTGGGTCTGTCCATTGGGGCATCAGAATGACTCTCTGATCCCACATGCAGGATTCATCAGAAAGGCTTGGCGTCGTGTAATACTAACATAAACAGTTTATAGTAAAGGAAATTGGGATATAAAATATCTGAAGAGGAGAATGTAGACACAATGTGTGTTTCAAAAGTGCATTTGGGACTTGGCTGAAAACCAACAGAGGAAAGAATATTGCAAAAAAAATTTGCATAAATATCTTGTCCATTTTTTTCTGTTCTATGCCAATCTGCTATTAAATTATGCTACAATTAGCATTTCTAAACCCTAAACATTTGTACCATGACAATATACCTACGAAATATTTAAATAAGGATTTTTAAAAGGCACAATGAAAATTCTGTCTGACTCTATATTCTTCTCCTTGAATTAAATTCTCAAGAGGATAAATTTTCACCATCAGTTTTCCCTGAAGTACATTTTGCATCTAGGTGAAAGTGCATCATTTTTGTACCCATGCCAGAGTCCCCTCTGGGGTCCCATGGGATCCCTTTTTTTTCCTGCCTCTGCCCGGAACAGACTTTCCTTAAGATCTCTGCATTCTGAGCCCAGTCTCTGTGTTTTTCATAGCACTGTAATTATAAAGAGGAAAAATGCATGCCCGTGATGAAAATATTGGCTTCATTCTTTTGGGAGAGACTGTCACTGGGTGAAATCCCTGTTTTATAAGTTCACAGCCAAGTAAACACAAATTGCTGACTGTTGGGTCCTGCATCAAAGCAGCCAGGGACATAAACTAAGGGACTTTCTTGAGAAACACTTTCTCCTAAAGAGAACTCTAAGGAAAAATCACTGAAGCTGGAAATCAAACAAACAAACATACAAACACCCCCCCCCCTTCCAAAATCATAATAAACACTCAATAGATTATACAGAAAGCACAAGAGAGTTTCTTGTAACACTTTATAATTTCTGTGGAAATGTTATATTTATGGTCTTGGAGTTTTTTTGTATATGTTTCCCAGTCTTACCTTCTTGTCTGTTCTGGTTCAGGTACTGAATCTATCTTCCTTGGTGTTTTTTATCAAATTAATAATAAGTAAAATGGAATATTCAGCTTTGGCCTAAACCCACAAGGAAGTGTTTTTGGGGATGTTTGGTCAAAACCACTGTTTTTTAGTTGCAAGTATGAAACCATATGCTCCTCACAGCTGCTATGGCAGTAAAATCTGTACTTTAAGCCCAACTTTTGTATTGCTTATTGAGTGCTCAAGTTCAAGTCAAGTTTCAAATAGATTGGTTCAGTAGCTTTAGAGTTCTGAATACGTAACATTCATAAACATTTCTTCAGCTAAAAAAGCCTAAACAAATTCCATTTGGACAATTTCAGGACATTCCAGAGGCCCTTCTGGCCTCTGAGTTGGTGACAGTCTGGTGTAATCCATCTGTGTGATGGCAAAATGTGACAGCCTTGGCCAGGGATCAGGATCTCTTTATGCAAAGGCAAATACAGGTCCAAGAGGTAAAGATGCACTGTTGCAAACTCCCAGCTAAACATTTACCACTATTAATATTTATGATTACTGTGTGATTCTTGTAATAATAGACACACAGAGATGTAAAGATAGATAAATAAATCTCTGAATAACACATTTTTTCTCTGTAAAATAAGCCTTCCCCAGCAATTTTCTATTTTATCTTTTTTCATCTTAGCCCTGACCCATGCTCTTTGCTTGCATAAACACAAAACAGGCAAGTTTAATGTGCACAGAAGTCTATTCTCAAGAACACCCTTAAACACCAGAAAAATCCTCAAATTAAAAGCAAACGTCCAAAATGAATTTGAAATAGGCTTTGTCTATTTTACTTTGTACAGCATGTTTTCAGAGGGATTTAACACATCTTTCAGTACAGAAAAGAACATTTGCTGTTTTAAGCCAGTGAATACCAAGGTTCATTGTTTTGCCCTCAGATAGCCATGTATTGAGTGCAGAGGAAAGTGAAACCCATGCACTTCATCCCTCAAGAGAGGTAACACAGGAATTAAGGGCACTGAAAGGTAAAGATGCATTACCTGTTCATGTGTCGATCCAGTGGAGCTGAACCCTCCTTATGGAAAGAGATAAGAAATCTGAAAATTAGTAGAGATTATTTTATCAGTTCCTTAAGCTTTAAAAACCTCACACTGCAACTCACCATCTATTTCTCTGTTAAGAGGATGGAAAGATAATCCTCCTAATTCATCTCTGGATCTTTGTTTCCTTGCATTAACACCCCTAGCACTTAGAGCCCAGGGAAAACAAAACAAAACAAAACTAAACAGGAAAACCCCAAAAAAGGCCAAAATTTGTGGGTGTAGGTTTCCTGCAATGCTTTATTTTGTATCCTGTGTTAACTTTTTAGGACTCTGCCTTTCCAACGTCTTGAATTATATTGAGACCACAGCATCCTTCCTGTTATTCAAGCGAAATCCTCCACAGAATTCCCAATGACCTTATTTATCCCTTAATAAGCTGGCTATGATATCTATTCTTAACTGTGGCTGTGCTCTCAAGACAGGAATTCCTGTGTGTAATGACTGCAGATTTGGGGTGATATGGAATTCATGGAACAGATATGGTGTGATCCTTGGGGTGTCATTTTCAGAGGAAGGAGCTGATCCCAATGATCCTGGTAAGTCCGTTCCAACTCAACATATTCTATGATTCCATGAATATTATCTAATGTTTGGATTTCATATGTATCATTTTGGAAAGGTGTGACCAAGTTGACTAGATCCATGCCCCCATTCATAACAAGTCTTTATGTAAAATTCTTATCTTTTTTTGCCCTTCAGAAAACTTCTCTCAAATCTTTACAGACTGATGCAAAAATAATATTTAGAAGTAAAGCACTAGGTAGAATTATCATGTCTTAGTGAGGATCTCAGGGCTTTTGGAGAACTTGTGAAATGGTTTCTCCCAAGTATTATGTTGTAACTAAGCCACCATTTTGATCAGTACATTCCTTATGACAAAGAATTAAGTGATACTGTTTTTAAAGTTTAAGTTTTCTTATTTTTCAAATCTGACTACATCTTCTCTCCATCAAATTTCATCATGATTTTATCTTCTCTCCATCAAATTTCATCATGATTTTATCAACAAGATGGAGAAAAATTCTTAAACTATTAATAAAATGATTGAATGAGAGGGCTGTGGCTTTCATTTCAGCAAGGCTGAAAAATTAATATGAAGTAAACAACTTCCTGAAAGAGCTCTCCTAACCTGGTCTACCCAGCAGGTCTCCACCCTGTCTTCATGCAAGTCCTAGGAGATATGTTAAGTTCAGTCCAACAGGTTTCTATCTTTTTATCACAGGATCAGAGCCTGGCCCTGATCAAAGCAGTCTTGTGGTGTTGACACCACCAGAAGACCAGAAGAAGGTGGAAAAGACCACCCCAGAAACTGTCTGGTGCCACGTAGTTGTCTGTAGACATTCTACATCCACTGATTTAGCTGCCTCTGACCTATTTACAAAGTCACCTCCAAAGAGATCCTGTCTCTAGAAACCTCATCTCAAGAACTGAAAACATGCTTAAGAATATCTTGTCTCTTCCACACATTGGCAAATACCTTAGTCTACACTAAAGAAAGGGTGAGATTTTCATGATCCTGAAAATTGTTATGACCATGATAATATAGATGTTTACTGGTTTTTCACATCCTAAGAAGGTCTTGATTTGCAGCTGAGATGAAATCTCTCAGAGTTCATAATACTTCACATTTCTTCCTTCCTTTTTTTTTATTAACCAGCAAAATTTTAATATTTTTCCTGTGGTTTTCTAGAACAAGGTAAAACATATCTGTCAGGGCTATTTTGGGAAGAACTGATCTTGCTTTTTCTCCAGGGATTGGAATAGATGATGTCTTGAGATCCCCACTACACTGATTTCTGTGACTCTGTGGTTTATCATCTTGAAGACTTTTTAGTAACACTGATTTCTTGTTATGCCCTGAAAAAATTATCAAAATGTTATAGAGACTAAGGAAAGAGGGGCAGCTAGGAAGAGTTTAGTAGATAGATTCCCAAATTCTTGCAGATGTCAGCCAGCTATGTTATAGGTGATCATCTTTCCTTTGTAACTCTCTTATGTCTCATTCATGTGACATGGAAACAATTACAAGAAAATGCAGATGTAGATTCCAGTAATCTCTTTGGAATAGCTAAGTAGACTTTGAAATAATTTACAAATGATGCACAAAATCTGTGAGCCATCTGCTCACTGTTGGGGAAAAAAACCACATTTCTCCCAACAGGCTTTTTATATACAGAATTGCTCTTTTCTCACATCAAGGAGGAAAACAATAGATATCCAGCAGTCTGGAATGCAACTCACTTACACGCACTTGCAGAGCTGCATTGTGGTCAGCTCTCGTGGAAGTCATTAGGGCTAGAGCTGTGTGGATTGTAAGAAATTGCTTTTACCTCAGCCACATGTGCAGCCAAGGCAAGGACCACTCACAGCAAGAACTGCCCATGCTATCTGTTCTCCAAACTGTAAATGAATTGAGGTGAATGTTAAATGGAAGAAGGCAAGGTGGGGTTATAGACCACACCAGGTGCTGCCCATACTGCAATACCTGCTTCTGTCAAGCTCTTGGCAAACTTCAAAACAACTTCTGGTTTTATTCCTGTATCTTGTAGAGCTCTGCCTACGTAAATCTCTGACAAGCTTAAAAGACTTTTGTGTTCAGTATATAAGATGAAAATCTACTTTAATTCAGAAGTAGGAAGGAGCTTTGTTATGCATTATAATAATTGTAATAATTAATTGTATTAGCTGATTCAACAGTTAAAATCCCTTTAAATTAGTGCAATGTAAACTGCACTCTAAGAGTAATGGTCTAGAGGTCTTTTGTCTGATTCTTAGTCATGTAAGTCACATAAATATTGCTAATGTTTGCATAAGCCGAGTCACAGCATTCTTGGTGGCAGAATTGTCAGCCCAGACTCTGCTGATCTACAGAGGATACTTCTCCACTGTGAGTCATAGTCTGCACGTGGCTATATCAGCACTTCAGATTTTCTTGACAAACCCATCTGTGTCTGCTGGCAACGCTCTCTGAGTTTGACCAGAGTGGAAACAATTCAGAACAGTTCTCAAGCAATGAAATGCTGGTTGTCAAATAATCAGATTCCCAGCAAGACAATGTCTCACCGCAGATGACAGTCACATCCTTTCTGCCAGGGAGATCCTGCTGAAAAGCCCTAGTGTGAAAAAGATGAAATATGGGGTTGGTGGGATTTGATGTGAGTTATAAAGGAGTGAAAGGGATTGCAGTACAGTGGGAGGTCAGTTGAGCTCTCAGCATGTGCCAGCATTCTGACTCAAGTATCTTCATAGTGATGGGTGTATGGGCTGTAGGCTCCCGAGTGTCATACATGGGGTTCTCTTGGTGTTGCATAACATCAACCAAACCTGAAACAAGTGGGATCAGAGTAGAGCCCAGTATGTTGCTGACTGGTAGTAGAGGTCAGGGGTAGAGTTCTGAAAAGAAAGGGTGCAAATTCCCACATGGATCAGGAATATTTAGCTACTAAATCCCATTGGATTTCTATAGGTCTCAATTTTGGCAGCCAGTTTTATGAGGTACTAGGAATGAAGTCAAAATACCCTGAGTGCAACACATTTCCTCCATCACAACATGCATCTTCTGAGTTCCACAAACTTTGTGAGTTTGAAAAAATACAGACAAATAAATTTGGAGTATTTGGAGCACCAAATATCAGTTTTGGTCAGTAATGAGACATGACTAACTCTATCAAAATTGGGAATGCCCTTATGATAGTAAGTGATCTGAGACTGAGAGCTGAAGTAGATCTCATCAGAGACAGTAGGTTTCTAGAAAATCTGCTGAAATAAAGTTTAATGAATTGGCTGTAGTTCAGATCTGTGAGATAAGTCATTCATCTGGGACCTTGACGAGTCAGCCTTCCCCATATGCTTTCCCCAATTGCTTGGGCAAAGCTTTTCTTTCACCCAAACTTAAATGATTATATACATGTCCAAATTTGGAAGAAAATGCTCAAAATCTTAGTCACTGGCCAGTACAGGCCATTGTCCAATTTCCTATATAACACACTATTAGGGAAAGTCCTATTGAATTCAATGGGATAATTCAAGTAAAGGGTTATGAGTGGGAACTAGAGTTATATCAGGAAAAGCAAAGAAAATTAGATTCATGCTTGTTTATGGTATGAACAGATATATTTTTCCACACTTCTGCCATCAAGTTTTACTTAACTCTGTGAAATATAGCAACTGGTAGTAATGCTGCTGTGATAGGGTCCTGCCCCAGGGGAATCCTATCTTGGCTCACTGTCGTTTCAAAGGCTCAGAAAGAGGGGCTGCTTAGATAATTTACAAATTTGGACGGGGAATCTGTAGTACAGCAGTGTTGCCACAGAGCATTTGCACATACGGTTTTCGTTACCCATTGTCTGTTCAAAGTGCTAGACACTGGCCGTGTGACTCCTTTAAAACTTTCTTTTGTAATTTATTTATCTAGGAAACCACGGTTTACACTCAATGTCTGGTTTCCAGTGAAGTCTTGCTTTTATTTCCAGCTGAACTTTCTAAGGCATAAAGAAGTCAAACAACCAGTGAAAGGTCACTTGTCGATATTAGCCAATGCTTAGGCCAGATCACCACCCAGTGCCTTCCAGCTAGTTGGTAAATCTTCCAGAATTTTTTTTTACTGTGGTTCTCTTCTACTCACCTGTTTAAATTGCTCCTTTATGGAAGTTGTAGTGTAAAAGCCTGACACATTGCCTTATGTTTCTTTGTGGAAAAACTTAGACAAGACAATTTTGTGGACATGGGCTGTGTACCAGATGAGAGTGTACACTGGTGTGTACTCCATAGTCTTGGTGTTCGAATTCTCCAGACCTAGTGACCTCAGAGATCTCTCTCCATTTCCCTTCATCCATCTGCACACGGTACTATTGAATGAAAAATGGTGGAAATGAGGACATGAAGCAAAATTCATTCCAAACCATTATTCATTCTGGCTTGGTGTTGGCACATTTGCCCAACAGCGTTCATGGATTGGTGATCAGTCCCAGTTACAATGCCACATGTTTTAGCTAAGGTCACTAAATATTGTTTCTCATGGGAATCACTGGCCTTACTTCACCCATTCTGAAATTTAAAAATAAAGGGTCTCCTAAGACAGTACCAGTAGGTTGATTGACTTAAAAGGATAGCAGTGACAGACATGTCAACCAAAGGTAAAAGGGTCAAGACTAGAAAGCAGCAAGATCAAAAAATAATACAATATGTTCTAGTACTTTGGTAGAATTTGAAAGACAGAAGAGCATTGTATCTATAATTACAATATTTTCCAGTCACTTGCTTAATTTTACTCCAGCCAAAGAACTAAATTTTCTGTTTGAACAGTCTAGAACAGTCACAATAAAACTGACAGCAAAAATAAAAAAATGAAAATGAGGGTACTTTTTTCCTTTACATAAAGGTCCCCTTCAACAGTTGTCTGTTTTTATCCAAGGTCACAACCCAACCTCCATCCCTGTGAGTGGTGTAGACAAGGGAAAGGCCAACGAATGTGTGGGAGAACCAAGCAGTATGTGAGAACATTGGTGCAGGATACTAGTTAGGACAGAAAAAACATGTGAGTATGTTGTCATCTTATATCTTGGCAGTGAAACTGTACATCCCAGCCTAAGGAGACAAGAAAACAAGAGAAGAAAAATAAATGGAACAAGTAAATTTTATTCAATTGGCAAGAACAGAAAACCCCTTAATTCAACTACTCAGTTTTCTGTGGACTTTCTCTGCAAAGAATTGTTGATGGACTGTCTCTCTTCATGAACTTGGTTTCTGGGAGAGGAAAATAGAGTCATTTTGTGTCTTGTAAATGGTCTGGAAGACACTTTATTGCTCTCACTTGCACCCATACAAAAAGCTGTATCACATCTGTGGTTATGCACTGCACACGGCATTGACAGTTCCAGAGGATCAAAAATCACAAGTCTGATTTGCAAAACTGTGCGATTAATTCCCAAAGTATATTTCATCTGATTTATTTTAAAATTACCACATTGAACTTCTTGGCCTGTCTTTAAGCTTTGGAACTATTCCTGTCCCTTTTCAGCCCCAGGGTGCCTGGTTCCCTAAAGGGTCACCCTGGATTTCCAGCTCCCACAGATGCATAGGATAAGATGATTTAGTGCCTTATTTCTGGAGCTTTCCTAACTTTCTTAGTCTCATTGGTTTTGTCACCACCCATTTTTCTCTTCATCCCATGGAGGCCTTTTTCTCCTCCAAGGACATAAATCCTTAGTTCTTCCCTTAGTACTTTTTATCATCTTGAAGATCCTTAATATAGATATCTTCCTCTGCTGCATCTTTAAGTAAGTGTATCGATCTTATGATTCCTCCTCTATTTCCTCTGTTTATCAGGAAAATAAATGTTGGAGGCTTAATCTAGAGCAAGAAGCCTAGGCATGAAGAATTCATTCCTCAAGAATTTGATCTTTTCCTGTCCTCTCATCCAGGTTAAGAACTGACCTCAGAGGAAAGGGAGAACAGTTGATTGCCCCCATTGGGTCCTTCTCCCATTTGCAAACAGTGTTAGATTTTTTTCTCAGGAAAACCAAAATTCAAGAGGAAACTGGAGCTGTTCTTGTGGAACTCACAATGGCTCCAGCTACAAATTAAATAGTCTCTCTTCCCCTCCTCCACCAAATCATATAATAAAAATTGCTTCCTGCTGTATAACAAATTACACACAGTGTCTGTGGAGTGCACTGATAAATCTTATCACAAACCGTATACGGTTGTGACAGACAGTCTCAGCTCAAAATTAGATCCTCCTTTTCTCCTCTTATCAAAGAGACCATCCCACCTGTCAGCATTGTTTCACAGCAGGGCTCTGCCTCCCCTGATGGCTGTGCTACTGTTCCTAGGTAGAGTTCACAAGGAATAACCTGGAGCCACAGAACACGCTGGGGCACAGGAGTTCCAGGGTTGGGACTGAAGCCCCATCTTGACTCCTGCCCTGTCCTGCCAGCTGCCAAATCCAGCTGTTTCCTGTTGTAGATCTACCACACCACTGAACATTTTAAAAATGTTTTTAGCAGGGATGGGAAGTATCCAAAGGAAATAGACAGGATGAAAGGAAGGAGAGTTCACTCTGGCTGATGGCACTGTAAAATGAACTGGGAGTAATTTAGAAGTGAAATACCTAAGTAGTTAAAAACTTCAAATAACTTGTTGCTGCTGCTAGCTTTGCTCCTGTCACCTCCTTAAACTATATTTCTCTACTCAGATACTTGGAACAGATTCTTTTCTTCTTCCTGGTAAAATGAACTAATGAGCAGTTGAAGCTGCTTTTGGGACATTTCCAAGAGAGAGGAGTATTTTCAACTAATATGTATGTGCATGTGTGTGCATTTCAAGATAATTACTATTCCTCTTCCTGCATGTCTATCTACAAATTTATATACATATACTTAATACACACACAGATATGTAAATTTCAGAGCTGGATATATTTTTCTGAAAGGTGATATTTATTTAGAGATTTAGCTCTTGTTTGGGAGTTCAGTACTTGCTAGTGACCCCTGTGACTCCATAATAAGTTATAAAGACAAAACCATCTCCCCATCCTCTTTTCAGACATTGCAACTGAGCTTCTAGGGAAGGAGCAGTTATTATAATCCATTTACAATGAAGAAAAATTATTTAGAAAATAGATACAATTTACCAACTAATACTCTCTGAGTCTCTGAGGTTATAATCTCATCTTTTCAATTGTAAACTCTTGAAAGTAGGACCTGTATTTTTTAATATTAGTTAAGAAATACAAAATGTCATAAGAGCCTGAATTCAAATGGTAATGCTGTATGAAGCAGTAGTAGCGATAATAATAATAATAATAATAACAACAACAAAAACAACAACAATAATTTCTGTTATCATTTTAGTAATTTAAGAAATACTCTGCTAATTGAGACTATGTACTAAATTGAATCAAATTCACAAGGAAAAATTCACTTCAGGCATCCAATTTGATTTGTGAAGAAAAAGCTGTTTGTCAAGTTATAAATGCTTTTGTTTTTAAATATCTAGTGGAGGAAGGAAGGTTTTGTGATTGTTATAATAACTGGAATGGGAGTTGGAGAACCTGGGTTCAATTTGCAGCTCTTCACAGACTTCCTGTGTCACCTTGAATAAGCCATTTACACTTCCCAGTTCTTTTTTCTCTCTTCAAAAAAGGAATAATTATATCTACTAACAACACAGGAGGTTTGTGAGACCAATTTAAGAAACGAGACTAATAACTTATAGAAGACTTCTGACTCTTGGAAGTTACTCTTCAATCTCATGTTGACAATATGCTCAGAGCACCAGACTTCAGAGCATGCTGGAGGATCTATTTTATCTCCGGTGCACATGAGGATCTATATTAAACTAAGCTGGATATGAGGGATTCTGTTGATATTGTGCGTCTGGGAAGGAAGATTTCTGTAATCTTTATATTGCTGCTAATCCTACTTAGGACTCTTTAAAAATTATAAGGTTGTCAAGGATGTTTAGGGCATCTGCAGCAATTATAACATTTAAATAATAATATTTTTTAAAAAAGGAATAACTGTATAAAGATATGGAACCTTTAGAGGGGTCTTACAGAGTTTCACAAGTTGAAGAAGTTCTTATGTGTTATTAAAACTTTGAAAGTAAAATGGTTTTCAAGTTCTATTTTTTTCCTTTTTGCTAGTTACAGCTTAATCCCTTTTTATTTGTAGTCATTTGACATCAGGATATATTCACAAGCAATGTATATTCTGAGTGAGTTGGTGCATGTATATATTTACATGAGTGTGCTTCTGCACATGTAATATGTATGCTTAAAGAAAGTTGCATCTGAGTGCATGAACTTGTGTATGAAAGTAGGAACAATAATTTTTGTATTGCAGCTGTGGCTGTTTGCAACATCAAAGTGAAATGAAAACAGTAAAAGTAAAAGAATAGGAAAAAAAAAAGAAACATAAGCCAAACTATTATTAGAGAAGAACAAAGGAACTGATCCCACAGACAGTTTTTCAACAGCTGGCAAGGTTCATCAGCTATTTTTACTGGTCTAGTGCCTGTCCTCTAAACTCTGTCATTTTTTCTGTTTTGTTTTGTGTATTTTTGTTCATGAGTATCACTTGTGGTTGGATTGATTTCAATTATGCAGGTGTATGTGTTAACTAAAACCACACTGAAGTCAAGGAAGTGCAAAAATCAGCACCCTCAATAGTTCTGGGTGGAATTGTTGCCTTGATCTGCCAGGCAGGTGGCCTTTAGATAATATAGATTTAACAACTGGTCTAGCATTTCAAATATCCTCCCTGGATTTTGTCATGCTATAAAACAACCCTCCAAGTAAGCACCTTCATTCCCTTTTTGTAGTAAGCTGAGAGAGCTTTTAGACCAACAACCATTTACATTCAGAGTTTGTAGTGGTTGTCAAGCAGTCAAAAGGTTACTCAAAAAAATCACGACTAAATATAACTGGGAAACTCCAGTTTTCTTTTGATTCCTTCTTTTCAGCTTGCAGTTGTGGTCTAGAAAATGGAATATCTTTATTTTATAGGAGGAAAACAGAGAATCATATAACTCCAGGAGACAGAGTTTGATGGAAAAGAAACAGCAGACTGCCATAAGATTCAGGATGCAAATTATGAGAGTTGGCAATGTTGAAGTCACATATTCCTCTTCTTCTGAATCTTGGATTGACTAAAAGAAATGGGCTTTCAGCATCTTACAGAAGCTCCACATGTATGTAGAAGATTCATCCATAAATGATTCCTGCTGAAGCAGCTTCTCTGCCCTTTACAGGGCTGATGAGAATACTGTGACTGGTAGCAAAGATTTTTTACTACCAACTATTCCCCAGAAACAGATTGTGAAGGAAACCTGGGAAAATATTTTTAAGAATGTCCTGATTAAAGAAACTTAGCTGTCTAAAAGGTGGGATTTGCCTGTTGGGAGGTAATTTACAGTTAAGGCTTTGCAAGAAACTCATCATTGGCATAAGGGACTGATGAGTGAAGCAGGGTACAGATAGGAACAAAAAAAATTCTTTGTTTTTTTCACTCTTGGGGGTATTTTCCAATTATGTTATCTAAAGAAGGTATTAATTCACTGAAAACCAAAACCATAGATACAGCCAGAAATTAATCAAATCAGTAAAAGACTTCTTTTTCCCCATTTGTGGTGTTACGGTTCATTTGTGAGAGGCCCATCATTTTTATTTCCCATTGAGTCAGGTTCAGAATTCCCTCTCAGCATCTCTTTCTGGCAGTGTGATATCTATAAATGTCTATCTGGACACAGGCAGGGATTCCAGATATAAAATTTTCTTATAAAGCCCCTGTAGGAATGGAAAGACCTCTAATGAGTCATTCTTTACTCCTGAAAGTTAAGTAGGAGCAGTCTGAAACTACCCAAAAGGATAAGTCTCATACAGGAAACTGAAGTTATCATTTTCTTTCAAACTGCAGCCCTGAAATTGTGGATACTGAGTGTGTCACCTGCTTCAATATGGAGAAGGAAGAACCTGGCTCAGGAACTTTATATGTGAATTTGACTAGTTGTTCAGAAGTGAAGACTTGTGCTCCATGTGGGAGGGATTTAGAAATAGAGTTGTCCTTCTCTGAGAAGCTTATCCTCATCAACATCGATTAAGCAGGTTGGCTGCATGGATGAAGGGAGCTTACTGTGTTCCTCTTCTCCGGGAGCTGAGCCACTGCACAGCTCAGAATGCAATTGTTATGGACAAAATATGAGCCCACATGATTGAAATGCAATGATATCAGCTTCAATTTTCCACCTGCTCAGTATATGGTCCCACCATTCCTCATTTTGTAAGTGGTCACCTCCTTCCGACTGGATGGAAGCCACTGTGATTGCTCTGCTCCCTGCACTGTAGACTGCCCATGGCCATGCACCATATTCTGCCTGTGCATCAAGAATCTGGCCTTCCTGAGGGGCAAAAATGTAGATAGGTTGCTTCTTGACTTGCATATGACTGCTTGGAGCTCAGACTGAGCTAGAGGTCGACTTGGTTTACTGAACTAGCCAGAACAACTGTTCCTCAGCTCTTTCCCCAGGAATTGGAGTGGAATCCTGTCTTTCTTTAGGCTACCTTAATTTATATACACTGAACCCTTTCAAAAGGACTTTGTTAGATTTTGATCATGACCATTCTTGGGGTAAGTACATTTAGCTTTGGAATTACTTGATAACATGTGGAATAATATTTACATTGGCCTACTATGAGAGGAAAACATGAATATTTCAAACTGTGTTCCACATGTTTACTTTTTAAATCCTCCTAAGCCAGCTAATTTTTACACTGAGTCTGTACATTCATTACCTGGAATCACAGACTCAAAGAAAATGTCTATAGATTGATCATACTGATTTCCCTACACATACAAAATCATTCCTGACAGAAATATTTGCTCCTAAGGGTATTTTGTAAAGAATATTGTTTTGGCTTGCTTTAACTAACTAATCAGAAGTTCTACCATGAATTCCCTTGGGAAAATATTCTACTGACTAGTAGATCCCACTGTTAGGAGCATGACTCTGGGCTTTAGACTATTGTTTCTTGGATCATTTTGTCCCTTAAAATCTATTATTTTATATCTTTCTCCATGAAAATAATAATAAAAAACTCCTTCTAAGTCATTGTCAAAGTGTCGAGGAGTGTTAGGAATTGTGCTGTGAACCTGCACAGCTGGAGTTTCATCCTGTTGTCTATACATGCCTTGTGTCCTTTTAAGATCAGTATGGGATTCTGGCTGGCCTCCTGCTGCTGATCCTAAATGAGCACTGCAGTCCCCTGGGTTCAGTCTGTCTCTATTGGCTGCCCATCACAGTGGGGTTTAGTAGCCTACATAATGTCCTTTGCTGTGTGAGTGGAATCTTATGGACAAAATTAATCTGCCCCGGAACGCATCTGCTGCCATCTGAAATGCCCCAATATTTACCACCAGCTGGCCACACAAGATGTTTTGGCTATCACATAGGACACGCAGTGGACCCACACATATACAGAGAGGCTTATGGAGACCATGGAATATTTTAGGCCATCTAAAATATTCCTATGTACCTATGTTTGGACCACTGAATCTCATCCTGAATTTCCAGAGGATGAATATTGAGATCTCTCTTAAAGCTTTCAAGAAATGTATTTATTCAGCTCATTTACCCACACAGATTCTTCCTTTTGCTGTCATGTTTTAATGCCTTTCTCTGATGGCTCATTTAATGCTTCTACTTTATAGTAGGATAAGTAGCAGTTCAAAGTTAAAATAAAGAGTAGTCCACTGATACCTAATACAAATATGCTTTAGAAATTATAACCTAAGCATGGCACATGAAGTATATGGATATTTAACTTATAATTTGGTTTGGCATCAAGCTTGAGTATCTGGATTTGAAGTGTCTTCCTCTCCCCCAAACAAAGAGTGAACCAAACATGGAGCTTGTGAGCTCTGAGTATCACCTGAACTGAAAGTCTAAAATCAACAGGGCATCTATCACCTACTGAAACCAGTTGCAAAATGTTTATTCTGGAGCTCTGTAATTTGAATATTTATTTATGAAAATTAGATATTAGGTATTGCACTAGGACCGATGTCTCAGTTCAATACCATAGTCATGAGCTCCAAGAAATGGATTGAGATTGACACTTCATTACAAATGACTAGGAAGAAAAATATTTGTATACTCAAAACACAAACTAAGGTGTTTGCACAGACAAGAAACTTTCTTATTGTCCAACGTTTACGTGACTCTAATATAACCAGAAGAATTCCATATTAATTATTTATGTGATATATCTTCTAAAGAAATTTAATTCTAGAAGGTGCTACTCTTTTTGTTGGATGGAGTAATTACTTGAACTTTTGTGAAAATTCTAAAACATTCAGCTTCTCTGTTTCTCCATGTCTGAGATTAAAAATGCCAAAGTTTCTGAGTTTTGCTTCACTGTCATAACTTGAACAGGAATTTTTCTCTGCTCTAGTAGGATGTAAAGATTTCTTTGGTAAAGGTTTTTTGTTCCCTCTAAAAAATTATGTCAAAATTCATATTGGTGCAATGTCATACTTGGAAATGTAAAACTGATATGCATGATAATTTCAGGAAAATATAGTCACTCTTTTTTTAACTGGGCAATTTTTAACTGGGCAATTATTACAGACTCATAGATAGATTTGATTTGGAAAAGAATTTAAAGATTATCCAGTTTCAACTCCTCTGCCATGCGCAGGAGCGCTAGACCAGGATGCTCAGGCCCCAACCAAACTGGCCTTGAACACTTCCAGGGTCATCTGCAGCTTCTCTGGGCAACCTGTTCCAGTCTTTCACCATTCTCACAGGAAAGAATTTCTTCCTAATATCTAACCTAAACCTACTCTCTTTCAGTTTAAAGGCATTCCCCCTTGTCCTATCACTACATGCCCATGTGCAATGTCCTTTTCTGTCTTTCTTGCAGGGTCCTGTAGATACTGAAAGAGCTACAAGGTCTCACAAACCCTTATAAAGGACCAAAATCCACTATGCATATTTGTTTGCATATGGGAAGATTGCCATTGATTTACCTGGATTAAGTCAATGTTTTGGAAACACAATTATTAACAGAACTAATAATGTAATATACCAAGACTTATACCCACAAAATCAGCATTACAGATAGTCATGCAATAACAGCTGTGTAACTAGATCCTGAAATTTTGCTGTCGGCTCTAAGGAGTCAGAAGCTACCTCTAGTATTGTATATGTCTTATGTTTTAAGCAGAAATATGCAATGCAGAGTACATCTGCATTTCAGCTGACCTTGTGCATTACAAATCATGAGCTGCCTCCTTTCAAAATCACAAGATTAAAAAAATCATAAATCTGTAATTCTTTAGATTTACCTTCTGTCATCAGGGGTGTTAGCTTTGAAGTCTTCAGGAGTTTCTTCAGGCTTGATATGCCTCTCTTAAAAAGAGAAAACTAACATTCCTACATAGTGCTGAGCTGAAAAGTGATTAAAAAACCAAATACAGAAACCTACACAATCCATTTGTTGAGGGAACAAAAACTGTAAGGGTTCCCAGTGCTAACTCACTACTCCTCTAGTGTGTTTCATTTGTATAACTGCATATTTATATTTGCCATATAACTTTATTAACTCAGATGGGAAAATACCCCAGAATATGTTGCAGTGTCCTCCACCGAGTTCTGGACTAATTAATTGTGTCTCTTTTCATGTTGTTGCATGTCCTTCAAGCAGTACTGATGAATTTTCACCTTAGACATTGTTTTCTGGGGAAAGTTAAAATCTGATCTGCCTTTACTTACACATTCCTACTAGGAATAGGCTGTTGCCTGCGATTCAGATGACATGGCAGCTCTGAATTTCGCAAATGTCTTGGCCTTGCTTATCTGTTTTAATCACCTTAAGCATCCTTTGTAATCATGGCTGATGTGTGCATATCAGCAAATGCAGAAATTTATTTTGGGTCAGTTAGTGTGGCCATAACATTGCCAGATGGGTGAATGCAACTCTTCCCTTGCTGTGCACACAGGCACTTCTCCAAGCTGGGAAGGGATCTAACCACACCCTGTGGGGCTGGGCTGTGCATACATGCAAAACTACTTTTGTGGATGCAACTGCAGAGAATTTACAGGTGAAGCCCTGGGGAAACAGAGGTCGGGTGTGCCCACTGTGTCTCTCATGGCAATAACAGGCGCAGCTTCCAACTTGGCAGCTCATCTCAGTCTGAGTTTCAAATATTCACCAGAGGAGCTAGCAGAGATTAGCTTTCAAAGTTAGGTCAGGAAAGTTATTCGCAGTCCTAATGCTCTTGAGCACAACCTGTTCCTGTCCTGTACTTACACCAGTGGGTAGCTGGAGGTTTCGAGGAGGAGAGGTGGAATGAAATATGAATGTCTTCAGAAGGTATTAATGCAAAAGCCTACACATGTAAATGTCTCTGGGTTTTGCCTTACCAGCTTTTACTGCTCTGGATAAGAGTAATTTTCACAGAAGTTCTTTGCTGCTGGAATTTCAAATTTTGTCACTGTTCTCATCTTATTTTCAAAAGCAGAGATTAACAACATTTTATGCATTCACTGATTGCTGCTACCCAAAGATAATGAATTTACCTTTATGAAGCTGTTTGTTGATATAGTGAGTACTGAAATAAAAATGAATGTATTTTTGCACACCTCCTGTTGTTCAAAGTATACTGTTTAACCTCCAAAACATATAAAATTACTCCTCATGTACATATAATTTCTATGCCTCCATAACAAAACATAATGAAATTATGTATATTATAAAAATTATATTAGTTTTATAGTTTATTTTTAAGGATAAACTAGTCAGCTGTACCTGAAAATTTCTCCAAACAACATAATAAAAAAGAGGAAGTGTTAAACATAAGAAAGATTGATCATAGAACCCTTTCTGTCATGATCTTTACCTTGAGTTGTAACTACTCTGAATATCGATGTCTGCTTCTTACTCTACTGATCAAACTCTAAATAAGGCTCATAAGAATATATTTACACTTTTAGTATGGTGTTTTATTTGAAAACATGGACTGCCATGGTTTTTCTCTGTCTGTTTTCTGCACCTTTTAATGGATGTGATAACTAAAGTAGCTTTGTACCTTATATTCCGTCTTTAAAGGAAGTGAAAAATTTCTCCCCTCCACTCGTGTATGTAAAAGGGGGTTAATTTTTGTTCTGACATTGACTAAATTGAACTGGATTTAGACCTACACTGGGTTAATGGTATAGAACTTGCATGCCATCAGATCCCACTGTTTTTGAATTGATGGGAACAAAACCAGGTTCAGAGTGTAAAAAACTTGTATTAAATTTTGTTTCAGTAGAAGGTATGGAAGGAACATAGTTTCTTCTTAAAATGATTTATTTAAATTGGTAGACTAGAATTATGCTTAAACCCAAGTGTCTAAATGCACCTGTTTAAGTCAGCTTCTTGTTCTCTCAGGTATTTAGGCATTGAATTTTCCCCATTAGCAGCATGATTGACACTGTGGTCCTTACAATAACACATGATTATAACTCTTGTTCTCTCAGGTATTTAGGCATTGAATTTTCCCCATTAGCAGCATGATTGACACTGTGGTCCTTACAATAACACATGATTATAACTCTGAAAATAGCAATTACATAAAATGGAAACCAGATGTTGCATGGAATTTGACTCTCTTGGTTTCTCAGTGAAGTAGATGAATTTGTAAAGCAGAAAACCACAATCATTATTTAGATGGATTGTACATGAATTAATGACATAATATCTAAATCATATATGGTTGAAAATAATGATTAACTTCAGCTATCAAGATAAGCTAATGGAAAACAGATTTTTTAAAGAAAAAAATCAAGGACATGCTCTTTTCAATATACTTTATCTTTACAGTAATAACAAAACCAGACCCGCTTTAACATTTCTTTATCCCTTAGATATCAAGGATTTACATTAAAAATAAACTCTTCACAACTTTTAACCTCAGGGAGTGAACTACACAACCATTTCTATTGTTTTTTGTTGAAGGCAAGTGCTTTACCTTTTCACACTGGAGCAAATTTGATCAAATCACCTCTCCTTAATGATTATGTTCAGTGAAAAAACCTCAGCAAATGTTCAGATTTGTGCCTGCACGAGTGTGTAGTGATGCTCAGTCCACAAAACCAAATCGCATTACAGACGTGCCACTGGACGCACTTTGGGAGACTGGCAAAGCAGCCCCTCAGAATTTTAATGCATTCATAACAATGAATATCAAGACTTGGTTAGCAACATCCTAAGTGGTTAAGTTTATGAAAGCCCTGGCACATTATTTTCACTATCATGTATTCTCAATGACATCATCATTGTAAAATTAGGAACTTTCTTTCTCTCTTTCCTGCAGATGTGGAAGTTTGAAATTGCATTCCATGGTCCTGTGCCACATTTCATCAGCGTTTTTCCTTTGCTTTCTCCAAAGACTGGCCACATGTGGTGTGTAGATTGCTGGTGCTGTTTGGGATCTCATATCAAATACTGCTACCTAATCCCAGGCGGCCTCGGCGGGCCCACACCTGCAGCTGATTGAATCCTCCCGGAGTACAAAGCCCTGATTTACAGCATCAAGGATACAGGGCCTGGTTGCAGCTGGGCTCCAGCAGGAAAAGGAAGTTGTTCATCATCTTGTGTGCATTTCATTAACAATAGTGTACCCGATATGTAGCTTATACAATAATTTCAAATCACTGACAGAGAGCATTATGGTGTTTGGCATCAGGAGGAAAAATACTTCAGGATGGGCAAATTAAATGTGAGCGTGAGGTTTTCATGTGACCCAGTGAAGGTCCACATGCTGATTTAAACTGGGAGGGCTAATCTTGAAATATTTTTGTTCCTTAACTTTATCCCATTTCTTTCCTCTTGTTTGATGGGCAGACTGATCCCAGCACTGTGAGCGTCAGTGTGAGAGCATGGGGGAAAGCTGCCTGAAGTTATAACCCTTTCAGAAGAAAAGGCCTGTAAAAAGAGTACTGAAGGAAGGTATGATCACGGTACAAACCTGTTGTCTTTAAAAACAAGGAACTCATGGTTCAGAAATGAGCCTTGAGATAAATTGTGCCACAGTCTTGCTGAGCCATGAAGCTATAAATCTAACGAAATTTTCATATCTGCATCAGTTAGATGTACAGCTGTGAGAGGAAAGGAGAGCAATCGGGATGATGTTCTTCAAGCCTGGATTTTCCACCCTTTCAGTATCTAGTATCCTGTGGATTTAGAGAAAGTTGTGGGTACCATTTCATAGCAAGATAAATCTTGAACTTTAGCTGATCTAAAAGGTTTGTGGCTGACAATTCAATGGTTTGGCTCACTTATAACAGATGACTCTTTACAAAAAGTGTTTCATCCTTTACGAAATGTCTTTTGAGAGGTTTTTATCCCTGCCTTTTTTGATGATTTTTTTCTTATTTTAAGAGAATTTATATTTTTTGTTGAGAACGTTGTCTTGTTTTCTTCCACTTTTCCTAATCAGAAAGCTTACAAACAGGCTCACAGAAATTGCTGTTGCATACCTCAGTCTTTCAAATTCAAAAGAACAAACTTTGGATGAACAGCCTCTGAAGTGATCTCCTAGATGTTTTTTCAGAAACAATTCAGTAGTTTCCTGACTAAATGGTATGTTTTACACCCAAAAGTCATTGAACTTCTGTGGTTGCAGTGTCAAATATAATTTATATTTGAAGGCACTGAACTGAAGAATCTTGAAAAAAATACATCAAATACCTGTATAAATTGAGCTTATTTCTGATGCTGTTAAGACAGAACACTAAGACAGTTAGAAACTATGCTATTTACTTGATGATCAGGGAATTACAAATGATATTTTGAATGACATATATTTTAAGAAACATGGACACATAGATGCAATTGAAATAGGATAGGATTTGCACTCAAAATCTTATTTCAATAGTTTTATTATAATGTTTCATAATCCAGCACTGTTCTTACTGAAAAGCAAAAACTGCAGAAAACAGTTGTGCTTGAATAAACCCATCAGTTTTTCTTTATCCATTTATTTAATTAATGTGCAACATGAAATGTTTTGCTGGAAACAATTCTGTCTAATTTGCAAACGCAGTTGAAGACTGCAGTTCTTTAATCAAGAAATAGATTTAAACAATACAATCTTAAAACTCTACGGAAAGAAAAGATGATTTTTCAAACACTTTTTTCTGTGATCACACCATATGTGTGGCAAGGCAACTGTGTGAATAGTCATTCATTAGTGTGGTTTTCGAAAAAAAAAAAAAAGGATTGGAAAGTGTGTAAGACATTACCCAGAAGACTCATTTGTGTAGATAGTTTTAGTGGTATAAATCACAGGGAAAACTCAGCTGTGCCATTTGCTGTGAGATTCCTCTTGGCTTCAGTGATGTGAACTTCTAAAATTATTAACTAAACACTGCCCTTACAGGATGTTTAACAATGACAATAGGAGTAGTGAGGGTGTTTCTCTGTCTTTGAGATGGTTTTCAGACTTAAGCTGTAGTTCCTTCAGCACCACATGCTGAGTAACACTTTCAGACTCATTTTTGTGGCTTCCCAGTTATGAAAAAATATAATTTCTTTAGTTATCTTAGCACCTTCAGCCTTTTTTCTGTTGCTCCTTATAGTGTCTCCACACACATCAGTCCCAAACTTGTCATTCCTTACTGTATAAGGTCTGTGCTAAAAACTTCAGTTTTCTTTTGCTTTTTCTCCCTTAATCTTTACTCTTTTTCTCCTCTAATTTAATTAAACTAGCCATGATAAAAAAATAGGAAGACTGAAGAGATTTGTTCCAGATTGGATATACTGATTTCACAAAGGGAAGACTGTAGGATAAGTTATCTTGCATTCTGAATCCAGAAATATGAATCTAATTGAGGACTGGAACAAATCCATTAAATTTGTCTGTAAAAATAATTTGCCTTGAATAGTTATCCATACAGTATTGTTGCTGATACAGTTGTAAAAAACATTTAGCACTTTATAATCCAATCTCTGCCCCTATGCAGGCCTGGGAACATATTCTGCTTAGGAGGGTAACAACTTTTACAAAGTGTTCCTCATGGAAATCACCTGGAAATCTTCCAGGATGGCGTTCCAGAAGTTATAGTTTTAGCAGTCACAGAAATGCAGCATGCTGCATTTCCAGATTCTACATACAGTAAAATGATTGTATGGGGTAGCACCTTCACCTCAACCCAAGAGCTCTGTTATGTTATTGAATTGTTTAGCATTTGATATGCAATATGGGATAATGTGAAGCTCTCTCAGTCGTTGCTGGCCCACCTCTGCTCACAGAATAGCCAAGGGTAAGACCTGAATTGACTTTACAGAAAGCAGAGTTAGACTAATACTGAGAACCTTTGACAATCCTACATTGCTCAGATTGGTAATGTACAGTTCACAATTCCCTATGTATAGCCATGCATGTTTGGGTAAGGCATTGTGATTTCTCTTTGAAAATGTTTCTTTTTTGCTACAGCTGTTTAATGAACTGCCCTTCTGATATTTTGGCAAAAACTCTTATCTTTTGCATGGCTGGAGTGAAAAAATTTGATTTGGCAATGTACACGCAATATGATGGTTTTAAATAGAACAGAAATTACTTGAAACATGGTCAACAGCATTTAAAGAAAACATTTCATAATGGCCCAATATGTTCAGCTCTGACTCTTATCAGCTTTTAGGCTATTCCATGGGTAATGTCATCAGGGTTTGAGCCATCTATCAGACAGGCTGTTAAGCTTTTATCTAGGTGTACAGCAATATAAATAAAACTGAACCCAAAGCACGGAAAAAGCATGAATCTTATCTTGGGGCCATGTCAAATTCAGAGTTCATATGTAACTTAAAATATTAAATTTGCTGTATTTGATTGACTATTCGTTAATAAAACTTCTAGGAATCCAATGTATATTTTATAGCCGACCATGCTAACTGCGGCCTTAAATGTACATATTTAAAAAATGCAATATCTTTCAAGAAATGACAATTAAAATATAAAATATGGTACAATGACAAATATAAAAAAATGTTTAAAAAAATTTACCAAGAATCCTAGAGTTGTTTCAAGGACTTTAAAGAGTGAAGTTTCTGGCTCCTTTCTGAGCAGATTTCACCAGAAATGTCAAGAATTGATACAAATACAGAAATCCCGTGCTCCTGTTATAGGAACTGGGTCTAAACAGTGACAGTACAGAGATATATGGTCAGCAATCAACTCTAAGTGGAATTAAATACTAGAAATAATGTCAAATATCTTCTTTGTCAAAAACTACTTGACTCAGAGCTAGCTTGGATGTAATCTCATTCTACTTCTCCCATTGTGCTTCTTCAGAAAAACTGTGATATGAGGAAAAAAAATCAACTGGTTTACAAAACTTCATGAATGCAGTTTTTTTGCATTTTAGTTAGTAACATATCATTCCCTCTCCTGATACTGACTGCTCTGATTTTGAAACTCCCCCAACCAAGAGATATATTTATTTTCAATTGTTCACTACAGCCAATTTTCTAAGGTCTATTTTTTTTCTGGAAAGAAGGAAACATAGTAAAATGCAGAATATACAAGGAAGATTTCAGGAGGAGATGTCCTATTCTATTCTATTCACTTATTTATTCATAATTCTTCAAACATAAACCCTTAATGATATGAACATGCGAGGATCCTTCCACTCCTTATAAAGTACATTTTACTTTTGAAAAAGTGTCTCCTTATAAGCATTTCTATATGTAGTCTTTCCCTTCTTGAACATTACTCTAGGGGTTCATCTTGGTCCCCTTCATTTCAGTTCACAAATCCTTGTTTTTTTCAGCCAAAGGCTCCTTTATTTGGTAAGTAGCAGAGCAAAACTTTATCCACATGTTGTCACCACTGGTTTCCAAAATAGCCTATTCAAGTGGGTTGGCAAATTTCAACTAAATGTGTGTAGAACTGGAAACAATATCTGGCTTCTTGAGTTACCAGACTTAATTGTGCCAATGTATGCTTTCATTGCCTGTTGCTGTTCCACAGCTTTCTCAAACATAAACAAAACAGAGTTCCAAAATATTAGAACTTTCCAGCTTTGAGCAAGTTGTTTTCTTCCTCAAATCAAGTAAGGGAGTTTCTAGTTGTCAAAGAACAGAACATTCAAAAATATTTTTTCTACCCAACTGCCTCTTAATGCCTATTTTGTATTTCATTTTTGCCTGTCTTGTTGCTGATGTGTTTGAGAATGCAGCAGGGGGGAGCTGGCAACTGCTGACCACTGCCCTGCAGTGCCTTTGATGGCACAACTCTCTGCAGCACTAGTTGGGTGCCATCTTTACCCATTTAATCACAATATATTTATACATGCTATTTATGAACAGCTCATACACTGTTTATTATTGTACAATACAGAAGAACTGAGTGTGATTGATTCAGAGAATATAATTTGAAATTTATGAACTCTGTCAAGCTTGAGTCATTCCCATAATCACCTGTTGTTTACTCTGAACTCCTTGACTCCATGTACCATTCATAAAAATGTGCATATGAATATACTAATACAGGTATTGTTCATGCTTCATAAGCTATGTTTCATAAAACTAGGTACAACACTCTCCAGGAATAAAGACATCAGTGGCAGCTGTGTTTTAAATTTCAATGTTCAATGGGAAATGAAAATATTGGATAATAGGAACATGAAGATGAGCCCAGAAAATTCTTTGTCCTAGTGCTAGGCAGGTACGTAATTTGGAATTAATTTCATTTCATTTTTATAATTATTTGGTGAGGTAGTGCAAGTTTTGTCTGCATATGCTTGTCTCTAGCAGTGATGGTACAGAAGATGCAAAATAAAATGCCATTACTTATGTGAAGCCTCATTTATTTTAATGATCCCTGTCACCAAGGATATGGTTCTCAAGTTAAGCAAAGCACTAATTAAAACAGCTGCTCTGCCCTGTTTTTTTCAGTTTCCTAACTGCTTGGATTTTTCTCTATTCCAATTGTTTGGAGATTTTTTGGGGCTTAAATTACGAGGGTGTGGGTTAGAAACTGACTACCAAAATGGAACATCTGTAAACTCTTAATTTCTGCTACAGCAGGTGTCAACTTTTCCCTAGATGACTGTCCTGCTGTTGTTCTGGTTACATGAAGCCTTGTCAACAAGTTGTTTTTCAGCTGGTTTGCTTATGTTTCCTTTCCTTCATTATCATTGATCAAGCCAAAAACTGGAGATGATCGAGGGTGGAATTCCCTTTAGTTCTGTATTGTTTGATTTAAAGTGTAATCAGACAGGTCATAGAGAAAGAAATGCTGACTGAGTAATTGCAAGTGACACTGTCTTTTATGATACTTTGCTTTTCAAGGAGCTGCAAATTGTAATGCTTTGGGACATTAATACATTGGAACAAACTTAACTTCTTACTTAGCAAAGGCCATAGGAATTCCCTGGATGTCTGAGTATATGTTTCACTAAAAGAGACAATCTGATAAACACATTTTCAGTGATTTAAAATCCACTACTATTCTTAGCATGTTTTTCCTTTGGTTAGCCATTCTCACTACAATTTCATACCCAAATTCTATTGCTCCACTTTGCAGCTGTTGGGAGGCATTTTATCTGCTAAAATACAATTCCCTTGCCTGATGCTATCAACCTATTTTTTTTACAGAGTGCAGAAAAATAATTTCTTGGGGTTTGTCTCCTTGTTATGTTCATCACAGCTGTCCTTGTGCCTTGCAAGAGGCAGGATGTCTAAAAGTTCCTGTGACAATGTTCTAAACCATCATCAAATGTCTTCATCCATATATTTTTGATCATGCTTGGTTAATGACTAGCTGTGAGACTTTCTTGAGACATACCATGGAACAAAGAGTCCTGATGAAAATGGGAGTATGTTAACCCAGGCTCAGTGCCACACTGATAGCTGTGTGCTTAGCTAAGAGGGAGTTTGTTCCAATGCCTGTTGAAATCAGCAGCCGAGTTCCCATCTGGGCTCTGGAACCGGCCCATGTTTTTAGGATTTTACAGATTTCTTAACAATAAAATTACTTTTTGAGATTTTATATCTAATGTGGACCTTTATTAAGTCCTATGTGACTTCTATTATAATTTTGAGTATCAATTCCATATAATAAAAAGATTAGAAAATTATCAGTAAATCTGAGATGAAACCATCACTTCTATGTTTTCCCATGAGATATAAAAAAAATAATTTTCAGTATTTTTCCTCTTTTTTTCTCTGATTAATCATTGATTATTAACTATATTTCAGTGATTTAGTATTTCCCCAATAATTCTGATTTACTCTGAGTATCAGCCTGATTTGCTAAAACCTGCTCCAAACTTGGGGTCTGGGCTAATGTCAAGGAGTCTCTGCTTGCTCTCAAGTTCAGCGAGTAAAATATGTCCTAATATTTTATTAGCACTGTATGGAAGCAGAAACTATTTGTACAAATAAGCAGCTAAATTGGAAAAAATAGCCAGAAAATCACAAGTAAGGGGTGCTCACCTATAAGGGTGGATAGGTCTTCCTGGTTCTTCCATGTGGTTGCGTTCTGTTGCAGCTGTCCAGCCAGCACAGAGAGACTCTGGTGTTGGATATACAGTGTTGCCCATCTGCTTTCACCTGGACCAGGTGAAAGAGGTGAAAAAGGTGAAAAATGGATTTAGAAGTGCAGAGCTGGATCACTGCAGTTGTGCACTGCCTGATGTGGTAATTCCCAAGGCAGAGCACCCACACTTGGCACCCTTCCACTGCTCCCCTCACAGCTCCCAGGCAGCAAGCAGCACTGGGATGACACCTCCAAAAGAGGCTGCTGTTAGCCCAGAGTTTCCTACAGCTGGCTGTGTAGGTGAGTGCTCCCTGCCTGCATGTGTGTGCTCCAAAGCCTGTTGAATTCAGTGGCCAGGCTCCCACTGGTTTCTCTGGGCTTTGGAATAAGTGTTCAGGACTTTTATGCTTTGGAATGGCCTCGTGCTTTCTTGGACTCCAAAGTTTCTGAATCAGAGTGTTCAGCCTGTCTCTATTTCTGTGTGTTTCCATGCTTCTGAAGGAGGCTGAGGATGCAATATGAGCTGGACTGTGTGCTTGCTATGTGGCAGTTGGTGTGTGTGCCACAGATTGGACACTGCTGCTGGAATAAAGGAAAATAAGTCTATGGCAACTTTATGGCTGTAAGAATAAAGTAAGTCAAAAAAGAGCCAAGAAAATCCAAGAATGAAATTCCAGCAATCTTTTAAAACAGAACATGAAATCTCATTTTAAAAACACTGTGAAATCTCTACCAAATAACTTTCCATTTTCCTTTTAAATGCCTGGAATAAATAATCTATTTGTTCCTATTGCTCAGCCCATTTATAATCCCAAGTCAAAATCACGTAAGGGCTGGAAGAACTCTTAATTTTTTTCAGATAGTTTCTCTATTAAAATCTGACTCAGTGAAGTTGTAGTAAATTTGTTTGTTTTGCCACTTGTTTGTAGTAACCCTTCTTTTTCCCAAAGAGGCAAACCAAGGAGTGAGTGTGGAGGTGTGTGGCCCCATTTTTTAGATGCACCCTGGATTTAAATCAGGCTACCTACAATGACATTACTGACTTTATTTTTTTATCTGAGGGTATCCTCCAGCTTTTTTCACTCATAAAAGATTGCATGTGATGTTATTCTTTGATACAAAATATTTCAACTAACTGAGGGTTTCTACTGTCCCACAGAATATTTTCTCAAGTATCCTTTGAAAAGCAAAAATTCTAGAGAAAAATTCAGAAAAGCAGAAAAAGAGTTGATAAATTGGATTTTCTTGTGTCTATGATGAATTCTCTCCAACAACCTGGTAAGTAGGGTCACTCAGTGCATATTTCCATGATTAACTCAACTTTCATTTTAGCTCTGCAGTTCACCTTTAAATATTTAGTTTGGTTCCTGTGGACAAATGTTGATGTTGGCTCTCTTGTCAGACTGATGAAAATGTTACACAGATGTCCTTTGGTGATTCAGTCCCACTAAAAGACCTGCAAATTGCTAAATGATGAACTCTCTTTCTCCATCATTCTTTTGGTTGGTGACTTTCACTTAGGGTTCTTTGCTACTTGCTCCGTGTGCTTGTCTAATGTCCCTGCTCATTCTTAATGTAGTAATGTCTGTCTGTTTGCTGGACAAACTGGCTGCATTACACCCTTCTGAGAAGACTGAATTTTATTGGTTGCTGATTAGAACTGGTGACAATGTCCTACACCCTCTTTACAAAAATGTTTTCTCAGATGTTAAAGCAGTTCCTTCAGCAGTTTCACTGGTAGCTCATAAAGAGCTCTTTCTCTAACAGAATACCAGTAGCTCAATCCCACATATCATTTCAGGAAATCTAATTTAGTCTGCACAAAAATTCTATTTCTCAGTCAGGTCTTTCACTACCCCCCACCCCCCACTACTGGAAAATATAAAATTCTCTTTCTTCTCATGGGTTTCCATAGCTGACTTGGTAACAGAAGCACTGTGATCCCTGGATCTTTTTCCTTGCTAGTCATTTTGGGAGTGTTCTGCTGTAGTCATTTGAATTTGAACTGGCCTTTCAGTAATTTTGGGGATCCTCAAATAACAAGGCTGGGAACAAACAGGAGAGAGAGAGGTTTTCATACCAACTTAGATGCCCAAAGTTAGGAGACTGCTTTCCTCAGCTTGCTTGCTACATAACCTTAACCAGTACTATTCCTGCCTTATTTATAATGCAGATTTTTCTCTTTAAAGGGCAGGCTGGAATTTAGATCATATCTGCATTTGAATATTCATCCATCACACTACAGCCACACATCCAGCTGCAGAGAACTTTGATTAGCAATTAGTATACAAGTAGTGAAACTATTTTATCAGACGTATAAGACTGAATTGCTCAAGGAGAGAACATTTCTACCAATGTTCTCTGAAGCCCAAGTGTTCTTTCACTCTTTCTTAAGAACAGGCAAGGGGGAGTCAGTTGTTTCAACCCTGTCTCATGGCCTAAAGGTCAGCTTTGCTTCTGACTTTTCCTTCCAAATCCAGAATTCACACTGGAATCTCATCTGTCTTGAGCACTTCACCTAGCCAAAACTGCAACGATTTCACTTCACCTAACAGCTAGAGTGAGTGTCAGACTACACAGTGAAATCTTTGGTGGATGAATGTGTTTTCTTTTCACTGTGTATAGCTTCTCCAGTATCTCTGGTAGTGTCTTCATGTTGCTCTCAACTTTTGTGTGGACAGCTTCTGAGACCCAGAGTATTATTTTCATTCTTTAGGAAAGCTACTCTAATTTTAGTGATGAACTTTGACTCCTTTAGTGCACCTTACATTTTGGCTATATCTACACTTCACAAGAGAGCTCTGTTCTTGTGACATGCCAGCTTGCACTAAAAGGGCTGGCATGCCCACAGGGAATGGTGTGGTGTCACATGGGATACCAGCCCAGCTGTGAGACCAGAGCAGCTTGGAGGTCTGGCAGTCCCTGAGCTGAGCCCTGCTTACAACACTGCTGTAGATCAAGGATTTGCTTGTTCTGAGCTACTTTGGTTAGTTCTTCCTGCACCAGTACCATGTGATTACAGAAAAATCCCACTTCACGGTAAATCAAGGGACTTCGTAATGTGTTTTACTTAATTGTGTTGATTTTTTTCCACATACCAATTGAAAGTTAACCTTGTGTTGATTAATTGATACAAACAAACCATAATTAGCATTGCTCCAGAGGCTAACTTCCATTGCTGGCAAAATGAGGTTTAACTTCATTCATTTTTGTGGACTTGAGCCTGCTTATGTCAACACCGACTTTGGCCTTGGAGAGTGAAAACAATAGAGTCATACAAAGGAGAGTGCTCTTTTTCAGTGTATTAAACAAAGGATAATATTAAGTTTGGATAGTGGATAAAGTTAAGCTATGTTAATACTTATAATCAACTACCACTCTGTTGAAATTAGAAATCATGCATTCCTGAGGTTTCTAGCTATTTTTCCTGCCAAGAACATGTAGTGCTTCTACCAATTGCATAGTAAAAACAAGAGACAGACTTTCTTGCACTAAAGCAGTAAGCAGTTCTGTAAGTTCACCTTTAAATCATGGACACCTTCATTATTGATCATTTAAAACAATTCAACTGCTTGATAAAGGGCAGTGAAAGTATTACATAGTTTGAGAAACAACGACTGATCAGAGTTTCTGTGTGGTATAAAAAATTTCATTGCAGAAAATAGTGGGAGACTAAGAGGAAGTAAGGCTCTTTCTCTTCCTCTCTCTTTCTCCCTGTTTCTCATTACTAAGAGGAAATTTGCCTGCTCCCTCTGAAACTGTCACCCTGTCAAACTGAAAATTTTCCATAGGTGCTGGGCAGTGGATGCAGTGAATGCATCCTGGGGCCCTGTGTGCTGGCTTTTGAGGAAGGATGGCCTCTTGGGTCTCACCTGGACTAGAAAAATTGACAGTCAGAAACGCTGCTGGAATTTCAATCCCTAAGCTATTTTCAACACTCACCTGAACAGTCACGACTGATCCAATCTAGTGATATGATTGTTGAGCTGGATGGATGGAACAACTAGAGGTCCCATCCAGCCAACATTTCTGTGAGTCTTATCAACTTACACTTCTCCAGGCCTCAACATAAGTTCATTATACTCATGCACTTTGGCCTGGGTATTGTAGCGACTCGAGTTTCAGGTTTTTGAATTTGTATTTTGTGTTTGTTATAAGTCTGTACTTGGTATGTCCCTTCCACGCCCCGCCCCCCTGCCCATTCCTACCCCTGTGGTTCCTCCTGATGTGACCCTTCCCCCTTCCATTCCCCTTGGGTCGGTGTTTCCCCGCCCAGGGCTGCCCTGGGAAAAGGGACACACCACGCCCACGCTCTCTCTCGCTCCACTCTCTCATCATGCTTCCCTCATGGTGAGAAGGGGTTCTGGCAAAACCCCTTCCACATGGCTGCACTGAATAAACATCCTTATTAACCCAAGAGAGAGCGCGTTTCCTTCATCCAAGCCTGAACCACGCACAGCCTGCTGAGCTGAAGGACCCACACGAACTGTTTCAGTGGTCTGGGGGAATTCCTGCTAGCTGGTAACAGCCCCACCATGAAAGAAACTTCAAAAGGGTATTCTCTGGAATAAAGGTAACAATGGAAAATACTTTGCCATTTAGTGCAGCCCATCTAGTAATCGTACAAAAGTAGTTCCTTTCCTCTAGTCATGACATTACAAAGACACCATTGCAACTATGTACGAGGCTGAAGAATAAAACATGTATCAAAGACCTAGATTTTTCTATAAACATATAATTTATCAGGTCTTAAGAAATGATTCTCCATATACCTACTCTTCATCTGTTTCCTGCGTAATAGAATTGGGCCACATTTTATATCTGAAGATTATATTTTTGTTGATTGATCAGGTGAGATATTACACAATTGTGCTTTTACTTTTAGATATACTATGCCAAGGTTTGAACCTCAGATGTGATTTAAAGACTATTCTTCTGGTCTCAAGGTACTTGAAAAGTTATTTGACCTCTGTAGACAAAGTGTAGCAAAACATTCTTTTTGTACTGACAATGGCCTTCCAACTCAGTCCTGATGATCAAAAATTTTGAGAGGGAGAGTGTCAGTGCAACTAACAGAGAAGGAAACATTTGTTCAATTCTAATCTAAAAAGACTGCTAACACACATCTGACTTTCTAAATGGGAAGTATGTGTTTATACATTAAGTCAAATAATGTTAATTTTAGTGCTCCACCCAGGGTGACAAGACCTTAATATTGTGTATATTTTTTTCCATTCAGTGTAATTAATAGTTACTAACTAAGTTGCCCTAAAGATGCTAGCAGCTTTATGAACTTATTATTAAGAAATAATGGGCTTTCCATAATTATGGTGGTCATCAGCTTCCAACGCAAGGCTGTATTTCTGCCTTATAAATTTCACTTGGAAAAAGAAAATCAACTTGCCCTGATATATATATATATATATATATTTTACTCCAAGAGAAAAGGAGAACTCTTCTGTGGATTTTGATGAATAGTGACCAAACCACACCTGAGTTACAAGTCATTAAAAATAAGCCGTATTTCAAATTTTGGAATTTGGCTTGAACTTTACACTTGACACCTTTCTTTTTATGAAAAGTGTCATTCAGTCATTAATGATGAACAGTCAAACTCTGGACCTCACACTTTATGTCCCAAGTGAAAAGTGGTACCTCTTATAACACATTGCCCCTTGAGTTAGAAGTAACAGGGAGACTTAAGAATTATGGCTGCTGCTCCCATCCACACCACTGTAAAGTGAATGACAATCTGTCTGATCAAATTATTTTAACTACATCACTAGCACTCCTAATGACATGACATATTTTTCCAGTGCTTATCATACCACTCTGAATTATTGTTCCCTTTTTGTTCCTTTCCCATTGGTATCTTTTTTGACCTGTTGGAAGGTGACTGATTTACTGACTAGCATTCCCTAAATGATTGTTTCCTTACTCTTTTTTATGGATTTTTAAGGTTTCCATGCTATCCCAAAATCTGGAGGGGATTTCCACTTCCCTCATTGTAATGTGGCCAAATACAGAATTGATCTAGACCTGGCATGAAAGCTACAGCAGAGACCTCCATGTCTCTCCAGGGAAGATAACAGCTGGTGAAACAGAACAGCTATCAGGGAATAGAATCCTTCTCCAATAACATATTTGTTCCAAGAGATTTCTGCTGTCTTTAATCCCTTTTGTCTTAGTGTTTTTTCCACAGATACTCATTGAGATAGCTCCATACTGATGTCTTTATATCACCAGAAATTTTTATTCTCTTTGTAGTCAAAGAAAATTACAGTCAAAAGAGCACAGATATGTCTTCATGCTAAAACCAAGGAACAAATTAAGATTATAATTGTATAGTTTTGGTTATCAGGGGCAAGAAAGTCATCTTTGCTATAGTATCATAAAACCATAGAAAAATCTAGGTTGGATGGGACCTCTGGAGACTGTCTTGTATTAACTTCTGTCAGAATCAGGTCTTAGCATATTCAGAGCACTATGAAGCCAAGTTGTGTATGTTTTCAGAGAAGGAGAATCCAACACTTCTTTGATCAATCTAAGCCTATTGTTTTCATATGATTTTTTTCCAATATCTAGATAGAATTTCCCTTAGAACCACTTTCTCATGCTTCTTATATCCTGTCACTGTGCATCCTTTGGATTTAAATTCATCTTCTCTAAAGCTGGCTTTTAGGTATTAAAGGCTCTGATTAGGTTCTCCTTAAACTTCCTCCAGGCTGAAAAAACATAATTCTATCACTTCTTTGTCACATGGAAAATCCTCTATTTCTCAAATCATCTTGGTGACCCTCGCTGAACCCTCTTCAATTTTCCAATGTCTCTCTCTGCAGGGACAAAATGCATTCGGTATTTGAAATGTGGCCTAACGAGGGTTGAATAGAGTTCATGATCACACTCCTTTGCACCCTCCATGTGTCTAGAAAAATTTATCATGAGGAGCTCTTCTGTAATTTTCTCCAGGGCAGAAGTGAGGCTGAGTGGTCTGCACTTTCCTAGATCTTTTGTTTTGCCTTTCATAGATGGGCAATATATTTGGCCTTTTCTAGTAATCTATGGCTTCATCTGAACTCTGGAATCTTTCAGAAATAGTAGGCAATGGCTTTGAAATGATGGAAAAAAACCTTTTGATGCATCCCATCCAGTTCAACACACTTGTATATGTGGAATTGGTAGAGAGGCCTTTTAGACCATTTAGACGTTCCTCCACTAGTGGTTCACCATTTGCTTTGATTGACTTCCTTACACAGAGACTTAGAGGATGACATGATCTGTGAAGACTGAGACAAAGATGTTTTATTTATTTAGGCTTTGTCACAGACAGATCCTCTCTGCGTCTAAAGGTTATTGCAATGCAAGTAATAACAATGGCAGTGACTGCATTAAGCCTCATAAAGTAAATCAAATTTCTATGCCTTAGTTAAGTTGCTGAAGTAATTTTACTTAACTTTTGAGGTCTGCATATATGTGTCGAATTCAGTCTAATCATTCCAGGCTGCTTTTACTTCACTGGAGAGAAATAGGTGGTATAAGGGTGATTCACTTGACTTTCTTTAGACATATACTACAGAATGAGATGATTTGTGTTTTGTGCTGACTTTACTTACCAGACTGGTCAGTGATGAGCTCAGGTGTCTACACTTGTGAGATAAAACCCTACATTTATTCACACTTAGCCTGTGCCAAGTGTGAAGCAAAATTCTTATTCCAACAGCAGAAAAAAAGGAGTGAAAAACTCTCATGACCATGTGATGCAGCTCAGTTATCCCCACTTACTTGGTAGGTCACATTAAACCCCATCAAGCAGATGAACTTTTAGTGGCTTCAGTTCTAATTTCTCAGCAAAGCTGGGCTGAAACCAGCTGGACAGTGGTAGAGCTATTAAACAAGAAAGTAAATGAAATCGTTAAAGTGAAAAAGTTAAAATGCAGAAGAGAATAAATAGAAAGCTATTTAGCTTCTAAAGCAAAATAAACTTCTTGGGCTTCTGAAAGTTTTTAAAGAGAGCAGTGGGTCTCATACTAGTAGCAGCATAGGGTTTCCCGCCCAGCACACCTACTGTTGAGTATGACACTGGAAAAAAATCAGCACCTTTAGCCTTAGTGGTGGCAGCTGCAGAACAGATGGGGATCAGTGTTGTTTGACTCCTCCACATCTAATTAACCTGTACAAAGGGGAAAGTAATCATAAGATCCTAAGTGAAAAACCCTATGTCTCTGTTAAAAGCCTTTTCTCTCTAAGAGTGGTGAAAAGCAGGGAGAGCTCTGTATCTTTGCAGGTAAAAATTCTGCCTTTCAACACAGAGGCCACACTTCGTGTTTAAAGGAGCTGCTTACTTTACTTCAGTGCATCTCACCTCAGAACTAATGTGGCCTAAATTAAAGAATGACTTTACTCTCAATTCTGTTGTCAGCTAAGAGTCTCGTAGTCTGAAGGAAGTTGACATAATAAAGGTGACATAATAAAGTCTAAACTCTTCTGTGGATTGACTGAAGACAGGAGAAGATAGCAGAAAGAGTTCACAAAATCAGCTTATACTCTAAATACTGCATTGCAGAAGCTGTGTATATGCACAAAATCTGCTCTGAGATATTCTGCCAGTTTTTTCTCAACAAATGCATATGTGGACATATAGATACATAAAAGTGTGTTCTAAATCCTTGATACATGATATAGTAAGTTTAGAGGAGAAATGTATTTCAAGAATTCCTGTTTAACAGAGGCAGAGATGACTAAATATTTAACTTGTGTATGTAATGAATGGTAGCCATTTACATAGCCATAAATTTCAACATCTGTGAATAGAGGTGGATTCTCATCCAAGTTTTCATTTGCTCTTTATAGATTTGCATGCTATTTATTCCAAGATGGAGTTGTATGAGAATGGGAATCACATGACGAGACAGACTTGGTGACTCAAAAGTACAAATTCTCTGATCTAAAAAATTTATAGCCTATTAAAACAGATAAGAAATATAGTTTGGGAATGTGTATGTATGAAGTGAGCAAGAGGAATTGCTTTCGAGTGTCATGCTATTACCACGCTTTAAAAAAAAGAATACATAAATCACATGATTTACCCTTGTGTCATAGTGATGTTTTGGCAGTTGACTTGGTCAGATGCTTATTTAAAATCAAATTTTAAAAAATATGTTTTTTAAATAAATGTAAACGTTAACCAAACACATTCACAGTAATAATTACAGATGGTGTCAGTGAGAAAAAAAAGCTTAGCAGGTGGTGACCCAGCCAGGATTCTGACATATTTTATGTTATTGCCCAATATAATAACATTAGACAACGACATCACCATACCACTTCAGAGGTGTAGGTATTCATCAGAGAGTCATTAAATACTGGATTTTCTCAGTGTCACACAATTGCAGAAACAGTTGTGTTGGATATTTGTGCTGATCCGCTGAGAAAAGTGTCAGTGTTGAATGGCTCTAAAATGGCTCTGTTCTTTAACTATATGCAGCATGCAGAGGGTTGAAATTTAAGCCTATGTCAGTGAGTAAAGAATCAATAACAATTTTTTTCTTTTTTTTTTTTTTTTTTTTAATAAACCCCCAAACTCATTTTAGGTTACTTCTGGGATTCCTAACAATGTTCATGTCTTGCCCATTCTCTATTTTGAAGGTGGTGTTGGCTTCCATTTCTTGATTCCCATCTTTAGATTCTTTAAGGATTCCTTTTCCCCTATGTAAACAGTCCACCATTCCTTTCAGCTTCATTTTAGTTTTCTTGCATAATTTTAATCTATACCTGCATCTCCTAACAGCTTAGTTACTCCTGTGGCATTCAATCCAATTTTTCCCGTTTACTTGGTAGTGAACTCAGATCCCTGCCAGACTCTGGGTCTTGCTGTATGCATTCCCTCACTTCCTATGTTCAGGATAGCATCATTCTCTTCTCCACCTTTCTTTTTTGAATGTAACTTGTCAAACAGCCTACATATCTTCAATTTTAATTGAATGAATTGGCCTACCTATATGCTTAAAGCAAGCATGCATTAGATACCCTGATGGAACAAGCCCTGCTGGTTTCTTCCAAGTTCAGAAGAGACTTTTGACATACTGCAATCAATACTTATTGTCACTGTTACTCTTATTCTGGAAAACTTCCTTGTGCAAGCATCCCAGCCATAAACTAGCATCCTGTTATGTTTAATATGATGCAAATACAAAATAGAAGACTCTGTGCTTTCTTCTCCGAGAACTTCATGCAGAGAACTAGACTGAGGATCACACAGGAACTTCTAGGAGCATCTCTCTCCAGGAATGGGCAACACAGTTGGAAAGGGAAGGAATTCAGTTGGTTTGTAGAGCGTAGAAACTCTTTCCTATCAGAATTGAATGAGGTAATTTGATTTTTCTTGCAATAACAACCCTTCACAACCAAGCAACTTTAGAGCTCAAAAGAATTTTATTATGGCCCAGATAAAGATGTAAGACTGTCCCCTCCATGGCAGTGTTAAAATTGATTGTTATGAAAGAAGCACTCCAGCCACCAATCTTGCTAAATGTTGGTTAGGGTTTTTTTTCTTCTCGTGATAGTTAAAAATTACAGAATAATTATGTATGCAAGAGCTAAATTTTGGATCATCAGCAGTCCTTTCTCTCAGAAGTGGCATTGCACTGCATCAAGTAATGTGCTGGGTTTAGAGGGACAACAGTCCTGGATTAAGTATTCCACTATTTTTAAAAGGGGTTTCCATGTCAAATCTCCTGTATTTTAAAAAACATTTTACACAGTTACATCAGCACTCCTACAACTTCTTACTTATTAAATATAGTTCCCAGTGTGACTCCCTGGCTTAAATACAACAGGTACTTTTATGAAACCTGGTTTGAGTTTCTAGTGCAGCTGTGCAGAACTTTCATAATGAAACCCAAAACCCACCCAGGCTTGAGTTTCATTGCAAATCTGAAACTTACATCAGGTTCTCTAAAGCGTTTGTCAGAGTTCACAACTCTAAAGATTTGAGGTTGGATGAAGAAAGTCTATGCTGAGTTATGATTTCAGGTGCAGGCCAGGGAAAATGTGGTTTGACCCTCAACAAGATAAAGCCCGTTGGTTAAAAAAGAATGAGTCCTTGCAAAGGGAAAATAGAGGATGAGTTTCATAAGCTCTTGTGAACCAAAGTTTTAAGCCACAAACCTGTGTAGGTGAAAGTTTTACCAATAGTTATGATTGCTTATTTTTTCTTACCTTAATAGATTTCTATCTGCTTGGCATTTGTTGTATTGAAATTAAACCTGTTTTTATGGTTCCCAAATAGTCAAACAAAGGGGTAGTACAAATGCATAATTCTCTGATCTAACAGAGAAGCCGAGGAGTCAGGGAGTCAGGAGATGGGTTGTGCACATGCTTTGACCATTGACTTATCTCATCTTGTGCAATGGGGAGAATATTTCCATCTGTTTGTTCCCATGTCTCTAAATGATTTTACCCTCTAAAGTAAAGCAGCTCCAAGCTACTAGTCTGTGCTAATACAACCCTACTGTTTCTCATTCCAGTGTTATTTGCTTACAATAAGCCTGTGTGCTTCCACATTGTCCTCCACTGAAGGTGTGAGGAAAGCAGGTCGTTGTGCAAAGATACATTAACATCACAGGTATGGAAATGTGAAACCTGCTGTCTCAGAATAATTAATGATTGTTCATGCTCTTGCTTCAGACGTTTCCCCCTTTTGTCTTTCTTTTTGCTCCATCCATTAAGAGTCCAGTGAGAGTATTGGTCAGAAATGCCTTTCTATCCGTAACCTCCAGAGTTCCTAGGAGGAAATATGCACATTTTGTGCAGTTTCACAGCTTCTGATTTTTGCCAAGACCCAATTAAAAGGTCTAATTGACAGTAGGCTGAAAATTAAGTTTCAAAACCATCCTAATAAATTATGAGCCTAAGTTCCACTTTAAAAAGTGGTTTAGGTATTGAAAAGACTGATTCACATTGAAAGCTTATAGGATATCAATTACTTTTAAATAAATAAAATGAGTAACTTTTCCCGAAATATGAATGTTTGAAGTGTTTGTGGGTAGAATCTTGGTTTAAGAAATTTAGCGTATTGTTATAATGACTTTTGATTCAGGTCCATCACTAATTTTATTCAGCTGTGCAGAGATTGATGACAATTTTTGTGTCAGCAGAAATAGAGTATCAGTGTAGGCTCAGATTTTTGTCTCCCTAGTAATTAACATATTTAACAACAGAAAAATAGATTTATTTTTATCTTCTCCAAGAATTATCTAAGTGATGGAGAAAAACATTACTAAAAAACTCATAAACTTGTCAAAATTCACAGAACTTAGAAGCTTGTCTTTTTATCCTAAAAGCTTTGTTGGAGTAATCTTTACAGCTTTACTAAATGTAAGTGACATCCAGTGGTCAATTGTCACAACATATACCAAAAAATCTTGAGTTTGACATCAAAAACGTCACCATTCTACTAACTTGGGGAGAGACTGTATCTAGAAGGATGTTCTCCAGCTCTCTGCCAACCTGCTTCAAAGTATACCAATTGATGAGTGCATCACAAAGATTTGGCTCCAGGGTCCTGCAAAGATCTGAAGGTACTGGCAGTTCAAGTCCTCCTTCTATTATTGCCCTTCTCAGCATTCAAGCTATTCCTGCCCAACTCATGATGAAGAGGCCACCTTAGGCTAGGATAACTGGAAGAAGATTGCATCAGCATTTGAACTCTTTCCATAAGGAGGAAATCCTTAAAATGTGATTTTATGTTGTGATAATGACAAGATGAGGAAGTGGCCTCAAGTTGTGCCACGGTGGTTCCTGCTGGAAATCAGGAAGAGATTCTTCACAGAAAAGGTTGTCAAGCAAAGCAACAGGCTGCCAAGAGAAAATGGTGGAGTCATCATCCCTGGAAGTGTTGAAGAAATGACTGGACGTGACACTTAGTGGATGGTTTAGTTGATATGTTGGTGTTTGATCAAAGGTTGGTCTAATGATTCTGGAGGTCTTTTCCAACCTAATGATTCTATGATTCTGTTTTGTTCAACATCCTTTTAACCTGTAACCTTAAGACCTGGAGATTGTTGTGAACTAGAATATGGTGCTTTGGCTTGTAAGTAGAACTGCTGATGGGGGATGCCTACAATAGTCTTTTAAGTTGCATGTAGCAAATCATCATATATTTTCCTCTGGTATGGGGAACTACTTAGTTGTTAAATAAAACTGAGCACTCTAAACTCCATTTCAGAACTGGATTTTGAGAGCATACTGCTTTACACAAATCATAAATATTGTCCTTATTCTTACAGCAATCAATGAGAAAGTCACATGATTTCTAAAAAAGGATTAGTTGATCTGTGGATTCAAAGTCCTCCCAAGAAGAATCCTTAAAAAAACTACATGATGACCCATAGCACTGGATGGTGCACTTGACTTCCTGATTTCCTGAGAAATGAAACAAAAAACATGCTGCCAGACTGCTTCCAATTTTTCACTCATCTGAAGAAATCTGTGACTCATCAGCTTTGCAATTAAGAAATATACTCTGGGAATGGTTGTTTGACACACCAGAATATGAAAAATTGGACAGAAATCTCAATTCTCCCCTTTGTACCTGGACTATTTATCCTCACGGGGATTATCAAGTATATGGTTTGTAGATTTTAAAGCATATTTTGGGAATTATTTTTAGAGACCTGTGGTTGTCATATAGTCAGCTGTTAATCCCTTGGACACACAGATCTTTCCACTCCTTGAAGGTAAGCTCTTGTCCCTTAGGTCAGATCAGAAATCTGTTCAACCTTTCCAGTGGCTTAGCAACAGTAACAGAGGCAGTTTGTGAAGGAAAACATAGAGAAAATGAATCTATGTTGCATTGATTAAACTTGTAATTTTAAAGAAAATGTAATACATTCCAGTGTGGCACTTTATAATGGTAAAGACACAAGCTTCTGCTCCTGGAGGTCATTGAAAATACAATGGAAAAAAATATTATCATTATTTAATTTGAATAGTCATTCAAAAAGTCTAAATAAACCACTGAGAGAATGAGATTATTAGAGAGGAAGAAATACATAAATTTACGCTGGCATATCTGTATTTTGCTTCCTACTATGAAACAGTGTAATTCACATGCAACGTCTAAAGCATGATGAATTTTGGTGCTTACTTCTTTGTTTCAGTAAAAGGGATACTTATGGACAGTATTCTACATGATCACTTGAATCAATATCAATCAAAGTTCCATCCAGGAACTGGTAGAAGTCTTTCACCTCCACCCTTCTCTTATGATAAAAGAAATGACAACTTTAAATCTGTTTCACTCTCACTTACCCCCTTAATGCCTTGGACAGGCTTGCTCTGCCCAAAGGAGATAAGAATTCAGAGAGGACTGAGAGACAATCAGAGGTATGTGGATACATGCAGAGAAACCACAACCATTCCTTTTAGTCCCAACCCAAAATAACCCTTTGCAACTCAGGCATCAATGGAGTGATGAATCAGCACCTTCCTATGACAGTTGTAGTCCTGAAGGGGTAGTTCCTTCTCATGTTTCCCTCTGAGCAGTACAGCTGAGGGTATGCAGAGGTCAGGCTGGAACCTTGGCCCTTAGTTTTACAGTGTGAATCGTAAGAGCGTGTTCCAATCAGAAATAACTCAGCAAAAGACATATTTAACTTGGTTAATTATATTGACTCTTATATAGACCATGAGTAAATAAATACCCTGCATACAAGGAAACTTGTTTATGGAATAAAGCTTAGCTCAACTACAATGTGGTGCTTTTAATACATTCAAAGTACATTTTTAATACTTTCATATGGCTGAATAATACTTCCACATTGATTTTCCCCCTTATTATTTAATCTACTCTACAGTGAACATGTGACAATAGCTCATTGATTTATTGTGAGTGTAGCAATAGGTTTATAACTGCATGAATCATGCAGATTGCTCAATTCACCACATGCCTTAATAAAAGTTTCACTTTAATAAAACAGAGCTAAGGCAAATATGTCCTGAGCCTGGTCTGACATTCCTTATACATTACCCTGCCTCAGGAAATTATTACTATATATTTTATAGCAGCTACAGTAGGTTGGGGATCAGGATTAGAGCATAGTAACTACTGTGACATTTAGCAGAACTCCTGTGTATGCCATTAACCCTCACAGGGTGGACTGGCATGGAAATATTTTCGAAAAGTGGTTTTCATTCTTTTTAAATGATTGGCTTGAAAAATTTTCTGCAAGCCTATGATTCCTCATTTGCTGAATTTAAGCCCCTAGAATTTAATTTGTACTTTTCACAGGTGCTTTTGAAGTAGTTTGTGGACCTCACTGGCTCTACTGGTCATAAATGGACATCACTATTCCAGGACAGCTTCCATCACTTGGCTACACAGAGATTAATTGACCAGTCTCTTGCAATTACCAGACTTTGAAAACACAAAATAATCTCAATGGTTACATGTACTTCTGTCTCATATCTTAAACTAATTGCAACAGTTAGGTCTTGGCAAGGTCTAATGAGGTGGACTGAAGTCTTTTCCAGCTGAGGCTGTAGAAAGTATGATCCATTTATCCACACCTCTTTCATTGTAGGGAAATTAAACAAATGCAAGTCCTATGACAGGCAAATATTTTGACTCTTTCTCTGTTTCATTCAGAATTGGTCTTATGAAATTTCAGACAGAAATAGTGAAACTCTTGTGACAGCAGAGGTTTCAGAATGTGCAGCTTCATTTGAATCAGCGCTGACCTCAAACTTTGGATGGAGCTATGGTAGATACATTTGTCTTTATAGCAATGAAGAAACATATATGCATCTCCTCGACCCAGCTTCTACCAATGGTGCCTCTATTCTTTCCTAATGAGTGAAGCTTAGATACTAAGCACAAAGTTATTCATAACATAATTTTCTTAATATATGTAGTTGAAGTGGAATTTTAAAAGCCTTAGTTGTTTATCTTACTAGTCAACTTGGTAAAAAGAGAACTACATCAATGTGTAATGGAAAGAAAAGCTTTAATATCTATGGACACGTTACAATGGCTGTGTTTGTGTTAAGTTCATTGTACATTATTGTCCTCTATAAAAATGCCATAGTTCTGATGTGAAGGGTCATAGTTTGGCAATTTATTTTATTTTTATTTGGTTAGTTTGAAGTGGTTTTTTTGTTGTTGTTGGGTTTCTTGTTTCTTTTTTTTTAAATAAGAAACATAAATGCTGTGACTTCAGCAGTAAAATTTTATTCTCTTGCATTTTTTGCAATAAGTCTTTTTTGCCTGTGTTTCTGCATTTTGAACACTTTGCATAAAGGTGATGTGTTTACTAACAAAATAAAATTAAATCCACCTGCTTTTATTCTTCTCAGAGAAAGCCTCAATAGAAAAAAAAAATTGGAAATACTCAGTGAATTTAATAAAAACCAGCTCTGGCATACTGTCTTCCAGTACAATAAAAAAACTTTTTCTATTGCTAGGTTGTCAGTCCTACAAAGTGGTTTTTAGTGCATAAACCTCAGGCATGCAGATAAACCCAAGTACCCTGGAGCCAAGGTTTGAAATTGGTGCTTGAAACATGTCTTTAAAACCATCTTTTTTTGTCAGGGGAACTCTCTGTCATCTGGAATTATGGGCTTTAAGGCCCCCCCTGGCTATAAAAAGAGCAAGTGTGAGGATTTCACCATGATTCCTTTGTAGCTCAGTATCTGAATTATTCCAGCCATAAGTCCAGCTCTGATCACAATGATGTTGGTTTTAGGCACACCACTTCAGACACCAAGTGCAAAATGGCTGAAGCTCCAAATGGCTAGAGTTTATTGCAGCCTGCTTTGCTTATTAATTTCCATTATCTCACTTTTTCTGCCTTTCTTCCCTTGGCTTTTAACTGAATTATTTGTAAGAGTTCAGGAATTAATTCTTCTGCAACTGTACTCATATCAATCTGCGAGATACATATATGTACATATATGAAACTAAATTAAAAAAAATATACTTATTGACAGAGAAACACTTTGCATCTTATTTCAATAATACTGATGCTATTTTGTAAAGTCGTATGTAATCTGGGAACTGTATTACCAGAAAACAGAAAACTTTTGTACCAAGATAATATTTATGAAGTAGAATTGAAGTGTATGATGTAATAGGCTTGGAGACTCCAGTTTGAAGCCTATTAGGTTTGGTTTTCTCTAATAATAGAGATGGGCCATGGCAGTGTCACTCAGCTGGTTTGTTTAGTGCAGTTGTGTGGATACATTCCCTACAGTGCATGTCAGTGTCAGACTTGTGAAGCCAGGCAGTGTTATTATCACATCACTCTTGAAAGTTGCATGAAGATGGCTTTCCTTCTAATGACACTATGGAAAAGAGAAAAATCTTTACTTAGTCCAACACTTTATAAAATAAGCAGGAATTAATTTTTATCTGTAGATTCTGTAGGTGGAAAAACTCTCTCTATGTAAATTACATATTCCCCTGAGGTTCTCTTTCAAAACATTCTTTATATGCTAATACACAGTAAACAGCATATGCAATTTTAAAAACTGATTGAGCTTACATGGCAGAAGGGGCAGTTGGGTATTGTCTGATGTCAGGGGGTTCCACAGTGAGTGATTATGTTTCTTTTCTTGTGCCCTCTGTAATTAACATCATTGTTGCTACTGTTTGTTTTATCTAATTGCTGTTTCCAGAAAAATGTTCTTATCAAATCTTTAATTTCTGTGCCTTCAATTCTCCTCTCCAGCCACCACAGGGGGAGGGGAAAGGCAATAGGAAGGGGGAAGGGAGCAAGTGGCAATGTGGTTTGGAGAGTCTCCGAGGGAGCACTGAACTGGGGAGTCCCATTCCTAAAACATGACACCCACAATCCAAGAAAGCATATATTGTTATTTTTTTGAGTATGGCGCATCAAATATTTTTTGAATGATCTGCAACCTATAAAAATAAAAGCAGTGGACCTTCAAAGACCACAAGTAGCCAGCAGATCACTAATAAACTTTATCTGTGTCTTGCAAAATGTTTTAAAATGAATGACTGGAAGATGACAGCTTATCTGGGAGGTCATAATCCAATTCCTTCTTTTGGTGGCTTGATAAGAGTTGGCTGTCCTGACTGCAGCCGTAGTTGATTTTTAGATGTGTTTCTCCTAAAGCCAAACTTTCCAGTCTTAGCAAGTCGTGATTCAGTCCTTGCAGGCTCAGTTAAGTAATTAATAAGGCATCTGTGAAGCTTTGTGCAGGGCATCCTTGTGTGTAAAAATGTCAAATTACTCAACAATGCTGAAGAGATTATTTTTAAATGCTGCCTATTTTTTTAGAGGCAGGTAGCTAAATGTTCCACCAGGGAGGCTAGTGATCTCAGTGGATGTTTCTAAGGCACTGCCAGCACCCAGACTGCAGCTTTGATGGGATAGTCTAGAAGTTGCCAAAAACATGGAAGATAGAGTGTCAGGCATTTCTCAGAAAAAGTGATTTACACACAAATATTATATTGCCAAGAAGGTTAATTTGTTCTGTTGAGCTATAGGTAAAATGGGATCAAAGGTAGCTTCCACCCTTTCTGTGGGAGCCACGCCACTATGCAAAAGGGATAATGAGAGCCACAGGGGAAGAGAGATAGAAATTGTGTCAACTTTCCTGGGAATACCAGGACTAATGTGCCTTTCAGTCCTTCCTTCCAACTGACAATTATATTTAATTATGTGTTATTACATACATTGTTCAATGTCTCTTGGATTTCAAAAATATCTAGGAAAAAGGAGTAAAATTAATTTTATCTCTCAGCCATGCCAGTACTTTAGCAACTAAACCTCTGACTTGTGTTCCATTTTGTCTTTTGTGGGGTCATGGGAGTAGCATTTGTTTCTGCTCCATGGTTGTATTTGAGCAGGTGAGATGGTGCCTGCTATCACTGGGCTCAGCCAGGACCTTGTGGAGACCAGGTGCATCCTGCAGCCTGAGGAGCAGCTCCAGCTTGGAGGGATGTTGCATCTCAGTGATGGAGGTTATATAGTTACAGCCTCTAATTGCAACTGTTTTTAGAAAAATAAATGGCGGTATTCTGTTTTGTGTGGGGTTCCAGTCAATCATTATGCAGATAAGAGATGCTCTGAGCACAGAGTCTGAAGGTCTGTGGTCAAGGGAGCAGTGTACCTGCCCGCCACAGGCAAACAGGAGAGACACACCAACCCAGACACACGGGCCATCTGCAGAAACAGAGAATAAAACAGCTACAGACCACTAGAGGAAACAATAAGTTTAGATACTTGCTGAAGTGGCAATTCAGTAGGTGGGGTTTGGATCAAAATGTTGCACCTAATTTCTAAAAATTGTGCTTTGGTTTTGATGAAGACATTTGCATCTTTAATTGTATGTACTGGATGTTAGTTCTATATACTGAGCATACTGGCTCAAATTTACCAAAAGAACCAAAAAAAAAAATAAAAAGGTCAACAAAAATTGAACATGCTCCTTCCAAAGTCCTGGAGATATCAGGAACCTTTACCCTTTCTCTGACCGAAAATGAAAAAGCTGCAGTGTTACAAAAGAATCTCGAATTGAACAATGCATTAAAGAGTCTGTGGTTTCCCCCCTTTTTTTCTGCTCAATGTCTCTGCCAGTGCTCTGCCGGTAACTCTTTTTCTGATAAAATATCTGTGTTACTGATGGATCAGGGTTGAATTTTTATGCTTTGCAACATTTGCTTCTCAGGCAGATAATATATTGCCATGGAAATACAGGACATTTCTCACTGCACATTTCAAAGAGAGAGCATGGCACTATGCCATGTTGTGGCTGTTAGCATCACTATATCATCCGTTCAGAGAGGTCTGCTCTGCTACCACTTTCCAAGGAATCTCTTTTGGGGCATGACACTGTGAAACTAGAGAAATTATGTTTGGCAATAACATGGGTTGATGGCAAGATATGTCAAACAGCTGAAATTATAGGCTCCCTTTCAAAAGCTGTCCTCTGCCCCATCACCACTGCTGATGGTTAGATTTGTTGATCCCACCTCCCAGTTCGCACAAGTGGGACAAAAGTAGAGGAGTCAAAAGCACAACACACACTGTGTGAGGTGTGTAAAACATCCCTCAGCAGGAGCTTGGCAGTACAGATAGTCATGTAAGATGAAGTGAAATAAGTGTTCCTTTGTGAATAGAGGCCCTCTGCCCAGCCTTTGCATCACAGTGCTTAACCTGGCCTACAGCCTACATAAAGATACATAGATTATAAAGAAAACACTCCTTTCAGAATGCGATGTGAAAACTTGTAAAACATTGCTTTTGTCCACACAACATGTATTCATTCTGGAATGTCAAATAAACACAAGGTCTTGCTGAATAGCCTTCCTCTCATCTGACGTTTTGGGGTCCAAACATAAAGCTAATACATTGCTAAGTAGAGCTAAGAAATTAAAATCAGTGAAAAATAAAGCATCTCAGAGACTGTAAATTCCTTCCTGCTTGAAAGTTCAGGAATCAAAGTGTGACCTCCTCAGCATGAGTAGAGAACTGGGGGGACATGAGGCCTTGATCTCACTCTGAGCATCGTCTAAGGAGATTTAATTCAACAAGATGGATCAGCTGTTATCTGAGCTCTAAAAGGTGAAGTACAATTAGCCCCATTGCTGCCAAGTGAGACAATTTTAGTATACTAGAAGTAATGTGAAAATCTGGTCAGGAAGGAAGACTATTTTCATAAAGTGCATAAGGGTTTGGATTTTTATCATATTTTTCCTCTGACTATTTGTCCAATGATATTCTGAAAAGTGTCACTCCTTCCTTGTCCTCTCTTGCATGCTCTTTCTGTAACTCTCTGCTTTCCATACCTTCCAGTTTGTAAACAATATGAAAACATGAAAAAATTCTTTTCCCATTTTGATACTGCCTTCCATTCAACAAAATTCCTTAAATAGGAAATAAGCAGAGAGAAATAACTTAATGACACTGATTTTTAAGGAAAAGTGAAAATTCTTCAGACTTTTGCATTGCCTTCAAAAAATGTATTTTCAAAATCCAGAAAATGAAAATTATCTTTCCAACTCTGCTTTATTTTCTGCTAAGTATCCTCTTGAATTGACAATAATCATATGTAGAAAACATTATTACTTGTTTTTTTCCGGAAGATTGCTCTGACTTTTTCTTTCATACAATACTTCTAGGATAACATTCTAAACTGCTATTTATTAAAAGTAAAATCTCATGTGATTTTAATCATAAACAATATGGTATGATTCTCAATAAATTCTTTTTCTGATTTTCATTATTCCTTTTAGCGTTCGTGATTTTTCTTTTTTTTTTTTGCAATCAAAGGGGCAAAACATAGCTACTGTGGATAATTTAAATGCTGAAACTAAACAATGCTGGTATTCATGATAAAATATTTGCTTGCTTTCAGATAACCTTGGCTTGTGTTAATTATCTTAATAACTTCATTTGCAGATCTTGCTGAAGAAGTAAGTCAGTGTAAAGGAATGTCTCCCAAATGTCGTGTTTCTGTTTTTTTGCTTTTGCATTCCTCTAGATATTTGCTGTGTGCACAATCTATCTTTGGGAAGCTCAGTGTAAAGCCTGGGATATGTCATCAGGAAAGGAAAAAATGAACTGAGCAGCATTTGTCAAATATCTGCGATGATTACATTATCATATGTTTCTTATAGGATGTTCTGCTAAAGAAGGCCCACTTACAAGGCCTCTTCCTTCTCTTCCATCTCTCCACCCTCACCCCATCAAAAAAATATTCTAGCTTCCGTTGATCCACAAAATGCTTAATGTCATTTTAATGCACAGCACAGAGCTGGCACCCTCAGGCTGTGAAAATTATGTTCTGGTATGTGATGTGGGAAAGGGAAAAAGTGAAAGATACTGCCTGGATTTGGCAAGGATATCAGGAAAGGGAATGGGAGTTGGAAAAGCTGTTAGGAAATGTAGATTGGTAGGAGTGTCAAAGAAAGACTGAATGGGAAGGACTCAAGGGGGAAACTGAAAGTTTTGTGGAGAATATATGAGGTGACTGGGTGAGTTTGAAAGCATCCCTATCAACCATTTCAAGTCTGCTCCTCCTATTTCAGCTTCTCGTTTACTCATCATTCATTACTCTGGTGGTTTGCCTCTCTAGTGACTTTTTCCTGAGCAAATGACATTCCATGGTTTAAGTCACCAGGTGTCCAGGCGCTTTCTCTCTCCTGCCTTTGAATAACATCCCCTGAAAGCCAGGGAGCAGGTAAGATACCTCATCATTTTCCTGAAGGCCAGGTTAATGTTTTCTTTTGCATTCAGTTCTGTGGCACCCATCCACCCTTGGGAGGCTAATACTGTTTGTCTGTTTTCTCTTGCTGCTAGTGCTTCTTTCAGAGACTGGAATTCTGTAAATTCTTTTCTGTAAATGTTTTTATGGTGTTCAGTTTATTTCTTTCTTTATTTCTTTTGGAAAAACCTTCCATTTTCTTCTACCACATCCCTCTCCCTGCTGACTCCTCTGGCTACTTGTGGGATCTAATCACTCTCTGCAATTTCTTCCTCCCTCTCACCCCCTGCTCTGGACTTGGCAAGAACATTGACCCCTCACTAGGTGATATTTGCTGTGACTTAAGTGCTATCTCTCTTTTCCCACCTGACTTGGCATGCTGTTCTGATTCCATAAATAACCATGATTACAGAACATCTTGGCTGGCACAGGTGTCCAAACATTCTGTTCTTTCCTGAGTGGCATATCAATTGCATAGATCTTGTAGAAAGGAGGAGGAGGCCAAAGCTGTCCCTATGCTTCTACTTACTCTTTTTTGTCTGTAGGCAATGATTTTCAGACTGCAAATCCTCTGAGACATATGCTGTGTTTCACAAGTCAGCCCTTACTATCTGTGGTTATGAAAGGGCTGAAGATGTCTGATAGCGAAGGTGACTATAAAACTAGATCTCCAAAATGTCACAAGAAATTTGATACAACTATTTATTTACATATTACAAGAAAAAGAAAACCTGTCTTAAGAGGCCCTATAAAAATGGTGGGCATAACAGTAAAGCGTTTACTTTGTAGCACAATTGTTTATGAAAGACTATAATTGAAAACACAGCAATTTTAAGACTGGAAAATAGAGAAAAATGTATGGAAGGAAAAAATAAAAGAAAATCCCAAGCATCTTAATTTCAAATCTGTATGACTCATTTCTGTTTGAGATTGAATTCAGCCATCAGTCTTTTCCTTTGTTTTGGCTTATCAATGGATAGACCACAATCCCATTCCCAACAGAGGATGATACCAAACTTGCTTTAAATACAGGTTTCTTTCCTTTTTTATTAGAAGAGCACAAACTAATGGATTGACTAATGCTGTCTATAGAAGGCATTATTTTGCAGGATCTCAACCTGGGCTAAAAGATGCTGAAACTAGGCCTAATTTGTCAAGAAATAATCTATTTACTACTGGAAAATATTAGTATTTTTACTCTTAGTCACATTTGATGTTGAGGACTAAAGGATGAGGTTCCAATTTTATTACATAGTTCCCATATAGACAGATTGTTTTGTCCCCAAGGCTATTCTCCTTTCTCTGCTTTCTAAGCTGGACATCACCCTGGGGATGCTCAAGGAGGAGAAAGAGCCAGCAAATCTTGCCTGAAAATGTCAGTTGGATGTGCTGAGTCAGATAGAGAGATAAAATTCTGGCATAAAAGTTTGCTTTTTGCTTCATCTTGTGTAATCACAAAGGCATGAGATGGGACCTACTTTGTTTCTTGCAGATAATTTATCCTATGGTGGTAAAGCACCATGGCATGCATAGCCTCTTCCCTTGATTTTATGTACACTATGGTTCAGAGGGAGCATCCAGGAATGTGGAACATCTTTGTGTGTCTTTGCTGGGGAGTTGTTTGAACTGCACCTCCTCTTCAGACAGAGCAGCATGAACGCTTCACACTCCTGAGGGAGAATGATTACTACTTGGGGAAGAATCTCAGTTTGAGAAACAGAATTGTCTCAGATGTACTCAAACTGTGGGATTTTGGTGCAATATGTGTGTATATGAAATCATTAGTACTGGGTTGAATCTGGTAGTAATCTTGATTACTTGTAGTGGGAAAACTGCCAAAAGAGAAAAAAAAACACTGTGCCATTTTCCCTTGGGAAATTCCCTTTTTAGCTCCAGCTCCAAGAATCTTATGCTGCTATCAAAACGTTCTATCTTAGGATGTTCTGGTAAAGGATAGCATAGATCATTTTTACTTGTTCTTTATTGGAGGAATCCATTATGTTTTAGAGAAACAATATCACCTTTGTACTGAAAATGGAGATGGAACTGTGCACAAAAATGTGATTCTACATGTGGGTCTGAAACATGTACAATATGTAGGACAATATAAAGGTGAACAAAGACCTCAGGTTATCCATGTAAGGCTGCAGCCTTACATCTGGAGTGTCTGCTCTTCTTCTTTGATATTATCACTGGTTTTGTTTTCCTCTCCTTGAGTCCACCTCTCCTTTAGTCCACACTTCACCTCTCTGTGTGAGCTGTGGGAGATCACCGTGCAATGTGCTCAGCAAAAGGAGGCTCTCTGGTGCCAGCTTTTGAGCTGCAAATTCTTTGAAGGACATGAGCAAGTCCTTCACCTGGCAATCAATAAAGTGAACACTTCTCTTGGGAATCCTACTACAAGCCAAGTAATCAACCAGAACTTTACAGTAGGTGTGGGTTGACAGGCAGTCTTCTTAGAAATCTGCATCACGCAAGAAAGGACACAGCATTGCTCATGGAGGCCTTGTGATTTTTCTATCTGCCCAAGAGTGAATGACATAGGAAAGAAAAAAAACTTGTGTTGACATTTTGAAATCTTTTATGCAGTGACAAGTACTGGTAAAACTTTATCTGTAATTTCAGCCATATCTTGATCAGTGTGTTCACCCACATTGAGTTGCCATATAAAACGAGATCCTAAAACAGACATTGAGAGTAGTTGGATGGCAGATGTTATGTCTAGAGGCTACAGAACTCTGCTGTTAGTCATTTACAGCTTGCACTGTTGGGGAAATGACCCAATACTGATCAAAATCAACAAAAGAACTTGAAATGAGCTACATATCCAAAGAAACTTGTTGAATCAAAACGAAGTCGTGAACAATGAACTATTATGACAAATCAAGCTCTTTTGCTGAAATATATCAGAGAATAATATGTAACAAGATTGCTTCTTTTTTTGTTCCTCTGACTAGAACAGTAAAATCTGGGACTTCATCAGCTTCAGGATCTAAGTGGGGAAAGCATTTGATTCAGCTGTCCACCAAATGTCTAATTCTTTCTAAGACGTAAGGCATCTGAGACATCTTCTTGCAAACAGTGAATATGACACATGGCTATGGCAGATCCCTTCTGGAATTGCTGTAGGCTAAACGAGATGATTTAGGTGGCAGATGTAGCCCAGAGGTGCTAGTTGCCTGCATATGAAAAAAAAATTAATTAAGACCTGTTTAGCACAACCTGACAGCACTAAGAAGGACTCACCTTATTGTAAAATGCATCCTTCAGCTGATCTGTAACTTTCTGTCAATGGGGTCATGGCTTTTGCTTTGTTACAAATATGTGGATATTAAGATGGACCCTGTTTAGAGTGCCTAACTGTTCAACTTGTCATGTGCAATTAAAGTTTCCTTTAAAACAGAGTCCCATCTCACAAGTCCTGAAATTCGAAAAGAACGTAACACTCATCCTGTGTCAGACTGAGACAGAAGATGGACAATTGCATAATAAGCTCTCTAAAAGTCTGTATAACAGGAAAAGAGAGGATTAGAGAACTCCTACTAGTGTTATTCAGTTTCAAAGACATACTGAGGCTAAAATAAAAAAATTGAGAATGTGGACTGCAATCTCTTGTGTTCCCATTCCAAAGCCCATGCTGGCCTTTCAGGATCCATTGTTCAATTCTACTCCCAGAGAGCAGTAGAAAAGGCAAGCTGTTAGGGTGAAAAAGTTCTACTGGCTTTCCTTGTTCTCCATAGAAGACTGAACATTAGTTCACAATCTTAAATATCTGTCACCACATCATCTGTCTTTCTTGAGTATCAAGACACGGTTAGTGGGTAATAAAGGCCCTCTAACTGAAAGAGAGGGGATACTCCATGTCCTGAAACATCATAGAATGTTCTGCTTCATGCTACATTTTATTATGTTAAGTTACTCTATATAGTTTTCATCAGGGTTTGTTTAGTTAACCTCTGCCTCATGATATATTTGTCAACTCAATTAAAAAACCCCATTAAAAATAGTATAAATCAGATTTTTATTTTCCTCTTTTCCTAATATTTGATTATCTGCTCCTTTTTCACCTTTCCCCAAGGTTCCCTTATTTAGCTCTCACACATAAATTAGCTGATGAAGAAGGCTGGCTCCAAACACATTTCACAGGTCCTTTGAGACATGCCAAGACCAACAATTTAAACCATGTTTTCTCCAAATAGGCAATACAAAGTTAATTTTTGTGGTTTTCCTTTGCTTGGATGTGTGGTGTGAGCTTTTCAGTGCCACCAAATCAAACACAAGAACAGTAAACCAGTGGTAGCAATACAATGACATTTCCACAATTTCATCAGTAAAATAATAAAACAACCCACCAATTCTTTTGGGAGAAGTCAGATGAACTCTAACACTGTAATTGTGGTAGGCTGAGGGTCAAACCAGGGTGAAACACTTTAGACCTGTAGTAAATGTAAAGTGGTGACCTCATGTGGAATAAAGCAAAACCATAGTTGGTTACCACACATATTCATTCTCATATTACACAAATATTTCAATGGGTTTTTAAAAGGAACTAATAGCAGTCCTGAAGAAGAATTAAATCTGAGGGTTTGACTGCCTTCTCTTTGCATGTTTAGCAACAGTATGGATATTCTCACATGGTACTAATTCCCTTATTAAATTAGTCATTGTACTTCCCATGTGCCAACCAAGCCCATCCTTCTGCCAGCTCCAGCCCACAGATAAAGTCCAGGCATGAGTCCCATCCCAGCACAACAAAAGTCTTGGTGGTGAAGCCATCTTTCGGTCAGATTCCCAGGGAGTTTTAGGTTGTAGGAAGCAGTACTCATCACATTTCACTGCTTGGTGTGCCAAAACACAGGGTGTTATCTGATACTGAGTTGTAATGTACACCATGGCTACAGATGGTGAGTAAAAGCACTGATAAAGAGCCTAAACCTCAAGCCTACTTTCACATAGCCAGGAAGAGTGTCATCAAGCTGCATTGAAACTTTCATTGAAATAGAAGATATTTTGGTTTTTGGAGGGAACGAGGGCTATTATTTGTCTGTGTAAATAAACATCCAAACTACAGCAAGTCAAAGGGAAACAGCCTGTGAACATTAAAGACCTTCCAGTTATAAATTCTAGACTGTCCAAAGCAGGGCAACGAAGATGCAGAATGGTCTGGAGCACAAGTCTGATGAGGAGAGGCTGAGGGAACTTGGGTTGTTTAATCTGGAGAAAAGGAGACTCAGGGAGGATCTTAGTGCCCTTTACAACTACCTGAAGGCAGATTGTGGTGAGGTGGTGATTGTTCTCTTCTACCAAGGAACAAGTGACTGGAGGAGGGAGGTTTAGATTGGATATTAGGAAAAATTTCTTTGTGGAAAGAGTTGTCAACCATTGGAACCAACTGCCAAGGAAAGTGGTGGAGTTACCATCCCTGGAAGTGTTCTAAAAACATGTGGATGTGCCGCTTGAAATCATGGTTTAATGGTGACCATGATGGCAATGCTGGGATGATGTTTGGACTTAATGATCCTAGAGATCTTTTCAAACCTTCTATGACTCTATTAGTCTGAGGTAGAATAATTTGCAAAATAGTTTTCCTCTTGTGCAGTATTTTACCTGAGATGGTGCCCAGGAGCAGACGCTCAAAGAAGCTGCAGCTGTACAACCCCAACATCCCAAAATCAGGATATCTCATGATGCCCTGAAACAGTTTGCTTTAGGTCCATTAGGTCCATTATTTTTAAGACCTCTCTCTGGACACATTTATCTAACACTTTTTTTATAATATATGCTTTTGACATCCAGAATTTACTGTGAACATGGACACTGCAACTTTGCTCTGTGGAAAGAAAAACAAGTATATTTATGTTAATCTGCTATGTGATAGTTTCATGGAGTGCTCCCATTGGCTGGTTTTGTGGGTTTAGTTATCTCCTATACATCCCGAAATCTTTCTGATTATCAGTTGCCATTCTCCCTTCCCTGTTTTCATCTTCTTTTCCAGTGTTCCTGTTAACCTGAAACACCCATTAGCCAGGGGAAAATACATTAATATGACTTTTTTAAGTATAATGAGAAGTTTAATTTCGAATTCTTAGGTCTTCCATAACATTCCAGATAGCTCTAGAATAAAAACCAAAAAAAAAATCACCTTTACCTTCCCTGCAGTGTCAAGGTAACAGTTTAGGTCTTTTAATTTTAAAGATTTTCTCAACCTGACCTAGCTGAACATGTGTTTGAATCTCAATAGATATTGATGCAGTTCAGTGAAGTTGTAGCTACTCTGTATTAATAACATATTAACTCTGGTTTTTTTTGTGTCACTTAAAATGGCATTAATCAGAGGAGAAACTGCATGTTGATTTTCTGAACTAATTTGCCATTAAAAAGCTATGATAATTAAATAAGCTTGAAATAAGGTTATTTTGTTTGTTATCCTGCTTTTCTCTGACACCTGTATCCTAATATACTGATTTTTAACACCAAGAAGCCAGAAAAAAAGATGTTTGAGCACTCACTTTTGTAATCATTTCTATTAATTAAGATGATGAAAACTTTCCTTGTCATGAATTAATTGAGAAGGATTTCCAGTCTAAGGCTTAAGCTCAGTTAGCAAATTGACAGTAAAATAGACCAAATGATCAGACTGAGAAGATGTATAACAAATCTTCGTCTAGTGCATGCATAATTGCTAATGACTAAAACTATACTCCAATGAAATGACAAAATCTGCTGATTTCAATGGCAGAATGCGTCTCATCTACTCATGCTGGCAACCTTCTAAGGCTGTTCAGGGATCAATTATTTTCCTTTCAAATATCTCACACATGTTTCTTAGCAAATAAAATTCTGTGCTTGGGCAAGGCCAAGATAACAGTAAATATCACACTTCCAGAATAATTCTGGTGACACAGAATTGCTGTTATCATTGCACAGAAATAATGCTAAAGGAAAATGAGAACACTGATGCAGAACATTGCAGGAGGGCATGGGAATTGTATCCTAACATGTGGCCTCAATTCTCCCTTGATTCAAATCTCTATTCAAAGGCCATAAAAAAAGAAAGAAAATAATAAAAAACAGAAGAAGAAGAAAAAAAGAACACATCCAAAACCCAAACTAGGAAGCAAAAGAATACACGTAATACATATGCATTTTTTTCAGATCTGTGGGTAGCCCCCAGCTTAGGCATGTAGTTTTGATGTCTGACTCCTGAGGGTCAGAGTGAGGAGAAGAAAGTGAGCAGAGGTAGTTGCATGCATGAGGTATTTTCTGAGCAACTCTCAGTACCCTCTTTCGCTAACCATATCTTAGGGAAAAGATTTCTCGGGACTAGACTGCCTTCATATTTGTCTTTACACAGCAGTAAACAGGTTTACAAACAATAGAAATAAACAATAGAATGCACCCAGATGAATCAATTAACATGCAGTTTTCAGTGAGTGAGTCTAAACAGCAGAAAGATCTCTGTTGTTTTAGAGATGGTAGACTTCTTAGGACATTATAAATGTGTAACACTTCTGCCCAGAGTCAAAAGTAGTGTACATACTCCCAGAAACATCTCAGCATGTGAAAAAATTCATAGTTTCCTTCAACACCTAAGTGAAAGCACTCACAGCAGAAACACTGCAAAATCAATGTTGAGTTGCACTATAGCAATAAATGGGACAGGCCAGTCCTTCTTAAAGTTTCTGAAGAATAATTTTATGTTACTTGTGAGGCTCTGAAGTGCTGGCGCCAGTGAAAAGACAATTATGGTGATGATCAACTGAAATCCTTCTATATCAATGAATAAAGTTCACAATGTCTTAGACTTTGTATATGAAAGAGATACAGATTAGAGGAATTTAAACTCTTCACTTCTTTTTATGCTTGCTTATGTGTGTTGGAGAAATAAGGATTTCAGTGTATGATAAGATGTGTGACAAAGAGGGATTGATATCATGTTTGGTGAAGTCCTGATCCATTCATGTTCCACTGTATTCCAAAAGTGGCTGGTGCATGAAATATGCCTGGAGATTCACACCTTCAAGTGCACTCTTTGAAGAACAGGGACTGATTCTCAGGGTGCTTACGATTACTTAAGGACTCCACAGAGAGTCACTGGTATATAAAGAGTTTTATATTTAAAAATATAAGTAAAGAGAATCAAACAGAAAATTTACTTTGTGTAATATGTGCATTTTTCTAGAGAAATGTGGCTCAACATTTTCCAATGACCAAGATGGGGTATTTGGGCATTGCTAACTTTTGAGAAAAAGTACTGCTTTGGAATCAGTTTAAGAAACACAGACATTTGAGTTGTGATTTTAGACAGTGTAAGTTTTGTTAAAAAAGCCAGCATAAGACAACATTAATAATCACTCACACCCTCAAAAACACAGGAACTGACATTTGTGAGTTCAAGGCAAAAGCACATGGCTTCTTTTCCAGATTCTTGGAGATCACACACTTAGTGCAAGTGCCATAAATCAGCTGAAAAATATATTGGCAAAAAAAGAAATTATCACAGTTCAAGGCATCTTATTTGATGAGGAGGAATACATATGATTTATGGACAGGCATAACTTTTTTCATGTTACAACTGGCCTGTTATACTCCCTGCTGAATGGAGAGTCCAAGGGAAACGTGCAGTCTGCAAAGCACAACCTAAATCAAGCCAGCTTAAACTGTTCTTCTATAGAGAACTCCCATCCGTAACCTAGCCCAGCACCACTGATCTGAGAATCAATTTGGAAATGTCAAAGGATGAGATCAGAGTTTGTAGGTACTTCTGTCCACTTGTGTTATATGAAAATAGTTCATTTTCTGCCGTTAGTGTTAACAAGCTGCAGTGGAGTGCTCAGAAGGAGGAAATATGAATTATACATATCTCTTGTAGCAGGAGATGATATAGAAGTATTCCTTTTTCCAGTCACACTGTTGCCTAGAATCAAGGGTCCCTCTGGACTTGTACTGTTCAATCCATTGTTAATGCTCATCTTTTATGGGCTTTAATCATAGTTTTGTGATTATAACTAATAAGATAATTAACTTCCTAAATACAAGATAATTAAGAGACTAAACCAGCACCCAGATGGGATCCATCTGACCTAATCTCAGATCTAAGCCATCCAGACTCAGTCTTGACTATAATTTTCCTGTAGTCCATGGAAACAAAGGAAATTCAGGAGGAAAAGGTCAAATCTTAGAAGTTATCTTAGAAGATTTTTTAAAGATAGGATTGATTTCTTGGTAACATCTCTGACTCTACACCAAATGTGTAGTAAATCTCGAAAACTAGTTTAGACAAGGTGCCTACATTTCAGACAGCTAAAGGTTGTTGTCTATCATCACCCCATGTGAGTGAGTGGTTTTGCAGATTTCAATGAATGTGTATATGCTGATGACAAGGGATTTTTTTTACTGCTGTGGCTAAATCAAAAGTGGTCAGACAAGCCCAAAAAGTTTAGGCACTCACATTTAAATGAAGTATTAACAGTTATAATTGTTGTATTAACATTTATTTGTTACTTCTTGTCTACTTAAACCACAAAAAATGACACACAAAAAATCCTAAGCTTTGTTATCTGTCTGTATTTAGAATTTATAGGAATTTTGTTGAATTGTGAATTGAAGTGATTTCTCTAGACATATAGCAGATACAGACTAGCATAAATTGTGCTGATGGAAAGGAAATAAAAATACTTGGTGGTTTACAGAGTGTGTCTGTTACAAAATGCTCACAGTGAGAGGGTCTGTAATGGAGATAACTTTGGACTGCTCTGGCATCTGGTTCAAGAAGTTTGCCTTCATATTTCCAACCCACTTATGCCTCATTCAAATCAACTGGGATGGTTTTGCTTCTATTCTATTACATAGAAGAGGAGAAAAACTGAATATTTTTGCTATTGGTTTTGATACATATGATCACAAGATTTTGTTGTTCTGCCCACTGAAAAAATCCATCTCTTTCCTTACTAGAGTATATTTTGTTAATTGATGCCAAAGGAACTAGTGCAGCCTGAAATGGAGACCACCCTAAAACAGATTGATTTAAAGAAAGCCCAGAAAGAAGTGGTAATAAACTGTTAGTAGTTTGAATTTCTCTCCAATGATATTGTAAGTCCAGAACCACCATAACTGGACTTTACAAGACATATTCTGGGTATTTACTCCAAGTAGGAGTGATCACCAAAAGAAGGTGCCTGGTTCTCACACAAATAAAATTAGATACCTAAATTCCTTTTTCAGGTGTTGAAGGCAGGTTCCACTGAGATTTTTTAATACCTAAGAAAAATATCCTACCATTACAATTTAATATTATACAGCATCTAAATTAGTCAATCTGAATACGTGCTTTGATATAAGAGCACAATCCTAACCAGTCAAAGCCACACAGAAAATCTGTACCAGAGGCAAGAAATGAAATTGGATTTCCTGACTCTGCATTTCATTTCTTAACAAAAACTCTTTTTCCTGGTCAATAAACTGTGTTAACAACACTGTTTCAATACTAATAATTTAAGGCTGCACCAGGAAGTCAGTCTTTTCTCATAAATATACAATATTAACCTGATACTGCCTCACCTTTTAGACTAAAAACAGTGATTCTAAACCTTAGGAGTGTGTCAGGAGCCAATAAGGCGTGTCAAAAGTCTGTAAAGTGATCCTGGGGTATGTTGGAAGCCTTGTAATTTTGTTAAATTTATTCTGTATGTAATGATCACTATTCAATTTTTCTGAAATATAGTGTACATTTTTCCAGCCTGGCATACAAAAAATTAATTATTTTGTTACATTGTGACACAGAATAAGAAATCAGAGAAAATTTTGTTCCTACTCTGGGGCTTCTACAAAGTGTTAGTGTTGACTTTTGTTGAACTATTATACTGTTGTATTCTAAGATGTATGGAGCTTTGAACCCTGCTTTTCCTGCATCCTGCACCTGGGAGTTGATTTGACATTGTAATCTGCCACCAGGCCAAGAAATCTGCTCATTAGAGCAAGCTGTACAACTGCCACAAGCTAACCAGGTGGAATTAGATTAATTAATCAGGAATTTCTGTTTAAATATCAAGGTAAAATTAGAGAGTTTATGGGCAAATTTAGAAGAATTGTATTTCTCTAGTAACCTTGGATTAATTACTAGAGTGAAAAGGAATGTGGGGTATGGTTTTTTCCTCTTTCTCATTCTTTTGCAGGAATACTTAGTGCAGATTCAGAAGAAAATATCAGCCTCCAGTGCAATGAAATTAATACATAGACTCTAAAGCATGACCATTATCACAACACAGCATAACACAAACTTCAGCAAATAATCACCCAGTAGCCTTTGCCTCAGGCCAGTAGTTTCTATTTAGGAAATAGATTAATTTATATTTTTAGAAAATTGACTCAAATTTGATTACAGTCATAAAGGGTCTGTCATATCCTTAGGTAAGTTGTCCCAACATTTAACTATCCTTATCTAATGACTAATTATTTTAATTTTTTAAAAACAACCTTCACATCGTATTCAAGTCACCTGATCTCGTCATGCTTTTCTTTTCCATGCAAGTCTTTCCTCATTAGACATGGGCTCTACACTTGCAAGAACTTACTTTTTAAGACCTGGACATGGCATAAGTGGTGTCACTGTTTGCATCCATCTCATCAAAGCCTGAAGTATATAGGGTATATGGCCCACTTTCAGCCCTACAAAAGAAATCCACTGTTCTGCAGTATTGTGAAGAGCAAGAATAATACTGTACTTAACACTATTGAATAACAAATATTTTTAGGGTTTTAATTTTTAACCTATGCCTTCTTTTTTTCTTTTTCAAAATGTTGATGTGATTCAGCAATTTGGTCTGTATGACAGAGTCCTTGTGGCCATCAAATTCCCCAAGCTTTTCACAGGTGGAAAACTCTTCCTACTGGCACCTTTCTCCAGAACAGCACTTACAGGAAGATGGAACAACAGGCTCCCTATGGGAGAAGGAGAACAAAAGGGAGCAAGAAGTGGTCAAAGAAACTTCCTAAAGATTCTTCAAATGAAGATGAGCAAACACTAATTTTCCCAGGAAAACTGACCAAATAATTGATCATATCTTGATTCAAAAATGATAACAGGCAGTAACAAAGTTTAAACTCTTTAGAAATGACTCCAGAATTATCAAAGAAAGTAATAGGCAAAGAAAAGAGCAAATAAAGATCTGGATCTGGCTGATGTCACTCATATATAAAATCTCTTTCACTAGCAAAATTTGTATACCTAATACACATAACTTCCTAAGCACTCTGGAGATTAGGCAGCTTCAAACCATTCCAGGTCAGCTGTGATGTTTTAGAATCTCCATTGAGCTTTTGATCCAGTAGACCACAACTGAGGTTAAGTCCTGTAATTGAAAATTTTTTCTTCTTAGGACATTAAAATGGAAAGTATAAAACAGTTTGGTTAATTAAAACTAGTGGAAGTCTTGTAAAAATAATTGACAATAAAAAAGAGGAAAGGAATTACTTTAGGAATGTTAACATACATTGAGTAGTGTGAAAAGGTAAATATAGGCAGAATATCAGGGGGAAAAACTCCTGGCAGAGTGGTCCACAGGAATATGGGGAAGTGTCAGAATCCTGATTGCTCATGATATTTAAATCCAGGCTGGACAGACCACTAGCAAATCTGCTGTTGGGAATGATTTTATATTAACTGTAGCATTGATTGGATGACTTAATAGATCTTTTCTGTATCTGATTTCTATTAGTCTAGGATTCCCAGCTGCTTTTGCTTCCAAAGCCTCTTCCAGTCTTTGGATTTCTTTCTTTAATATTAACTAATAATAGCACTTTAACCATCTGTCTATTAACAGAACTTCAGGTTTTCTTATGAAAATATTAAATTGGCAGGTGATTAAAGCTTTTCTCTTCTTGTTCCTCTTATACAGGGTAAAGTATAAACGTCTGCAAGTGTAGCTGAGACACTATTGAAAGTTCTGCCTTAGCTATTCCTGCTCAAGTTTAACCCAAGTCCTCCCATTTTGAAAGTAATGAAAGCAAAGATTTCGGAAGTCTAAGAAGACTGAAAAATAGGTTAAAGTACATTTTTCTGTACTCTCTGATCACTTTAAATAAGTTCTGATCAAAGTTTATTGCTACACAGCAGCTTAGTGGCCTTTCTTCTGTGCAAGAGTTTCCGTGTTTCATAACTGACCCTCCTTTGAGCTACTTGGCAGTGTTTCTTGCTGTGTTTGGTTCAGCTGCTTCTATTTTCACAGATTGCTGCTATTGCCCACTCACAGTGCAGCTCAGGGAGCACGTTTATGACACAGTCTGTCTGCTGAGGCTTTACACATCACCTGCTTTGTGTTTGTGTCTTCTCAGTGAGGAGTCACAAGCACTCAGGGACCACTAACCTATGTGAAATACAGGGAGACCAGGTTCAGTCTGGTGAGTTCTCCAATGAAGCAGAGTGCAGCCCATCACATTTGCATTTAACTTCTAAATGGCCATCAAATTTTATGGACGTGATGGACGGCTTTGAGTTACAGCAGCTGGAGGCTTTGAGAGAGCAAAAGGAAAATTATGGTGGTGTGTCAGCCAGCCCTCTTACAGTCTGTTTTAGGCAACTGTATTTCAGTTTGGTGGACCATTACAGGCTTGTGAACCTTTGGTCAGCAAGATTTTTTGATTCTATACAGAGGGTGGAGAGGGCACTCTTGCTGGAGATTCTGTTCTCTGGTTGATGTAGTTCTCTGGTTTATGTTATGGCAAAAAAATTGTCTTCCAAATATTAGTATCTTCAAAAAAAATTTATTAAGTTCAGTAATTCAATCAGGGAACATCAGAAATTTGAATAGTTTTTTATTTTACTGAAAACAATGCATATTTTACTTGAATATCAAGAAGTTGAATCCCCCTGTTAGCTGTCTCTGTCAGCTTCCCTGGAGGGTGAATGACTTCTGTCTAGGACAAAATATTTCCAGAGTTGCTAGCTTCAGCATCATCTTTACCTTTCTGGTATGGGGAAGAGTTGGAAATTCATTGGCTTTCAGAACTTTAGGAAGGTAAATCACACAGCTTTAGCTATCAACTCTAGTCTAGACACCAAGATTCCTTCTGCAGTGACTGTTGAAAAATCAGTTTCCAAGGGATGTGTAACTTCATGCACCTTGGAATTTTAATAGAAGACAAAAAGAAGGAGAGGAAAAAATGCCTTGTATCAAGCATAAGAGTCAACAAACTGATTTCTAATGGAATACCAGAAAGTTTTGAAGAAGCCTAATGAAACAGAATAAACCACCTTCTCAAAGCATATGTTTTCCCCATTGACTTCTGAGGCAGCCTAGATTCTTAATTCACAGAAAATGTAAACCTTGACACGGTTAGAAATCAGTATCTTCATGTTAGTATCACATTTTAAAATAAATTGCACTTAAGAACCCAAACAAACAAGCAAAAATAAGACAAAAAAAAAGAAAAAAAAGAAAAAAAAAGGCAGAAAACAATCAGAGAGGAGATATAATAAGGTAATGATATAGCACCAGAGACAAATACAGCCTTGCAATAGCTGAAAATATGGTCTTAAAATAATGTAAATGTGCATGGGAAAGGTCTAAGCTTGCACACATTTAAATTGTGATCAAGATTCAGATTTTTCTTGAAACTGTTTTCTGTATGGAAACTTTTGAACTGTGAATGTATGGGTGCAGATGAATTAATAAACTACTGCTTAGATTGGGCTTCAAGATCAAAATTTAATGCATGATATTGAATGAACATTTCAACTAAAGAAATTAAAAGAAGCAACATTGTGACAATATTGTGCAGCAAGACAAACAATTTAGAAACATTTATAGTAAAATTAGACAACTTAAAACCAGAACATTTAAAAATCTTTTTATTGTATATCAACTAAACCATATAAAATTGCATTTTTGTGGGTGGTTGGAATACCATTTTTATGGTATTTTAAACCTTTGGTTTAATTTATGAAATAACCGTGGACTGAGTCAGTAAAAATTCTGCTATTTCAGAATTCCTCACTTCCTAACTGTGGTTTAGTTGTTGAATATTAAACCATTATATAAACCCTCTGTCTGCAGGGAATTAGATGTAAACTCTGACTGTAGTCAGTTTTTCTCAAAACCACCTGCTACATGGATTAGCAATCCAGGAAAGCAGATCCATGGATCTGAAGCTACGACTGATGCCACACTATTTGCTGTCCCCAGTCTGCAGGGTACAAAATCTGCATGTTGCAATGAGGGTACAGCCTTTGGGATTTAGTAGTTCTAATTCATTTATTTGTGTCAGACTTTAAAAAGAGGAAAGCAGTTTTAAAGCAAGATATTAGAGTTTGTACATGGTAGAAACATGAGAGGAAAGCCAATAGGCTAAGCATAAATTCGTCATTTCTTCAGAGAGGATGATACGTGCACTAATCACAAAGTGCATGGAGAGAAAATTGTTATTACGCTGCTGTCAAGTGTTCTCCTAACAGCTTGGGAGCACGTGGAAATGAGTGGAAACAGGAAACACTGATGCAAGAAAAGAAATAACATTTCTAGATTTATAACACCATCAGCCCAAAGTTCACACTTGCATGTTCTGTTTCTCCTTTCCTTGCAGTTTAGATGTAGTATAGAAAGTCAGTGAGACACTTCCCATTCAAATCAGACAGCAGACAGGAGGAAAATCTGAAATGCACATAGGTAGAACTAAGCAGGAACAAAAAGATACATTCTTCATGTATCTCAGTGATAAGTCATGGTATATCTCAAGGTGACAGATCCTTTTGTGTGTGTGTGTTTATTTTTGCCCTTACAATCAAGAATAACAACAAAAAAAATGAATGCCATGGTCTTCACAAAAAGAAGGATCTTCACCCAATTTTATGGGCTCTGTTGTTAGATCTAAACTAGCAAAAGGAAAAGCAGTGGGGACTCCCTTCTCACCTGAAAGCCAAATGTGGTGGGTTGGTAGCTTCTGTGTTTCTAAACTTTCTTACACTTCCCTAGCCTTTGGCTCAATTTGTGCACAAATTGTGTGGGATCTATAACTTGGACATCTGTATGTCAGCATTTCCATCTGACACCATTTACACTTGGTAGAGAGGAAAAGTTTGGCTTGCCATTCCGCCTCTGTGTTAGAATAAGATCAGTCATACCCAGAAAGCATCTATTTCTCACTGAAAAGAGTCTCCAGCGATAAGGTCAGATGCAGAAGTTTGTGTTTTAAACACATCTGTTTCAGCAGATCAGTTTTCCCTTTCCTGCTTTCTTTTTTAATTTGCACCCTTTTCCTCCATCATCCTCCAATGCTGTTGCGTGCATGAGATTGAGAGCAGTGTATAAAAGCTGACAGACATGGGTAACAGCTAAAAAGTTTTGTTTAGCTACCCAGCCTTGTCAAAGCTCTCTGTGCCTGTCAGACTTTCAACTTTGCCAATGTGAACTATGGTTTTGTGGGAGAGTATACACACTCTCTGCCCTTTTATATTGGTTCATCCAGAATTTATCTATAACTCTGTTACATTTGGAAGTGGAAAAACAAACGTCCACCATCTGCTCCATGTTATTTATGATGATTTCTCCAATTAGGTCCAATTAACTTGCTATCAATGATTAAATGTAATGGATAATAATAACTTGACTTCATCATTACCAACAGCATTATTAGCTCATTGATTGCAATAATTTCAAAAATTACCCATCAGAATAAAATATGTTTAGCACCTGGTTTGTCTGTTTAGGAACATCTGCTATAAATGTGTGATATATGTGGAATTTAATGTCTTATGATGTGAAAGGGAAACATATAATCCATACTTTGAGAGTCAGCACTGGCACAAATTTATGGTAAGACAATGAGAAGATCAAATAAAAATCAGTTTAGAATTTATTGCTGGTTTCACTGTCAAAACAGGAATGGAGCTATTGTATATTTGCCACCCTGAAATTTCTGTCTAGTGAAGAGATAGTTCTGTTCATATGATCTGAATTTATGTGCCTGTGTTGTGCTATAACCCATGGTCACAGATGGATTGGGTGGGGTTGGAGAAGGTAGGCTGGGTATCCATCTTGCCAAAGAGAGATGTTTTTATTCTAATCCCCAGGCCTAGTTTGTTTGGCCTTATTTGGAATCTTCCATGAAAGCTTTACAATAAAGTGCTGCATCTTAAATGCTGCAGGGAAAGTGAAGGCACAGTCTTCATTTCCTCACTGTCTCACAGCAGCAGTTCTCTCTCACCGTGCTCCTGCTACATGCAAAACAAATCTATTTGTCCATGATGAACTGTAATTGCCATCTCCTGGGTTTGCCATGTGTTTTAGGTCAAGAGTCTCACTGTCATGCAATTCTGTTTTCCCTGTAACCATATGGAAATGCCATGGAGTAAGTGCTGTCTGGAAGGGCTCACAACAGACTGTTCAGACAGCTAATGACTCCCCAATCTTTAAGTGTGTCAGTCAGTTCCCCTTCCTGAAAACAATTCTTTTTCTTGAGCATCATGAATTCTAATTCTCCTAATTCACCTCTGATTATATGCTTTGGTGGGGATAGGGGATTGTTAAAAGAACACACTTTGGTCTTAGTTATAATTAAAATCCTCTTAACTATGCTCTCAGAAATGCGCAGGAATAGTGTTTTATTTTCACAAGCAGTTAGAAAACAAATCTCAGCTTAAAATTCCTGAAAAGTGAAAAATTTGGAAAAAAACCTTATAAAATGTCTGGCTGTTATTTATACACTGACTGTCTGCTTATTGGCTTGACAGATCTGAAAAACATTAATTCTGGTGGTATATTTCTGACTTCAGCCACTTTTTTTTACCTAACACAGTCTTGGAAAAACAAGCAAGGCTTTGGCTGGTCTCGCCCCTTTTCTAACATTTCATTGCCCATTTTCCCCAATTTTGCAATATGGAATGTAAATTAAGGTGGTTTTTTTTCACTTAAAAAAACATCATGTCTTATCAAATTTTCATTATTTGGCTATGGAACAAAATGCAGATTGGTAAGCTAATGCTTATTTGGTGTGATTATTTCACTGGGTATTTGGCTCAAAGTCTTCAGGAAATTTAGTAGTCTAGCCCTTAAACCTCTGATCTTTTCCCATTGGTGATTCCTAAGAAATATTGAACTACAAGAAACTAAGCAGCTTCATGGATACTGTTTGACAGCTTGCTTTAATGCAAAAATGTATAAGAGTTCCCATGCAAAGCGCCTCTTAGCCTCTGTCTGTAAAGCACTACACTCTGGAGAGGGTGGTAGGTGCTATCTTCCCCATCACATGAATGGGGAAAATAATTCCTAGGTCTTCCAGCAGTTTCCCAGCTCAGCTGTTCTTGTTTCCTGGTATTTTGCACAGCCTGTCCATGACTTTAAATGTCAGGTCAGATTTTCACTTGGAGCTTGGTTGATTTACAACAGATGAAGAAACCCCACGTTTTTGAAACATGCAGAAAATATTGCTAGATTGGTTTTGCTGCTGTGTAGTTTTCTCTCTGTAAAATAAAGAACCTTTTACATATACTTACCTTGGTGCAATGCTCATCTTTCTCATCCTTCACTGTTGCTCTGACTGCTGTGTCTGACCAGACCAAATTCAGGTGCCACAAAAATGAAATCTTTCATTAAGAGGGAAAAATATAGGCTGTTTTCCTGGACATGCAGAGAGGTGGTCATAGGATCAAAATTCAATCTAGAGTGCTTCAGCTCTCGTAAAACAGCTTGTAAAGCAGAAATAGTGTTATTTCAGAGAACTTATCACTCAGGTGAACATGGAAAATGTGAGAAGAATCGAGTTCTTTATGACTCACTAATGATTATCTACCAAAGATATATACTTTATGATTATTGGGATTTTAGTCAACTGTAGAATATGACAAAAATATCTGTCTAAATTATTGTCTAAATTTTGAATTAGATATTTTGTTGTTGGTGAAAAGTACTTTTCTGTATATGGTGTTTTGGTACTTGTCTGTTTCATTTTGATCAAAAATTCCTCCAAAACCTCTTTGAGAAAATCACAATTTTTTTCCCCTGAAGTGATGAGTTTACTGCATCCTAATAAGAGCGAGGTTCAAGCCCGGTTATGCTTGAGCTGAGAGGATTGCTTCCTGCAGGACCTGATGAGTCACCCCCTCTTACTAATTGTATCTTACATAAGATACATAAGATACAATTGTATCTTATATATTGTATCTTACTAATACAATATCATTGTATTCGTTAGGAGAGGGGGTTCAGCCAGGGAACCTGAACTTCCAGTCAAAAGCAGAAGCCTACAAAACTAGGTGTTTGGGTTTTTTGTTTTTTTTTTTGTCTGAAATATCATACAAGAACTTTTACAAGACTTTTTTTTTTTTTCCCTTAAAAGTGATGTTTTTTGGTTTTTGTGTTCTTTGGAGAATATAGGAAATTCAACCGTGTTAAAACAAATGTACTCTGTGTATTGAAAAAAATAATGTCTTCCTCACAGAAACTTAAGAGTAATTTTTAGTGACTAACCAGACTTACTGTGAAGAAGCATTCTTTGTATCTTTTTCTTTAGACATCTATATTGGAGTGTCTAAATTTGAAGTCGAATCCCACTTGCCCTCAGGAACCCTGGATGAAAGATCTAAAAGATCACACAGTTTGAGGTACTCATCTGAGTGATGCAAGTTGGCTACATAATTACCCTAAACTGACATGTCCAGAAAAGAAGTAATTGCAGCTCAAATCTCTGGCAGTACATTTGTCTTTCATATTTCTACTTTTCTATTAACAGTAGATAGTATGATATATTTCTAGTGAAGGTGTCTCAGTTAAAAAAGGCAAAATGGGGTGAATGTGGACCAGAGTACAGGAAACTAAATTACCACAATATATCACAGCTGAGATTTTTACATGTTTAAAATCAGTACACCCAGCTGGAGTCAACGAAGCTATGTTGATATGTGTCTGGTTCCATGGACAGGGCAGTAGTGGAAACAAGGGTTTTGTTTTCAGGAAACACCATATTTTTTTTCTGAGATTGATTTATGTAATAGAGATGAACACAGAATGTTAAAAAAACCCAAAAACATAAGAACTGTGTTGTGCTCAAAAAAACATCAGCTGTCACGTAGGTGAAAAAAATAACCAACACAATTCAGCAATGATGAATGCAAATTAATACTTAGGGGCAAGTAACCAACTTGGATAGCTTGAGCTCCCTGTTTTAGCCCCCTCTGCACTGTTGAACAAAGGGAAAAGCATAGGGATTATACTCAAAAATATTGATTAAATCAACATTGCAAACAGCTGCACTTTGGGAGACAGAACTTAGGTTAAAAAGTTATGAAAAAAAATTACTTAAAGTTTGTATTCCTTTGAGGATAAACACAGAAAACAGGTGCTTTGGGAGACATTTCATCCAGCAACTGAAAGAAGTAAGTTTCTTCACTAGGAGTCATAATGCATCTGTTTAGAAAACCTGCTTTTCAAACAGACTTTTTGACAAAAGTTTCTTTTCCTATTGGTCTAATTATTCTTTTAAATTCTCATTTGGTTTCTCCACAGTATATGAAAAGAGTTTCCCTCTACTTTGTGTTGGAAGTTCTGTGCTCAAGCTCTTCTGGGTGATTTGGGTCAGTGAACTCTGTCAAGTCTAGTTTCCCAAAGTGCCAGTCATCCCACTGGAGAGCCAGGCTGGAGGCAAGCTGGAGAACAGCTCAAGATATTCTCCTGTGGAGGGACAGACCTTTCCCTAGAATCTGCCAGAGAAACTGGTGCATCAGGGATCAGCCAGTCAAATCATGGACTCAGGAAGGTTTCTCATGAGAATTTCTAGTGACAGCTTCATTCTGTGTCACCTGAGAGCACAGGCCCTCCCTAGGATATCATGTCCCTCTCTGGGAAGCAGCATAGGGAGTTAAACCTGTGCTGTGTTTTCTTTTCAAGACCAATTGCAGCTAACATCACTATTTCAGTAACAAGCTTGATGATGGCATAGCAGAAGGAGGTCAAATGCATCTGGAGACATATTAATGACCCAAGTCTTGTCAAAAGGTTTATAACCTGAGACAGTAGGTGAAGTGCTTCTTCTGATTCACACCAAATGAGAACTCCTGTGCTTAATATGCCACACATTTTCTTCTGAAGAAAAATATTTTGTATTTCTATATATCTTCCTATTCTGTGTTTTTACAGGAATTCACAACTTTAACACCTTTAACCTCGTAAAACATGCTGGGTTTATTATCTCTGTTTAACAGAAAGAAAAACTAAAACAGAGGCAGCAGAAGAACATGCCCACCAGCACAAGGCATCTGCAGTAGTGCTGGGATTGGAAGCCAGGTGCTCCTGGATTTTTAGCCTTCCTCAAAAGCCACCCCTGGATTTTAAGCTAGAGAGCTCAGGTGCTTTTATACACTGCCACTGCTCAGAAAAATCACATATATAACCATTCACTAATCCTTTTAGACTTCCTATCTAAGGGTTCCAGTCCTTACTGAAACTCCATTGTATTCAATATAAAAACACTGATAGGAATTACTTTTATTCCAAACACTATTGTGTCTAGTTCTAAACAAGCTTTAATTGAAGCAAATCAGAATGAATGAATGGAAGACATAAAAGCAAGACCACATGGCAATATGCATTTGAAATTCCTCCTCAAAATCCATTCATTTAGTCAGTAATTGTTTAATGGCACAATGCATAAACCAACAAAACTTTACAATCTCAAGATTTACTTTATACTTGAATATTACTTTTAATAGCTTTAAACTGAAAGTATTTTACATCCATATTTTCTATTACAGAGAACCCAAATTGGCCGCTCAGTTATTCCCATTTGAACCCTTTTATAATTTAAAAAGATCCCAACCTTTCTTCCACATTCTTAAACATCATTACTATCCAGCATGGGTTTGGGCTTATTGGCTCATCTTTCTTTTTTACATTCTAGTATCTCACTGAGTGTTGCTATGTACAGCCAGCAAGTTCACCTCCTCTTATCACAAGAGTGTTATTTTCAAATTACTCCAGCAGATCAGGTCTATTAATTACTGGCATTTATAGTTAGTTAAACACAAACTGCTTGATTCCACATTGCCTAACAAAACCACTTTCCCAGGTGTTCTTCCTACTGCATAGTTTAAGGTTTCCAAGATTTCCCTTCAACAGATGTTAAACTCCCTGGTCTCAGTTTCTTGGTCTTTAATCTCTTGACCCTTTTTAAACTAATGGAGTTGTATTTGCCACTTCCTAATCCTCAGGAATCTCCTTCATTTTTAAGAATGTCAGTTAATTTAATGCCTTTAACTAATGCTTGTGAAATCACATTATTTGGACCTGCATCTATATCTGCCGTAAGTGCACTCTTTTTTTGTTTTTCTAGTTAAAAATTTTCTTTTAACTAGACTGCCATCTTTTTGTCTCTGGGAAATTGATCCATTGTTTAGTCAGAATGTTGTTCCACCTTCTTCTAAGACAAAAAGAGAGTTACTCCTTAACAGGTCTTTTTATTCCCTTGTGCCTCAAATGGTAAGCTTTACTTGCACAGAGGAAAATGAAGTTGCAGAAAGAAAAGCAGTTCCCATATATTTTTCTATCCTCAATGGGGCTTGAGCATTTCCCACATTACTGTAGAAATGTGAAGCCATATCAAAAAACCTTCAGTCTGATTAAAAATTTTGACCTAGCCAGCAGTTAACAGCATTTGGGTAACTCATCGACTAAATAGTCTCACTGCTTTTCTTGGGTTTCCTTTCTTCCAATGAGATCTTAGTGAAGGAATCACTTATACACCAAATCAAGAGCTCTGCTGAATTGAAGCCCATGTGTGCTGAAGGGAAATGTGCTGGTATATTTTCTTTGATAATTGAAACACTTTGTAGGCCACCCTCACCTTCAGACAATTATGAAGAATGTCTCAGCATTTTGAGACTGAATTTTTCCCAGACAATCCAAATGGGAGTTAAAAAATATATACTAACAAGTTCCAAGAAGCATATTTTGACTTTTTGTCGAGAGCTGTGAAACCTTTTCCCACTGACAGTTTTCTCTTGATATTTTAAAATCTTTTTCCCTAGTTCCAAAGTTCTTCTGACCTTATTCCTTGGACTCCTATCTCCTCATAAGCAATATAAGGTATCCCCAAGGGTTACATTTGCAGAAGCAGTTCATACTTTATCTGATGTGAATCATATCTTTTGGCTTCAGCTTGCAAAGTTCTCCATGCCCTTGAAATTGAGCTCTCTCAGATGTGATCCATTCACTTTCTGAAGGCTCTATTCATGTGGAATTTCACTGGAGTGGGTTTGGACATCCATACATGTTCTGGAGTATACAGAGACTTGAAAATTAAGAACTAACTTTTCTGCCAGATGTGTTGGGAGTTTCATAGGATCTAAACTGAGTAATGATAATTTTTTATACAATATCAAAATGATATTGAAATTTTATTCATTATGAGCTTGTCTGAATCCTTCATCATTGTGGGCAAACAAAGGACTGACATTTAAGTTTAATTGGAACCACTTACTTTCTAACATTACTAACCAAGGGAAAATCTAAAAAGCAAGAAGGTTTGAGATGTGTTGATGGACTCTATTTAGCTCAGAACTCCCACAGGAGCAAAGGTCTTTAAATGTAATGTAAATCCAGGAGGTTTTACTTTCACATGCTGTCACAGGAGAAGTTAGTGGAATTGTGTATGGAAAAAAAAAAAAAGGTAAATTCTATTGTTAGTCTTAAAAGTCCAGAAATTTCACCTTTTAAGGTGTGTTATGCATTGAAGAAGAAACTTAGAAAGGAAGAAAGCACAGCAGAAGGTCAAAAGAAGTTTTGTTGACACTACCTGCTAAATTTCTATGAGAGAACATTCTGTTCTCCAATATGCCTAAGATTTGCTTATTAGACTGGTCACTGGCAAGTTGAACATGAGCCAGCAGTGCCCTGGCAGCCAGGAGGGCCAACCCTGTCCTGGGGGCATCAGGCCCAACATGGGCAGCCAGGCGAGGGAGGGGATTGTCCTGCCCTGCTCTGCACTGGGGCAGCCTCACCTTGAGTGCTGGGGACAGTTTTGGGTGCCACAATGTAAAAATGATGTTAAGCCATTAGAGAGTGTCCAAAGGAGGGCAATGAAAATGGTGAAGGGCCTTGAGGGGAAGCCCTGTGAGGAGTGACTGAGGTCACTTGGTCTGTTCAGGCTGGAGGAGACTGAGGGGAGACCTCACTGCAGCTACAGCTTCCTTGTGAGGGGGAGAGGAGGGGCAGACACTGATCTCTGCTCTGTGGTGACAGCAACAGGAGGACCAAGGGAATGGCACCAAACTGAGTCAGAGGAGGTTTAGGTTGGATATCAGAGCAGGATTTTCCACCCAGAGGGTGGTTGTTCACTGGAATGGGCTCCCCATGGGCAGTGGTCACAGCACCAGCCTGACAGAGCTCAGGAGTGTTTGGACAAGGCCCTTAGATATGTGGTGTGATTTTTGTTGCTGTCCTGTACAGGGACAGGAGTTGGACTCAATGTTCCTTGTGGGTCACTTCTAACTCAGTTTGTTTTAAGATTCTGTGATTGTGTGAATAAATGAACTTCACCAAGAAAGTTTTAAACTAAAAAAAAACAAAAAAGCCACTACCAATAAAAACAATAGCCTGAAGATTTTCAGTCCAAAGTCTCATAGTGTTAACTGAAAGCAAGGACTGCCAAGGAGATATTATCACTGTAATATTTTATGAAGAGGGCATTGTCTGGATAAAATAGAACAAAGATCTAGAGAAATATGAGTGTTATTCGAGGTTTTGGTTTGAAGAGGGCCTGCTCTGGATTTGTGAATGAAGGAAATGAAGTTTGGGAAGCAGTTGCATTGTAAAGGAAATTTGAAAAAAGAAGGGGCAGAGTAAGGGAAACAAGTAAGGAAAAGCTTAAAGTATGAAGTAGAGAAAAACTGTAAAGATAATGATAAGTTTTCCATAAAAAATTTATCTAACTAAAAGAGTGGCATTTATTAATATTGTCTGGCATAAAATGCAAAGTATCTAGGCATATATTTATTTAGATTTCAGATTATCTTTCAAACACCTTTTCTGTGAACTGTTCCTCCCTATAATAATCTGTATCAGAACAAGAAGCTCTAGGTATATACTCTGTGAAAACAATACCTTGAGTTCTTACCTTTTACTTTCCATATTTGCTCTGAATTTTCATTTTTCATTACCACAGAAATGAAACAATCTAAGGCAACATCTTCATATCTCATCTTGAACAGTTGTGTAGTCTTTATTTAGCTGTTTCATGATTTAAAAGAAAAATCACAATCTGAAATCTGTATGAGTGCAATTAATCTTGTATTTCACAGCTATGGGTTATATTGCTGAAATAAACAATTTTTTATTATTTCCAATCAAATTATTTAAATAATAAATGTAACTTAGTGTTTACATGCTTACTAGACTTATCAGAAGCTCCGTTTAATTAAGGACAAATGTGTCGTGATAAAGTGTTCAAACTGTTTAAATGACCTGACATTGAATTTCCATTTTTAAAAGAGATTTGGGCACTGAAACATAGCAGTAGATAACATCTTAACTGCTAGACAGAATTTTTGAGCATGGAATGTAAATTAAGCACTTTTGAATGCTGATCCCTTTACGTAGCTCCATGGAGTCCAGAGTCTAGAGACTGTTTTGCCATTGCCTTTTCACATTTGTCTTCCCTTGAAAACGTTTCTAAAAATGTTCTTCCTGTCATGGTCACATGTAAAAACACAAAACACCCATCTGTTTATCAACTGGATTTTGTGCTGGTGTCTCCTGTCATCTTCCCACTAGCCTTCCTTACTTGTTGTCACATCTCTGAGCCCAAGGGCCATGCGGATTTAACTAACTCTGTGCACTCCCCACAGAACACATTCCTCTGTCAGCACATATGCTTCTCATTCTCTTGTATTGTTATGGGCTCGATTCTTTCCCCCTTCTCTTTTTTACTGCCACTACCTTGTTGGCATTGTAAAAAGAGAATACCTTTAAAGGGCCCTGAACCACTGTCATTATATGCTCCAGACAGCAACCCAGGGTGCAACCGGCATCCCACCACAAGTAGGAAATGAGAAATTCTGGGCTATAATGAGAGCTATTGAATTTTTTTTTTTTACAGCAGCTTAACATAGGTTATTTAGCTCAGGTGTTTCAGTAATGGTAAGGCATATGGAAAAAGCACTGCTTTGGGCCCTTGAGCTTTTTCAGCTCTCTCCCACTTCAGCACACAAATCTGTAATTCTCATGAAGGAGCCACGGTAGCCCTGGCAAGGTAGGATTTCAAGCATATACCATATACCTACTTGTGTTGTTTCTTGTATATCTTTGGTAGCTGCACAGTTATAGGATTTACTCTGGTACCCTGCATAGTGGGTCCATTGTCTTCACATACTGTCTTCTCTGAGGCAAGCAGCCTTTTCTTCCAAACATTTTCAAACAATCCTTTAGAAGTGTTTTATTTTTTCCCCTATTTTCATTTCTTTTTGTCCTAATTAAAAGAAGTTAACCTTTTCTACATGAGCATTTTCACATGTGAAATGTACAATCAATTTACCTTTGGGATTCTACAGCCATGTTCCCTTTTGGAGCACAGCTGCAAAGGCTGAAGGACTCAAGAATGTGAGGAGAAAACCATCCTGGGCCCCTCTGGCTTCAGCATAGCTAGGATTTCACCCCATGTGCCCTGAAACTGGAGGTCATGGCCAGTGTCTGCAATATGAGACTGGGATGAGGTCACTAATCTAATCATGACCTAAGCTTATGCTGGAATTCTTGACTTTGGAGAGACAGATGCAAAAGAAACCAGTTTTGGGAGCCCTAACAAACCAATTAAGTGCATCAGTGTGGTGTCCTCATTCACCAGATTTTTATATTAATTCAAATTGTCTTCTAAGGGAGATTCAGTAAAGATGCTGTTCTGTTTCTGACTCAGAAGCGCCAGGAAAAATATGACTTTGTTCAATGAGATTGAACTTCTGTTGACAAATTTTTAGGACAACAGTCATCTATTTCAATAAAATTGTACATACTTTGTCCATATGGAACACTGTTTTTTTCTAAGGCCCTTAGGTACAGGAAAATATTCAGTACAGAAAACAAGAATGGTTTTCACACTACAAAAAATATGAAAATCTTTTAAAAATTTAAAGATGTCCAAGGAAAGAACCATCTATTTTCTTACCTGTATGTACTGTCCTGTCAGTGTTTATGAGTTTGGAGATACATGCATAAGTCAGGAAGCTGGAGACCTTTGTTTGCAGAATAACGTTTTTACTTAATCCTCGTACCTGAGGATTTAGGTGATTGTCCTCCCACCCCTACTTTTCTGTGGAGGAGTTGTTAGAGAAAGTTTTAATATTATTTCAAGTACTGCTAGAATGTACCTAGAGGTGTTAGGAATGAGCAGAGTACAGAAAAACAAAGACAATAGTAGATTCTTTGCTGTAATTTATGAGCATCATGAGGGATTATTTCTGAAACTGCATCAGATAAAAATGCTGTGGTTTTCTTTTGTCCTTTGAAAACCCCAAACAAATAAACAAAGACCCAACCAATCTGTGATATATATTTAAATACAAAAAACTCGAGTATTAGTTCTCTTTTTTCCCAAAAAATTAAAAACTCTGTCATGCCTTCAGAAAAGAAAAGCCCTCTGGCGATGAGTATAATAGAAAAGGTTACAAATAAAACAAACATACTAGCAATTTCTGGATATATTTCTTAGTTCTTAATGTCAACAAAATTGTCTTTAAATATAAAAGCACATTCTTTTGTCCTGAGAAAACAGATTTACTTTAAGCCCATTGAAATGCACAACGAAGAGGAGAAGAAGCGGTATCTCCACCGAACTTCTTATTTTCGACATCTGGTTGTGGTCCACTGGGAGAAATGTAAGTAACAGTTTACCACATGGATTACAAACGTGCTGAATTGCAAGAATGAATATTAAATGAAAATATCCATAGCACCTGCAGCTTGTCCGGGAGAATTCCCCCAGTGTATTGTGGGTGGGTTTTTCTGAAAAACCCCCAGTGAGATGCGAACTGCAACTGCAGCTGCTTCTAGTAGCAGCTTGTCTAGTGTTACCGAAGAGTTTGCAGATTCTGTTCCCTTCAATGAATCAACATTGATCAGGGCTGCCAACATGCTAAAAAAAGAAAGGGATGGAGCAGAAGGAGGGTTGCAGGGGAAGGATTATGAACGTTTTGATTATTCCCACAGGTCTTGGATGATCAGGAAAAAAATTAAAATAGTAATTTAAAAAAAAAAAAAAAAAGAAAAAGAAAAGGCAAGCAAAATTCTTGATGAAATATAAGCCAGTTTGATGTAACTGGGTGAGAAAGAAGCATTTTCTCTGCCAAAAGGTCAGTCCTGTTTTTTTCTCAATAGAAGCCCTGCAACTGTGTTTTGCTGAGTTCATACACATTCTGTATATACTGAGCACTGTACACACGTGATACTTGGCTGCATTTCAGTTGAGGTGCTAGAGGGGATTAAACAGTGGGGAATGTTTCCCCCTTAGTATTAACTTTTTATTTTAGAGAGACTGAGCTAATTCTACATGAACATGCCTTGAAAACAGAATGGCTCATTAAGAAGTGTTCGACTCCCCATTTTGAGTTCACCCTCCAAAGAAATGGTGAAGAACAGACTCCTCATGCTTCATATCTTTTTATCAGGCCTCTCTGAAGAGCACTTGCACATTGAGGCATAGCATAGTGGAAATCAAAGGCAGACCAATGCTGGCAGCACAAAAAAGGAATTTCTAGTCTTTCCTTTGGGTTTTATAATGTCAAGATGATAAAAATATAACGTCAAGTAGTACTTAATTTTCTTTTTCTTACTGAAAGAAAATAATATTTTTAGCTGTGAGAGTCTGCCAAATTGTTCTGTTTTGGAATTTGTGTAGGATCTTGCTACTATTACAGAAAAATGAAAAACTTTAGCACACATTTCTTTGGACACCTTTGATTCAGGTCCTCAAAGAAACCTCAGACTTGCACAAGGATTAGAAGAGAGTCACACAGCAAACACTTGTTACTCCGAGGCAGCCTGAGTGGGTGACTACCTCCAAATGGTAGTTTTATTCTGGAGATGATACTCCTACCTTTGGTTCTAGCCTGCTGCACAAATATTTGGAGCATGGCTAAAGAAGCCTATTGAGTTGAACTGTTTATATGCAGTTCCAGATTTTGCATCCCTCAGTTTTATGTCTCTCTGAATCACAGTCTGATGCTGACGGATGGAACACACCACCTCAGTAGCAGAGGCTCCAGCTGGGTGCTCCTGCCATTGCTCATGAGAATATTAAGGTCTACACCCTGAAGGGGAGGAGGGAGTGAATCAGAAGAGGGAGCTCTAGCTGTGCTAAGGAAGCCAGAAAGGGCTTTTGTTGGAGCATACCAAAAGTAAGAAAAGAAGTTCTTTATCTGTTTTTCATGAAGGAGAAGGAGTTCTATTCCTTCCAACTCCTATGGGAGCCATGCTTACATCCAAGTTCAATAGCTCCCAACAGACTCTCCAGCAACCTATTTTGCTGTACTTCTTGTCTCCTCCCTCTCTTCTTTCCCTCCCAGGCTAACCTCAGGCATGCCACCAGCAAAGAATCAAGCTATCCAGGAATCTCTGATGGGGAAACTTTATTCTTTTTGCACAAAACTTTTCATGCATTCAGTTTCTAAACCTATTGTGCAATATCATATTAATCTACAGAGGAGAACTTCTATGTAATGGTCTTCAGAGACATTGCAAGCCTTGGGACAAAATATGTAAAGGAATTGGAATTGTAAATGTTCCCAAGTAAGGGACAAATATTGGCTGTCCCCTATAATGAAGTGAAATTCATTCACTGAGAGAGAAAAGGTTTCCTATTGTGTGTGGTCTTTTCTAGACACTTCCTTACTTGTCCTTTTTTTCCCAAGATAAACAAAGGTTCAAAAGGAGTCAGCAAGTATGGTGCTTCTGCATCCCCTTGACCTGGACTGGACATTGCCACTGTGAGGCACAATGGAGGAGGCTGCAGTAAGGACAAGGACTTTCATCTGCTTGGAAATGTGTGGCACCTGGGGAAGGGCCCTTGTGCCTCATCCTAGTCCTGTGAAGTGTTGTGTTCAAAGTGATGTGCAGACTCCTTAGAAACATCATCACACTGACAGAACACTCATGTTTTCTCTGTTTCACAATAAATTTGTTTAATATTTCATAGGCAAAGTTGCCGTCTGGAGGTTAGGACAAAGTGTTGTATTTTGTGCTACACAGGAACAATCTAAGAAATGAGAAAATGTTCCTGCATTTTTAAATTCTCTTATACAAAGGCTCCTGGGCTTTGACCAGGAGGAGCAGATGTTCTGCACACTGCAGTCCTTCTTTTTACTACTGGTTATCATGTCATTAGAAATTGAATTACTCATATATTTTAGCCCATTGTGACTCATACATAAGTTAATAAAAAGCTTGACTAATCACCACTGGAGGTGCCTCAGCTTTCGCTGGGGGAAGTCAGTTACCTTGAATAACACATTCTTCTAGCGTATGCAGATGTTGTCCAAAGAATTAGGAAGATGCTACTGCTCTGGAGGGTTGCAGGAGGAGTAAGGGATGAGAAATGGCAAGGGGTTGTTCATGTGACATAGATGGAGTTGCACTAATCAGAGGGAGATTTTAACTGGTAGGAAAGCTCCAAAATTAAAGTTATGAGCACATATCTCCACAATACCAACTTTATAGAGCAGTGTATTTTGTGTACAGGAATGCACCCCAAAAGGGCTCCTAGTGACAGACTGTTGTCCTGAGGCACCTACAAGGGCTGTGGTGGTGCTTTCTGCAGTGGGCTCTTGGTCACCTCTCCTGGAGATTCTCAGCTTGGCCTTCCAACACACAGTGCAAAGACATTTCCTAAACTGTGATTTAAACAATAAATATGTCAGATCAGTGGCATATTTTCTTACCAATCACTCCAACAGACACCATTTTCCTTGCTAAAAATCCCTTACATGGACACCTGCATGGGAGTATGTGTCAGAGCTCATGGGGTTGTACACAATGAGTAAGTTAATTGGAAGATTAGCCATTCCTCTTTGGGGTTGGTTTATAATATTTCATAATGACTTTACTGGAAGTGTGCAGCTGAGATCTATATTACCACAATGCTTACACGTGTGACTTTTAATGGACAGAAATTGAAAGAACCTATCTTTCTGGTTAGTGAAAACCCTAATTACTCATTATTCCCTGCTCCCTCCTTCTGCACACTCCTTGGAGCATGCTGGTGAACTGCATAGAGGTGTTTCTTTTACAAGGGCTATTATAGAGACACCTGTTAGGATTGATATAGTTAATACTGCATCAACATTTCCATTGATTTGGTTTATGACCCAGCTGTAAAAACTCCTTTTAGTCTGAGAACTGATGAATGATGACTGAACCAAGGAGCTCAGACAAAATAATGATTGTAACTTACTAGAAAGCAACACCAAATTAGATGAATTAGACTTAAAAAAGTTTCAGAAGGTTGCTTTACATATTTATAATGTGAAAAATATTTTTTTAATAATGAAAGTATGAAAGTTTTTTAGACATTAAAGTCTGGTACATTTAAAAAAAATAACTAAATCAGGACTTTTCATGTGGAGAAACAGCTCCTATTAGCAGTTTGGCTATTTATTTTGCATTGGGAAATTCATAGGTATTTTAGTAGCAAATTCATAAAAAGCTGTGATTGAAGGTATAATGTCCTTTCTGTTTTGGCCAGATTGAAGAATCATTTGATACTTTTTGGGGAAGGTGGAAGAAATATCACTGATATTTTCTCCTCTGTGAAAAGGGTAAGTAGTATGGAAAACATAGACTTTGCACTACTGTTTATAAAGTGATGGCACAGAAGTTCTGTGTGTTCTGTACAGAGATAATCCACAGAGACAAGTGGCCCATGTGAAACAAGACTTTGTAAGGTGCCTTATATACTAAATGATTTGTCTTACCATCACCCTCCTCTCATGGTCCAAAACCACAAAATGCAACCACATGTTTGACTAATAACCTTCTAAACTGAGAAGAGGACCATTAAGGGAGGGCAGATCTGTTTTAAGCTCAAAAGAGTCAGTCATTATGGCAGTAAGACACCCTTCTCCAAGGGGTCTGAGTGTGGGTCCTGCATCCCATCCCTTCTCCAGCAAAGGTGGAGTCAAGGAGTTGCAGGCTGGGAGCAATTTCACCTGCAGGGTAAGAGCTGGGCTACAACAAAAGAAGGCCATGGTGTCCTAGGGATGTGAAATTACAGAGAACCTGGTCTCAGTGTCTGAGATAATGAATCTCCATGTGCAAGCAAAGGGTGCTGGGTGTGTGTAACTATTGGTACTGAACCAGAGCTCATTTGTTGCACCTGACTTGGGCAGGCACTGTTAGTTCCATTACAGAATATGGTAACTTAATATTTACACACGGAAATAACTGAGTGAATGGCCTCAGCCTGGGTGACTTATGCTACACTCATCAAGGCAGTCAATCTCCTGGAGGGTTCCAGATTTGCTTAACTCCTGTGGGTTTGCAAAATGTGATATAAATAATGGGGCTGGCATCACTTTCCTCAAAAAGAAGGAAAGACTGATTTTCATAGTAAAAAAATATCCATTTGTGAAGACAATATTGTCTAAGGTAAAATGTGAGAGCTGGGGTCTCAAAGGAAGTGGAAGTTTAAGAAAATGTGAGATCTGATCCAGAGTTCACTGAAGTCATGGAAAGATTTCCCTTGCCTCTATTAGTGGGTATTGAATGAGCCCCTTGGATCAACAGAAGTAGAGGAAGAGCCAGAAACAAGTTATCATGACAAGTCAGAGTGATGGCAACAGCACACAGAAAAATATGGAAGTGTAATAAATGTGATGTAAAAGTAATGCTTCTATTTTTATAGTTGGCATTTGCTCTTCTAGTCCTCTTGGTTAAGTGCCAGGGCCAAAGTATTTAATATCCATTAGGCATTTTAGACCAATTTTTTGATCGCTACTCACTTTCAGTAGCCCATGTTTATTTGGTGATGACTATGTCCAAGTTCTTACTGGCATATTCCCTATTGGACACCACTGAATGGTGAATTTACTCCAATAGGCAGTCCCTGAAAGTAAACAGATTTAGTTTATCAGATCTTTAATTTCACATAATGAGCATGAATATGTTGTACATATTAATTCTAAGTTTCATGTATGGCTGTACATACATGCGCACACACACACATAGACACAAAAGGCCCACCCGTAGATTAGGAAAAATGTCTTGCAAAGAAGACTATGTCATTGATTTTATTGATCTGAAGTTAATCAGACATTGAGCTATGCGGTGAAGAAGGATTTTTTTTTAGAGGGCAGTACAGTCTCTACAGGAATTATAGCAAAAGACACCACGTTATTTTTACAATGGCCTTCACAGCCCAGAGTTCAGATGCTGATTTGCAACCACTGGAAATGGCCACATCACCTGTTTGTGAAAGTTTTGAATAAGGCATTTGCATTTCTGCAACTGTACAACTGATTGGGATGCAATTTTGGGGTGCTGTGGGGTTGTTCATTACTGTCACAGTTCAAGCAAGTGGTGCTGTCTACAATCTTCTGAGAATTCAATGGACTGGAAACCTGCACCCTTCTGCCTGCTAAGGGCAGACTAAATGAGGTAAGGTTGTTCATGAATAAAAAAACAACTTTGGCACACCAAGTATCTTTTTTCTCAACTTTGCCTTGATAAATGTGTTCAAATATACAATTCAGAGATCATTAATTTCATCTTACTAATTAAAATGGTACTTATAAGTCCACAATAACATTCTACTTTATCTTTGTATTCTGAAAATTGTTTATAAAACCCCTTCAATTTACATTTGAAATTAATTTTAGCATGAAGCTTATATTCAAAATTTATTGAGTGCTTGAAATATTTTTTTACCTTTATATACAGGATATTTTTTTTCTACATCTACATGTGTGGTAGCAATAGGCATAAAAACTTTACAAAATGGAGTGAAGGAGCATCTAAAAACAGAACGTTAAACCTGTTCCTAGCATATGACTTTTAAGACATATTTTACTGAATCTTTTAATGCTATGTATTTCTCATATATTACCTTTCATCAAATTTCAGTTTTCAATAATCCTTACAATTTCCTGAAAAGGAAGAAAAAGTGGTAAGCATAGTTTTGTTTGATGAAATCAGTCTAAAGTCAGATATTTGAGAACTAATGTATATCACTAAATGAAATCCTTTCCCATTCCTCTCAGTTTGCCACGATTTGTTCTCAGATAAGAATTATGTTTATGACCGGAGAACCTGTCATTGATTCTTTGATATAATTTGACCTTCTGTGAATAAATGAACAAGGTAATAAACTTCAGCATGAGGAAAATCAGATGGTTTTAAACTGCATTATATAAATCTTATAGAACACTGTATGAAAAATATAAGTACTATTCAGTCACTGATGATTTCTTTCCATCATTCCACTGACTGCCACTCTTCCAGGATTAAAAAGTGTAAGTAGGCAGCTTTGTCTAATATGCAGAGTGACTTCTAAGGGCTGAGAAGCATTTCCTGAAAGGTAAAGATATCACCAGCCTTTGAGATAGAACTATGACAAGGTCAAATCAAGGGTAGTTTTCAATATTAAGTAGCACAAGAATTACAGAGGTACTTGGACACAAGCATTAAATTTATTTATTCTGGTCTGAGTGGAAGAATCAACATTGCTATTAAATTACAATATTAGTATTTGGTGCTGTAAATGCTGGTCGACATGGCAGCTGTTTGACTGTCATAAGCTTTTTTCAAATTTTATCATATTTAGGGCAGCTTATGTATGTCTTGAACAAAATAATTTATACAACAGATTCTTTTTCCTTTTAAATGTTTAGTAATGATTAGTCATGATGTTTAGTAATGTTTAGTCATGATGTAAATTATAATAGATGTCCTCATGACCAGGTAGAATACCATGCAACTTTCTTTTCTTAATTGAAAAAGGACTTATGGGACTACATGTTTGGTAAAGGCAGTCTAGGAGAGCCAAACAATGCATTTGGTATTAAAATGAAGTAATGTATATGGATCGTCCCAACTAATAATAGAGTATCCAATTTAGTGTGTGCCATAATGTCACAATGTCAATGGCATATGATCACTCAAAATTGCAAGATATTTTTGGTCTGAACGGGAAAACTCATTTTGACATTTCATCATCACATTTGTGGTCATGGTTGCAATTCTTGCACAATTTTAATATGACCAATGAAAAATCCATAGAGAATAACTTAGATAATGAAAAATTATTCGTGGTTTTGTTCTTAGTTTGTTTTTTTTTTTCTTTTTTTTTTTTAGTGATTTGATTTTCATTTTGGATTTTTATATACATAAAAACCAAGATCAACATGTAATTTCTGAAATTTGGAAAATGGTTGACTGACACAAAACCTGATTTTCTATGATGAGTATATTGTGTCCAGAGTACAGATTCCCCTAAAAGCTCAGGAAGGCCTCTCTCAGCTTCCAGTTTAGTCACTTTTTCAAAAGAATTTCCCAGAATTTGGTTGCCAGACTCTAAGTCTCTAGTGATCCCTTTCTCATTGCTGTTTTCAAGTAGTGTATCCTTTTTATGAAATTTGGCTTGGGAATGATGCTGATCTTGACAAAAGTGAGGTGGGGATTTTAGTAATTTGTGCCAGGACTCTGACTGCTATTCCTATTTTGTAATCACCTTATCTATGAGGGGTTTGTATTACCCAATCAAACTAACAAAATAAATAAATACCCCAGAATGATGCACACCATGTTATTCTGCTTTGCTAATTTCTTGAAGGATTTTTGGCTGTAGTTAGTTGGAATGGTGTGTCTTTTTTCTCAGTATCATTCCTGAAGTCTATCAAGTATCATTTTTTATCTAGCTGAAGCATGTCTCATGTATAAATATTAGTGACCTAAAGAGCAACTCACTGATCTCCAAACGATTAGAAAGACTCTATGCATGCTTATTAGGTCAGTCACAGAGACATGGCACTTGTGCTTAGCATTTAAAACTTCTCTTCCTAACATATTCCGGGTTTAATCCTATTTCAGACTCAGTTGAGTTCAGCTTGGGTTTAGTTCTTCCATTGTATTCTGTACAGACTGTAACTCAACTGGTATATATATTATGTCCTACCATAACCCACATCTCATCTTCAGCTCTGAAGAATAAATAGACAGTTTTGAGTCCTAAATTAGTTGTGTTTCCTTTACAAATTACACAAAGGGTGGTCAAGGTGGTTTGTGGACCAAGCAAAGCAGAAATAGAGTCTAGTCACTCCACACACTTTTATTATTTTTGTGATGTGGGTTCCTAAAGGACGAGATTGTTTTAATCTTACTTACTTTACCCAGGTCCTATTCTACACGTAGTCTGTGGAATTCTTTTCAGTGATAGCTGGTGAACAATCGTATTTTAAGCCATGATGCAGTCACAGATACATTTGTTTAATGTTGGCCAGGTCAGTATTGCTACAGGTATGTGTCTGTGGAAGCTGTTGGCATCACATTAAAAGTGCTGAACAGAAAAGAATTTAAGAACCCCTTACAGTAAGCAAAGCATATTGTGTATTGGTTTTGTGAGATAAGTTATTCAGAATTTTATTTTACTAAGCAGTTTTGTGGTGGTTTGGTGGGGTTTTTTTGTTTGTTTTGCTTTTGTTTTGGTTTTTTGTTGTTGGTGGTAGCAGGTTTTTTTTTTTCTTTCATATCAGATGTGCAGACTGCAAACCTAATCTAATTTGTGGAGGTTCTGGCCTTGTTTATTTGGTGCAGGGTCTTTTTTCCTACAAAAAGTCAATGGATAAGAAAGTGTTGCATTCCACAGCACAGTGCCTTGCAGCTTTGGAAGTTTCCAAGTGCTGTTCAGGTGAGTGGAACTCCCAACCCATTTTCTACATGGACTTTACCCCGTGGTGCACAGAGATAGTAGGAGTCTCAAAAACCAGAACATAAAGCAACAATCTGCCCAATACAGAAGTGTAGAAAAGAGGGGAGGTAGGAACAGACACTGTGGCTTAAGTCCTACCCTCTGCTGCCTGTAGCCAGATTCAAGACAATGAAACAAGAGGAGAGTAAGAAATCCCTTTCAAAAGGAGTACTGTCTTCCTAAAGGGTCAAGGAGAAAAATCAGTTCTATCTTGTAAACTGGCTCTTGAGAGCATAATTTCTGAGGTTAGAGACCCTCATTTAAGACCCCCCTCTCCAACATTTTTGTGCTTACAATCTTTCCTTGCCTAGGGGAATCAATGAATTACACTGTATTATTAAGTGCTAATGGCTCTAGTAGATGAAAAAGGAAACAAAACAAAACAGAAATAATCTATAACCAAATTACTTCTGACAAAGTCTCTCTGTTTTGCATATAATTTTGCACAATTCCCATACTTTTGTTTTGAGAAAATAATAAAAAAAATAAGCAGATGAGACTCTTAAATATGTTGCACATTAATATGAAAAAAATGCTCTGTTGACTACATTCCTAAGATAAATGTAGTTAGCTCAGTAGAGTCTAGGGGCATGAAAAACACAGCAAAACTGGAGGGTTTTTTTTACTACATTATTTCCTGCTGTGTGAGTTGTGAGAAAAATTTGAGTTTCACCTCAATGAAATATTTCAGACAAAATGCGTAGCGTGGAACAAAGTTGTAGGAAAACATTCGCAGCATCTTCAGTTTTGCAACACTTATTTTCATGCCAAAAATATTGCATCTTGTGCTCTGTAAGTTTTACTCCTGCCTGATAAATAGTGATTTCAGAATTTCGACATAATTCTGAGGAAGTGATTTTGTTCATGCCAGTAAATTTATAATGAAATATTTAGTTTCTGAGAAGTATATAAGGCTGTGTGCATCTATCAAAACTGTGTATCTTCTCGAAGCCTCATAGATTCTTGCAGTGTTATGAAAAATATATATTTAATATAAAGCACTTTGACTATATCTATGCCAGTAAATAAGATGACCAGAGATCATTGTCACATCTGGTGCAAAATTATGTTGATAAAGTCTCTTTACTCTTTTGTCCCCAAATCATTATACTGAGACAAATACCATACATGTCAAGTCCTGATCATGTCCCAGCTATAATGTAAGTCAGTCTGGGTAAAAAATTTGTAAAAATTTTGTAGAATTTGTGTCAGGTCCTGTCATAGTTGACTTCATGCCCTAGCCCTGCTCTGTGTATTCCTTTGGATGTGACCTAATAACTCAGTCACTATGGATAGATGATTCCCTGATAACTTGTAATGGTGAGTAGGAAAAACAGTGTCTAAACAGATGGCAAATAATGGTTCAGGCTTTACAGGAAGATGGGGTGAAATAGAGAACCCAGATATGCTCTTCTCCATCATTGCTTCCTTCTGAATAAATGAATTGTATTTTGGAGGAGGAAAAGGAGGGGAGGAGTACATGGTCTTTTATTCTTGTTTTCACCCCCAAAGCTCCTCCTGTCAAGGTCAGTGTTGCAGGAGCCTTTTGTCTTAGTAATGATAATGTATCCAGTTTTCTCCGGAGAAGGTGTCAGCAAGAAATTGCTCCTTGTTTTTGTCCCTGCTAAAAGTAAGAGCCTGGAAGCTTCAATCTGACCTTCCAACACTACACAGTGACCTGGTTTTGCTCCCTCCCAGGTAGTGAAATAGTCAAAAGGCAGCACAGGGCTAGCTGGGTCAGCACTGTGAACATCCAGGTCAAAGATATTCTGGAGTTTTCCCTGTTTCATTACACAGCAGGCTACTTAGGGACGGAACATAATGGAAAATTAGGATTTCCATCCCTGCTGCAGAGATAACAGAGATAATGCAACAGTTGTACTGCTTGTAGTTTTGGGGCTGAAACAGCAAAATAATTTTTCTATGTGTTCTTAGGTGGGGCAGGAGGAAAGTGATCAGGAACATTTTTTAATTAAAAAAAGCCACCCCACTCTCCCCCCTATGAAACACCTGCATAAAAACTGTTCATACAGTGTACAATACATGCAATTTATCATCGTTGTGAGTAGGCTGGAGTAAGCTAAGCTTTCCAAACACTGTTCTTGCTGTGGAATGCAGCCATCCTTCATGATAGTCTTCAGGGCATAACTATTTCTAAACCTGAAGTGTTTCACAGCATATTTTAAATAATCAGTCATCATATTAAATGTTCTCAGTGACTCCAGTGTTTCTGTGTTTGAGCTACTTCTTACTGTAGAAAAATTACACAACAACAGGAGAGAAAATAACCATTTCACCCCCAACACTAGCTTATCAAAATGTATTTTCTCCCTATTATTTTATTTCAGTATGGGTTTTCAGAAATTGTAAAAGTGCTGGACTTAAAAAATAAAAATCTTAAACCGGGTTTGTAACCGGCATTATCCTTGGAGCTCTGAGCTAGCCTAAAAAGCAGTTTTGGGTAGAAATATAAATTCTCCTGATAGGGAAAACTGTAAATGGCAATGTTTAGATCTGTAGTATATGTGCAATATAATTCATGTCAAATTAATTAAGTAGTGTAAGCTGGTCATTATGACTCCCAGTGAAGCCAATGGGAAAGGAAGTGCTCACAGGAACAGATACAGGCACAGGAAAAGTAATTCCTCATCTTTTAGACATGTATTTTTTTAGGATGAAACGAGTTAGATATTTGAATATTTGAGATATATATATATTTACATACAGTAAAAATACCTTACAACAGGACAGATAATTGTAAGCATAAATAAACATAAACTTGTGGTACTCCTCTCTTGAGGCACAGAAACTACAGAGACTACACTCATGAGGAACCAAGATAAAAGGACATATGGGGTTTTTGTTGATATGTTAGCTTTTCTTGAATATTCCAGTCTAAGAAAGAGTACTTGTGCTTCAAAAGGGTTCTGGAAGCATCAAATATTCTCCTCTATTCAGTTTGTCCAGTGGATCCAACCCTGAAGCTGATTCTTAGGATATAATCAAATTATCACCATGTTCAGTGAAACTTTGGATTCTGTCTGGACAACTGAAATGAGACCAATTTTCAGATAAGATGAAATATGAAGTGCTAAAATGAGGTTTATGGAGCCATGAGGAACATATTCTCTGTTACTCCAATTTATGCAAACTTCATGTGATTTCATGTTTAATAGGAATATTGGACTTTCTGAGGGAACTTTAAGCACAGTTTTGAGTGATCCTTTGCCGATTTATGCTTTGCATTCTCACATGATTTTGACAATGAACCAGATAAAATTTGGCAGTTTTGACTGTGTTTCATTTTGAGGTTTTGAGCTTATTTGGACCTGAAACACAAGCAAAACTTGTTGCTGTGGACTCACCCAGACATAAACTGAAGTAAACAGTGACCCAGCCCTCTATAAAATTAAATTAAGGATTTTCACAAAATTCTGACTTATAGATATTAAAATTAGGTGAGATTAATCCTCCACTCCAGCCACACCACTGTTGGTGACAAGAAGCAATAGCTTCCAAGACGTACCCTACATGGGCACTAGGAGACACATTTCCATATTCTCTCAGTTGTTTCTTCCACACAAGTGGTTGAAATGGCAGAACTCTAACACAGTGGGAACCCACCCCTACCCCACACCAATCTGCCAGGTACCACCAACTGCATCCATCCCAACCCATCTCCTCTACTTAATGTACATTCACCTATGGCACATTTCCCTTCAGCGAGCTTTGCACTGACAGAGGCTTTTTGCCTCCTGATGCTGGTCCCACATTCTCAGGCAGGAGAACAGGCCTTGAAAACAGCTGGCTTCTGGCAGAAGTTGGAAAGCCAACATGTTTCTGCACTCAAGTACTTATCTGAAGGATCTGTCTACAGCTCTGCTAAATGCCTCTGCCTTGACAGACCTGGCAACTGCTGCTGCTGTGCACCACTTTAGCAGACTGGAAGCTTCTGCACCACACTAAGCAAAGCTGTGTATCAGTACTAGCCCTCCCATCCTGCCAGTAAACTTATGTCATGTAGAGAGGTATGACATGGAATGAAGTTTTTAGTTTTGCACTACCACAAGCATAAGAAACAACACAAATACAGATTAAAAACAAGTAAAGAGAGAACAAAGACTTGCCCAAGTAAATGGGATTATAAGGATGACAGAATTTACTTGCACAGACAGATTTTACACAGTTTCAAGTCTACTATTTATTAGTGCATTTTCATTTATTCCAGTGAATCACATCCTTTGTCATCTTAGCTGAACTTGCCAGTGATGGAGAGGTGAACTGTCACTGCTGATAACAGTTCTGGTGATATATATCCATGAAATGTAACCACTAAATGTAACCACACTAAAATGACTGGTCTGTTGGGTTTTTTTCTGTTACACCTTTGGGCAGCCTCTTGCTCTTTGTTATTTCTCTCAGAGTTCAATTTTAAAGAAAAAAAAGCCTTTTACAGATGATTGAGAATGTCATTTAATATTGTATTTTTTCCCAATCATCCTTCTTGTATGCAGTTCAGAAGTTTAAGATGCTTTTGACTTCAGGACCAAAATAGAAATAAATTTAACCTGAGCTTAAAAAAACCACACATAGTGAACAAGCAGTATACAGTCTGACAAAGTTTTTTCTCCAGGAGATATCTTCTCAAGCAGGCAGGTTTGTAAGGGAATTTCAGTGCAAAATATACTTTTTGCAAACAGTTAGTAGTAGTTTCAAAGTTTTTCTGGCACATGTCATTTATATGTAAGATTTAAGAAACGTTCTGTCCAAATTTAACTCTTCAGAGTCTCAAAGCATACCCCAAGCTTAAACATGGTAACACTGCAGGCATCACAAAGAAGCAGATCATAAGCAGGTTTAAAACACTGATTGTATTGACTTAAAGGACTCTTAGATTGAACTAAGGAAAAAAAAGGTCAAGAGTAGTCTTAAGGGTTGCCCAGTAAAACAGCAGTAGGGGAGAGAGTGAATGACAAGTCGTGTGCTGCATTTTCTCACTACAATGAACAGTATGGACATTGACATGAAAGAGAAAGCTCTTGCACCTCAAGGAAACACAGCCTGACCTCTAGCAGGAAAAGCACCTACAGCACAATCTGACCCCCATCAGGTCAGTGAACTGTTACCCACATGAAGAAACACACCAGAATAAATGAGATAATTCAGATGGTCAGCTTTAAGTGTTCATCACTTAAAATTTTTGAGAGGCCAGTGTGAACAGAACATGTAATTCATGTGAGAGAGAAATCAAAGAAAAATGCACCGCATCCTTTACCCTTCCCCCCCCCCCATCTTTCTTTCCTTCATCTCATTCCATTCTTTATGACTGAGGTGGGGATGACTTAGCTAGGATGTTTCCTTGAGGCCATGAAGAGAAGGGACACAGATAGTACAACAGACAATTTCAATGTAACAGATGACTTAGAAAATATTAGGATAACCCCAACATTTTGTCACAGAAGGAAAATATGAATTCCAAATGAAGACAGTGTCTTAGGATAAAAACAGGCAGATACTCTTGAGAAAAACTCCCAGTAGGAGATGAAGAGTCCACTTCCTAATTCAACACTGAATGCAAATATGCACCAGGCTAAGGGAGAGAAAAGCAGCAGGAAGAATCTCAAGCTGCAGTGAAAAAGAAAACTTAAGCTCAGCAAACTTTCCAAGGTGAGGCCACGCTTTGAAGAAAGAAGAAAGGGAAATAAAGGAAGAGAGAAGGAGAAGCATTACACTGCCAGACCTTTGCATTCATTGTAGCCAAGATACTGGAACAGCTAAAAAGGAACTTTGGAGTCAGATATATTTTAAGTTTCTGTTTTCATATTTCATTTTTTGTTTCCAATTTTACAGTCAGGAATTCATCTCACTGTTTGCTAGGACACATTTCTTTCCTTCTTTAGTCTTGTCTTGTGTAAAGAATGGGCTGTTTTGGCAAGAGGTATGCTATGGAGAAATAACCTGTGATGCTGGATTAACTCATGCTGGACATTGTCCTTTACCATGTGATGAAGAGAACAATGGGTTTAGGGTGGAGGAGTTCTTACTAGACACAGCCCCCACATGGGCTTAAAATCCCCAAACTTCTCAGAAACCTAATTTAACCATTAAGGAACTGGGTAAACTAAATCTGTGTAAACTTGTTATGTGAGTGAAAATGGAGCAGAATGCATATCAGACATTAAACAAGTGGGGGGTTTTTTTTGTTTTTGTTTTTGGTTTTTTTGTTTTGTTTTGTTTTTGTTTTTTGTTTACTTTCCCAAACCCTTTCAGATGTTAGAACAAGTAAACAGCATGTGAAAATTTTGTTTTATTATTAATACTGGTATCAGGGTCAACTTTACCCTGATTTTCTACCTTTTCTCTTTACTACAACAATTGCTTGAGGTTTCAGATGTATCAGTTTTAGCTTTCTGTTAAAGATAAACATGCTCATGAGGTCACTTTTCTTACAGTGAATAAGATAAATTTCAAATGTGGCCCTGCTCAAACAGAGCTGTGATTTTTTATATTTTAACTAAAAAGTATTTTTTCTCCTTTGTGTTGGTGTCAATGGCAGTTCTTATATGTTAATACCATTAGCACTGGTAGCTGAAGTTCCCCACAAGGAAATGATTCAAGATGATAATAAAAAATGGGGGGAGAAAATAGGATGTGGTTACAGCAGCAAAAATCTCACTTGTCGAGGTTATGTCTTCACTACAAAGTTGCTCAGCTGGTGTCCCCAGTTTGGCAACAAAGTCTTCCAAAGCAACTGGAGGGATGCCTTGATATAAGCAAGATGAATTGCAGAGCTGTAGATTAGTGTGTGCTAATTGTTCTTCTCCTTAGTGAATAGCTCACTTTGCAGGGAGCATTCCAGTGTCCCTCTTGTGCCTTACTACAGTTCCCTCTTTGCTTCACTCCATTCATGGGAAAATGCTCCATGTCTTCAGAACCATACCATGTCTTCATAGAACCCCTGTCTTACACCTGTCACTCAGACCTAGTTATTGCTATTCTGTTAATCATAACACACTATCATAAAGCTAAAGTTATTGGTGCAACAAAATATGAAAGGCTATTTTAATTATCAAGGACAGATTAATCTTCCTTCAATGTAGACACTTATGGTGTGGATTGTGATCCACAGGAACCATTCTAGGTGTCACCATGATATTGAGATGGAGATAACCTAAAAAACATCTGTTCATTGTGTACAAAAAGAGGGGAGCTGAGATGTAGACATTTGCATCAGTTGAGATGGATCCTATTCCAAGTGACTAATCTCAGCTGGGAAAGTGCTATCAATTTTTTTACTGGCCTTGAGTTCAGATCACTGACTGTCAGAGTGAACAGTGGATTGCAGTGTTATATCAAACAGATTAGCTGAGGTCATAAGAGATGCAAAGCAAGGTGGAGCACAAGCATTTACAGAGTCAGACCCTGGTTACCTGCCCTCTCCAGCTGAAACCTGTCACTGCTGGTTTGGGTGCCCCTTCATGTCTGTTTTCAGTGTGTCTTACAACATTCTGCTCAATAACGAGCACCTGTCTCAATTTAAATGTTGCGCTTGTCCTAAGATTGATGTTTGCCATGATGGTGGAAGGCTAGAACGGAGAGATTGGAATAAAAAGTGAGTACTTTTACAGACAAGTGCCAGACAGTAGAAAAGGTCACCACTTGCACCTGACACTGGTGCAAAGACACATTTTTAGCTCTTTCCCACTACTGTTTAAACTAAATTGCCTGAATTAACACTGACTGGGCAATGAGAAAAGTTATTGCACAGACAGGGATCTGTCTCAGCCAAGAAACAGCAAGTTTAGCTAAGATACCAAAGCTAAGAGTTAACAAATGAATGCTGAGGTTTCTGGAGGACCACTGAGCTTCCATGTAAGGGAGCCAAGGAATCCCCAGACAGGTTTGTTTTCTTACTGGGGGAAACTTAGAAAATTATAAAATTCAAGCAAGGAGAGAACTCATAACAGAGACTGATAGATGAGTGATTGATAAAATGAAGTGGAAAGAGAGAGATCCTGCAGCGTCATGACACTTGTAAACACCAAGTTTAAGAACATAATTATGTAGGTGAGGGATTTCTATCTCAAATGTGGTTTTACATTGTGTTTATTCTGTCTAAAGGCTCCAGCAATGCAGATTGGATCTGCCTTGAAGACTTCATGTGGGAAACCACACAGTTTGATTAGACTCATCAGTTCTTCATTGCATTTTCAAGAAAAATACAGACAATTGCCCAAGACAAATTTTCTAAACAGAGTTTTAGGGAAAGCAGTGGTTGCTATACCATGATTATCCACCTGAATACCAGCCCAGGGGACAGATGACTGGCCTGAGCCTGGGAAATGGCAAAATCAAAAGTTGTCCTCTTTGAGGTTTTATCTGGCTGCATTTCAGGCTACTACACAGAGTTTCATTTGTGTCACTCTATTTATAATCTCTATCACATACATGGATGCATAAGCTGCTCCATTTTCTAAACCTGTGCACTGGATGTAAACACCTTGTTTGGAAACTTTGTTAACTGCATTCCAAGGCTGAAAAAGTAGGAAAATTACTTCAGAGTCCAAACAACACCATAGACAAACGCACCAAAGAGTACCTTATCTCACATTTCAGCAACAAAAGCAAGCAATTATATCAATTCCCATTTTATATGTGACAAGACCCCAGGCCATAAAAATCAAATAAGAGTCAGGAAAAAATCTGGGCTAATGAAAAACTTATGTGAGAAATGAAGAAACTTTGTAGGGCCAAGTACACATTGATTTCATAATTCAGATCCTGTGAGATGCTTTTCCGTTACTTGGCAAAACATTTCTCCGAATTTTGCCTTGACTAGAAAGTGCTTTTTTTAACATGATAATGAGCTCATATCAGTTTTCAAGTCCTTATCACAGAATTAGAGATGAAATAATAAGAACAATATTAACAATGATCATCATGGTGTCAACTAAGTCAAATCTTCTCATGTGTTCAAAGTTGCAGTTATGACATTGCCTGGAAATTTTTTTTGACAAGCTGGGACATTATATTTCCCCATGGATCCCCTCAAGGCTGATGAGTGTGTTAGTCATTAATTTTTTTTGTGGGTTTGCATGCATTTTCTGAGTCTTATGAATTTCCAAAAACTATGATGAGAATATCTGTATGGAAACTGTTTTCTTGTTTCTGAAGAGTTTGCTTAAGACCTTATTGATATGAAAATCTCTGGGTTCATGTACCTGAGAAATTTTGTATCATCTTCATTGTGACCTTAGTACTTTTGAATCCTTGCAAAAATTAATCATTGACATTCAGTTACATTTGGGCATTTAACTTCATTGACAGTTTCAAAACCACTGTAATTTATGGTTGTCAGTGTCCTTTGCCATAGTCTCTTGATGATTTAGTCAATTCTATTTCCACTGTCAAAAGTAACTCTGGCCTATGATTTTAAAGCTGGAGATATGATCATGATTAATTCTTCAACATCAATGAGCTGTAGATTCTCATCAATCTATTCACTGAAGCCCAACATAGCTCCAACTTGACCTAGAACTGTTTTGGAGTTTTGTCTTGAGGTTTTGCTGTGGGTTTGGTTGGTTTATTTATTTATGTAAGAAAATACCCAGAATTTCTCTTTTTAGCCAGGTAAACTGAAGCCTGGAGAGTTCAAATGGCTTTGGCAAAGCCAATGCACAGGTCAGGGTGGAACAAGACCAGCACTCAGACTTGTATCCCATATTCTTATTGCCCTGGCAGATGTTCAGATGTCTCAGTGCTTTTCAAAGTATGTGAGTATCATCAACCTTGATCAATTCAGAAACCAGGAAAATGAATAAAATCTGAAATGTAACTCAGATAATTCAATAGACTAAGGAAACCTAAGAAAACAGTTCAACACTGCAGCATGAACGAGAGATGAAGCAGAAGAGAAACAAGCTTTGATTTATTGAATTAAAATAACTTATTTAGATACAGCTTCACTGAGTATTCTCCTGGAAACCTTGTTTTGTCTAGCAGTGCATTTATTTCTAATATGGACTTTTTACCTTCAGTTCTGGTGTTACGGATAAGCTAGGAGTATGTTATATTCATTGAGGTCCTCAACTGTTGAATAAAGGATTCTAGTGGTACTCTAGCTGACATTTTTTACATCAGAGCAGATACCCTTCAACTCCAGAGAACTACAAGGCAGAAGCCTCTCCAGAATTTTTTGTAGCCACCTGCTGAAGTGCTATGTTGGGCTTTTGTAGCTGAAGCCAAGACAGAAGTGCTGTTAACCTATTTTGTTAGCAGATCATGCTGCCTTCTTTCAGAGGTGGCAATGCTCTGGGGATTGTTCTCAAGGTCCTAACCAGTTTTTGTGTGTTGTCAGTCAATGAAAGCAACAGAGAGACATCTAAAATTATTCACCTAAGTAAGCACATGAAGAGATGGTGGCAGAGCTGGCTGACATTTTCAGGACATCTTATACATGTCTTATATACAAACTTGCCCTGCATATGCGTGTGTTCTGCTCCTTCTGTCTTGACTTTTCCTGGTGTTGGCTGTGCTCTGCACATTAAGGGTCATGACTGCTCTAGGGGTCACAGGAGAGTTCAGAAGCTTGTGGAGGACTTTTTACAAAAACAACAGCAGCAACAACAACAACAAGAGATAAATAATATGAAAAGCAAGGTATGCTCTTTAGTCTTTGATTAAAAGCAGCAGTCCTCCATTCAAACCCCATTCCATCTTTGCCCTTGCTGTACTCAGCATTCAGAAGGGCTTTATGGAGACAGAGGGGTGAAAGGGCTCACAGTTTCCAAAAGTGAAAATTTTTATTTCATCTAATTATTGGCCTAAACGTGAGTGGGGGTTAGACTAACAGTGAATGCAGATAGAGAGCACATCTGCAGAAGGAGAAAGTCCTGCTCTGTGGGTTATCTTCATCCAGTATACTACATCTACTACCCCAAGTGACCACCTGAGATTTCAAACTCAAATTTAAACCTCTTTCACGTCACGGACTTGGTTGTAAAATTAGTTTATAAGCTAGTTTTTGATAAAAGTGACCAGTAGTGACCTGTGTAAGTTGACCCTAGTTACAATAAAATTTTATAGGTCTTAATAAGATGTAGTTTATAAAACTAAGGTAAAGGAAAAAGCAGGGGAAGCTGAATGCCAAACAGAAGCAAAACTTAATAGGTTCTATTGCTTCTACTGCTTCTTTGGCTGTGCAAGTCCAGTGTGGTGATGTGAGTAGGATGGTAGAGCAGAAGGGCAAGAAAAAGGGGGCCAGCACACCAAAATCTCTCTGGTTTTACATGGAGAAGTGAGACACTTATGGCTAGCCCTTTCCATGTGGATGCTTTTTCAAGTTCATTTTGGTTGTAGATTTAGAGTTAATGAAAGGTGAAAGTCTGAGGTTACCAGAATAGTTAGTGAACCTTCTGCCAGTTAAAGGTTTTGCCCCAAAGACCACACCTTGCAATGGCTGAATTTCACTTCCACCCCTTCCAGAGTATTTTCCCTCTGCTACCTTGTTGTTGTAGTGATGGTGGCATTGTAAATTATAGTCCCAGATGGATGAAGAACCCTTCTAAACTGATCCTAGTGCTGTTCCCTGTAGTATTGCTAATGATTACACAGCTGCCTTGTAGGCATTCTAGAGCACAGGCTCATGGGTCTGCCTCCAGCACAAGTTGCAATAAAGTTTATTTTTATTCAAAACAATATATATTGGGATTATTGTCAGAGCAGCCCCAGAGGCTTGCACAGGAGGTCTAGTAAGCATTGGTAAGAAAATTGGAAGCCTTGAGGTTATTAATGTTGCTAGAACAGCAAGCTTAGTGGCCAGCAGAGGTATAATTTACCTACACTAGCATCACACACTGGAGCAAAGGCAATCAAGTAAGAGGTCAAGAGACCTTAACACAACATAAGATAGATATATAGCCCTGAGCCTTTTAGGCCAGATTCTCAGCTGCTGTAAATCAACGTAGCTTCATGGGAATCAGTGGACCTATGCAGTTTTCAATGTGCTAAGAATCTAGCCTATACCCTTTATGGAAGTTACCCTAAGATCTGAAATGAATGCAGCAGCAAAACTCAATTTTTATTTTTGCTTTGTTTTAAAGCCAACACATGACATTTTTAGCTCAGCTATACATTGGTTTGGAGAGCAAGACTGAAGTTTAACGCTTTTGGCAAGGACACATCTCAAAATGGTCATGAAAGAGCTGATGAGATTCCATCAATACACATTAGCTAATAGAGAGAAAACTTAAGTAGATGCAGAAGGAGCAGATATCTGTTTTTAACTGGTTAGTAACCAAAGTTCAGGTAGCATACAGTCTTTTTGCTTGCAGCTGTGGGTTCCAGTCTATAAAACAGAAGTTCGTGTTCCTATCTATAAAAACGAGTTCAACCAAAAATGTAATATCAGCTTTTGGAGATTTAAGTGACATGAAAGTGTGCTTTGAATTCATGCCAGGGGATAGAGTGAGAAAGCTGACAGAGATAGCAGAGAGTGTGAGGAAGACACAGACAAGTAAAATGCATGCACCATTGACTCACAAATACATAAGAGTTGGTCCTTCTTGGTACATATCGATCCAAGCCACAATTTTTATTGCTGGACTGCAGTCCAAGTCTATGTCTCAGTGCAGTCCCAGAGCTGTTGGAGTTTCAGAGACTGCAGAGGAGGTGGTGTCTAGTGTTTTCTCAGAATAATTTGTGGCAACTCATAAATGTAAATCCTGTGCTAACACTTGAATCTGTAACAGACATTTTAGCCTCCAGTAATATTGCCTTCTGTTCTCAAGAAGATCTTATATTTACTGATTTATCACTGTTACATATAGTACCTGCCACGGGAAGAAGCTTTTACTACATTTCTCTGATGAAAAATTTGATATGGAGTGCAAAGAAATTCAAGAAGCATAAATGTTTTTCTGAAGTGGGGAGAATCAGCCTGTTAAACAATCAATTTACTTGTCCTACATGTCTGTAGGGACTTGAGCTACTTAAGTGTCCTACTTTTTTTATGCTCTCTAGTTGTTTTTGTCCTTTGTTTAGACAAAGACCTGACTCCAGCTGACCTCTGAGGAGAAGCTTAGCTGCTGCTGTTTGCATTAATATATCAGTATTTTGAATCTTTGTATCTGTTGAAAGTCTGAGTTCCATAACTGCTGTGACCTTAACAGCCTTCCATAGATGTGCTTTTTCTTGGCCCTGGAGATTAATCAAGTCACATCTTCCAGGTCAATCAGGTATAAAAATTTGTGATACTACTTTTCTTTCAAATTAGATACTTAAAAATTGGACCAGGTGGGGATTTAAGAGGTCAGAATTGAGAGGGCTCATAGCATGTCGTCCATTTCAAAGCTTGTGTTAAAGAAAAAAGTTTTAAGAAGTTTAAAGTAAAATAAACTGAAAGGTGATACGCTCTGTGCTGAGAGCAGACAGGAGAATAGGAACTGACAAAAGTGAGTTACAGCTTTCTGCATAACATTCTCTTCTCCCTCCTTTACTTCAGCTCTCTGTGAATCAATTTATTCCCAGGTGTGCTTCCAGTTTTCTGGCCAGTAAAAACTGGAATCCTCACACCTGCGTGTCACTTCTGTTGGCTTTCTCTGCATTTACTCTCAGTTAATAGAAACAAGCAGGACCCTGATGAAGTCTGAGAGAGCTACATCCCTTCCATCAAGTCAGGTTTGACTCTCCTCTCCTACCTGTCCACCTTCAGCACTGCTGCCGGCTGCTCTCTCTGCAGCAGCAGCAGCAGCAGTAGAAGCAGTAGAAGCAGCAGCAGTGCAGCCACTCTGCTGCTAGCAGAGTTCACAAATCATCAGGCTCATTAACACAAACTGAACTCGACTGTGACTCAAATTGATATACCAGACAGTCAACTGCAGTTGCTGGGGAACCAAACACTCCAACTGTTCTGTTGCCACCACTGCTGCTGGGGAGGAAACCTCTGGGCAGAGAGCTGGGGCAGAGAGCTGAAGAGCATGACTTCTTAGGTTACACCAAACTGGACCACCACAGAGTCTTTGGAAGTTCCTTCTGTCACTGTCTGGGTTGCCCTGGAACAGGGTTATAAAGTATGTGTGAGGCCAAGGAAATCTGTTCTTTCATGCTCCTTTGCATGGGTAACTGAAAACCCACAGCTTTACTCAGCCATCTCCTAAGAGTATTTGTGCTCTCTGGAAGGGGAACTGCCTTGCAGAAGCCAGTGCTGCTGACAAGGGATCAACTGGCATGCTTGTAACCCTTTATTTTCACATGGGCAGCCTACCAGGCTGATCAGAATCTAAATTTAACTGTGCTGCTTCAGGTATTGTGAAAAGAGTGTGTTTCTGGATCACTGGATGCTGGGCAGTGAGCCACCCCAAGGACCAGGAGCCAGAACCTTGTCTGTTGGCATGTTCTATGGAAAGCATATAGCTGATTCTTTCTTGGCCATTTATCTCCCGCTCCAAACAAGGGGCAGAAGTTTGAAGTGTTAACCCTTCCAGACATTTAGGAGGGGATGTCACAGGCATGCATTGACTATTTCAGAATAAAAAGGCTGGCCCACTGTTTGTCTTTAAGGATGGAAACTGATGGTCTGGAGGTAAACCTTACCTGCACAACATATGAGGGTTTGTTTTCACTGGTCTTGGTGAGTTTTTGCTTTTTGCTTACTTAAAAAGAACCTGACCCACAGCTCTCCAGAGCTGTGAGGACGGGATCAGATCCCATACGCTATGTTACAAGCATCTCTTGATGAGTCTCAAACCACTTGCAAATCCAAAAGAGGATAAAATATGAGATGAATGGGAAGTCTGAATGAAACAGAAACTGTAAACCTTTAGGCAGAATTTCTCTCTGGGGATTTCAGAGTCTCCTGTTACTAATAGGTGAGGATCACATGGTCAGTGAGGATCACAGGATGTGCCACAGCAAGATCAAAACATAAACATGATTCCTGTGTTATTTTAGCTAAACCAGGAACAAATCTGGCACCATTTGACTCTGGCCTTTCAGCTCTGAGACAGGGCAATAGCAGTGCTCATGCCAGCTGGCAGTCTGCTCTGCAAGAGTCAACAAATTTCTTGACATGTGATGTCCTTCTATCTCATTTGTTGATAGGAGCAGTGAAATATTTATGAACTGCCATCAGTGTCCAGCTTTTGAGTTTTGACCCAGTGAAGGATAAATATGGGACAATTTGCCTGAGGCCTTTCACTTTGGCTAGTGACCAGCTTTCTGTCTGTTTGTGGTTCAACTGGATGGGGAAACAAACATCCCCTAGGTAAAACTCTTCCATATCTATGATTTACCCCAGAAATAAATGATTTTATAAAACCAAACACATCGAGTGAGAAACAAATCTCACACAGTTGTCCAATGGCCTTTGACCTCCTAATGGCTTGATGCCATCTGGCTGCCAGCTGGCACTTCACTACATGAGGAAATAAGTTTCTCACAGACAACGTTCCCTTCCACTTTTAGCCCTACCAAAAAAAGAAAAAGCTAACACACCTTTCCTATAGCACCCTTTCATTCCAACAAAGAGAGAAATGTGACACAGGTGGCTACTGAACTTTCAACTTTCAGTGGCAAGCTACCAACTAGCTACTGCTAACACACTCCCACAGCAAAACAAAAACTTGCTTGGGCAAATCATTGTACAAGTCTTCCACTTGAAAAGAAGTATTCAAAGATGGAGGGAGAATATGTAGATAAAAGAAGAAATCAAATATAGTGAGAGGTATTGTAGACCTTTTGTACTTGTTAAGCCATAAGTAGAGATACATGCTTTTTAGAAAATATGCAAAGAGCTAGACTTAATAGACAGACTCTGCAAAAAGTTTCTGCTTGGTGCAAAAAGAGAATATGAGAAGGATTTTTAATTTGCAGTGAAAATAGTTCAGCCTGATTCAGCAGACATTTGCCTCATTCCTGGAAGCAGAGCAAATTTGTTTTGTCAGGAATGGTCACGTAATCTTCCTGACCCTCCCAGCTGTCTACCGAAATCCAGGACCCAATGAAATACCTCTGAGAGCTGAAGGAAGGAGACCCTGGGTATAGTTCTCAGGCAGGTGATGACAGGGGCTCCTGGGACTCCAGTGCTAGGCAGGATAAGGCTGGACTAGGCAGGGAGCTGGATTGGAGGGTGACGTGCTGCTGCAGCTCGTTTCCTTCCACAGATTGGTGCTGCAATTATCCAACAGTCCCCATATCAACGTGTGCATTCATGAGGTAGGTCCAGTGTGGGAAATGCATCCATATTGCTCAAGAGCAATTGAACACCTTTATATTACTCATGTAATGATAAGACTTTATCTAAATTTCATTATTTTTTCTTTCTTTCTTTCTTTCTTTCTTTCTTTCTTTCTTTCTTTCTTTCTTTCTTTCTTTCTTTCTTTCTTTCTTTCTTTCTTTCTTTCTTTCTTTCTTTCTTTCTTTCTTTCTT